>CM041776.1:340838221-341297032 GCA_023374045.1 Limonium bicolor | reverse complement strand
GGTAGTCTGCTCACGCATGCCGTTTGCTCTTCCAAGGTCCTATTACTCCTTTTGATACGTTTTCTGACTCAGTTTAGGTTGTTTTAACATTTATATTACTTCACATGCGTGGCTTAATAAGTCTTGTCTAGGGTAATCATTTCTGCATGGCACCTACTCTCTGTCTAATCTTTTTTGCATGCGATCTTTATAAATCTAGTGGTAATGGCTTTTTCATCATGTTTTCATCTCCATATTGCAATCTTCCATCTCCTCTGTTGTTGGAACTCTTCTTTTTTCCAAACTTTCTAATGGATCCAAAAGGGAAAAGGTGGATGAAATAGTTGATCGATGCTCCGTCCTTACACTAACTCATGAGGAATGAGCTATGATGAAAATGGAAGATATGGTCGAGTTAGAGTCTACGCTGCCGTTCGAGCGGTGCCTCTTGGCCAGGTTGTTCCACAATAAGAAGGTTGATACTGTTGCAATGGAAAAAACTCTCTGCATGGTGTGGTAACTCGAGGTCAAAGTCCACTCCTTAGGGTTTTCTTTGTTTTTATTTCAGTTTACGGATTGTTGTGGGTTGACTATGGTCATGACCATGGCCCTTGGTCTTTTGATGGGTCACTGTTGGCATCCATGGAGATTGATCGTAATAAGGCTTCCGAGGAGCACCTCTTTCAGTGGGTACCCTTCTGGGTGAAAGTTCATGACGTGATTTTCTAAGGATCAAAGTCAAAGTGGATGTCCTGAAGCCACTCTTGAGGTATATTACGGTCTCCCTGCATAGTAAGCCCACAATTCTACACTTGACTTATGAGCGTCTTCCCTCTTTATGTTTCTATTACGGGCTCCTCTTGCGTATCTCTAGAGAATGTCAGGAGAAGCCCGAGGTTGGTGATTCGAGTTATCCATATGGCCCGTGGCTTAGGACAGGCAGCTTGGGTGGGGGGAAGATGCGTATCGAGAATATGTGGTCGGCTGTTCAACATATTGTTGGCGCTTCTACTTTTGGGACTAACCAACAGACTAGGGAGGAAAAGCATACCTCGACCGAAATGGCTCAGGAGGATGAGATGAAAGACCCAAAGGTAGTTGGTCCTTGCTCGGATTGTGGGGCGGCATGTGATGAGCATGGTAACCCCGTGTTGTTGTAGTGGCATGAACCCACGGAGTAGCTGGTTAATGGTAAGAAACGGAGAATTGGGTTCTTGGAGGATAACTGCACGCTTGATGAGTTGTTTCAGTTACAGGCTTTGGCAGATAGGGGTAAGAAAGGTCGTGGGGTGCAGCAGGTGGCTTCTTCATCAACTAGTCAAGAGGCGACTTCGGGGCAGGCGTGGGGTCGCCTGTCGCCATGAGTTGGTTCAGCCTGAACTATGAGGGCTTGGGTGCGCCCTGTGCAGTTCGATAGCTCCTAGATTTAATTCGGGTTGAAGCACTTGATTTGGTCTTTCTCATGGAGACTAAATCTACTCTGCGGGAGATGGAGGTAATACGTAATCGGCTTCGAGGGTATGTGGGTTTGGCAGTTGACTGTACTGGAAGGGCTGGAGATTTGGCTATGTTTTGACGCAAAGAGTTAGGTGTCCATATTTTGTCTTACTCAGCTCACCATTTGGACTGTGTGGTGGAGTGTGGGTTGCATGGGCCATGGTGTTGGACTAGCTTTTACGGGTGGCCAAGTATGGAGGATCGTTGGAGGTCATGGCGGCTGATGGAGGAATTGTCGACTTTCTAGGCTGGGCCTTGGCTAGTGTGGGGATTGTAATGAAACCCTCTTCGGCCATGAGCATCATGGGCCGGCCCAGTGCAGTCGTCGTAGTATGGATGCGTACTGGCAATGTTTGGAAGCTTGTGAATTGTAGGACCTAGGGTTTGTTGGAAACAAATTTACTTACACTAACCGGCGTAGTGGGCTAGCTAATGTGAGTACTAGAATTGATCATTTCTTGGCAAATAAAGCTTGGTTGGTGCACTTTCCTGATGCGCATGTTGAGAATTTGGGTTTGGGACGCTCTGACCACAAGCCTCTTAACTCCCACGGTATGTGGGTAGGGTTCGACCATTCTGTTATGAAAATTGTTGGGCTGAGAATGAAGAGTGTAAACGTATCATCTCAGAGGTGTGGGAGAAGAGCAAAATGAGGAGTTAGGATTATATGCGCCGGACTTTGTTATGTGGGCAAGGCTGCAAAGATGGGGAAGAATTCAGCTATGTAAAGAAATGAGGGAGATCGAGGTGCTACGACATCAATTAGGGGCATTAGATGTGTCCTTCCCCACTAAAAATGTTAAGCAGGATTGGGTAGCAAAGCGCAAGCAATTGGAGTTGCTTTTGCTCCAGGAGGAAACTCATGTTTTATAGCGTTCAAGACAGAAATGGCTTCGTACAGGCGATAGAAACTCTTGTTTTTTCTTTAGTTGTATGAAGTTTCGAGTGAAATGTAATATTATACATTGTTTAAAAGATTATTTTGGAATGGTGGTAACCGCATGGACTGGAATTGAGGTTATTGCAAGGCGCTAATTTGAGAATTTGTTTGCAACGTCTAATCCAGGACCTAATTTCCATTTGCTTGCCTCTGTTGATGGGAGAAATTTCTATGAGTATGAATGAAGATATTGGTAGACCTTATGTTCGTGATGAAGTCATGTATGCTCTGAAGCAAATGGATCCTTTTAAAGCGTCAGGCCCTAATGGTATGAATGGTGTTTTCTTGTAGACAAATTGGAATATTGTGGGTGCTGAATTTATTAATACGGTATTGGCATTTCTAAATACTGACTATATGCCTACAAGCTTGAATCATAAATACCTAGTGCTGATACAAAAAATCAGGTGCTTGTGAGATGAAAGATTTTAGGCCCATATCATAGTCCTAGTTAATAGGGTGCGTAACTATATGAGTGGAGTAATCTTGGATGACCAGGGAGCTTTTATTCCTGGCCGTCTAATCTCTCATAATATTATAGTGGCACATAAGATTTTGCATTCAATGGCGCATTCTAAGGCTAGAACTAGGGGATCTTTTGCACTAAAGGTTGATATGGTGAAGGCCTTTGATAGTGTAGAATAGAATTTTATGTTAAGTGTTCTAAGATCTATGTGTTTTCACAGTCATTGGGTTCATTTAGTCCAGAAGTGCATTACGTCTGTTTCTATGTCTGTTTAGTGAATGGGTCTCCAGGGAGAATTTTCAACCAAAGTGTGGGCTAAGACAGAGGGATCCCCTGTCCCCTTTTCTCTTTTTATGTTGTATGGAAACCCTATCGGCAAGTCTAAAGGTTTCATCTTTATCTGGGATTACAAGAGGTATTACTGTAAGAGGATTGGGTTTTGATACAAATAGCCTTTTCTTCGTAGATGACTGTGTTGTTTTTGGACATACATCTTTACATAATGCTTGTTGATTAATGATATTATTCATGAGTCTAGTGAGGCCTCTGGTCAAGTGATTAATCTTGACAAGTCAGGTTTGGTTTTTTCAAAGGGTCTTCCTGTTTCACTTCGTGCGTAGATTAGCAAGTGTCTAGGTGTCCGTGAGGTTGACTCTCTAAGCATTTATCTTGGATTTCCATGTAAGGTTGGACGTAGTAAAACTACTATCTTTTCATATATTAAGGTTAAATTTAGGAAAAAAATACAAGGGTGGAGTTGAAAGGTTTCTCAGGCAGGATGTGCTATACTCTGATTAAATCTGTTTTACAGTCACTACTAATACATGTTATGAGTGTTATCAAGCTTCCTTCTACTTTGCTACGGGATATTGGCGTAAGTGGAGGGACTTATGTGTGTCATCAGCAGATGGTGGATTAGAATTTTTTTATTTGCCAACTTTTAATCAGAGTTTACTTGCTAAACAATGTTGGTGTGTTCTAACTTTTCCAAATCTCCTAGTTAGTCGTGTTTTGAAGGCAAAGTACTTCCCAAATTCCTCCATACTTTCAACTAGGTTTTCTTCAGGACAGAGTCCAATTTAGAGGGCACTGACAGGAGCATTGGATTTGCTGAATGTTGGCTTGCGACACAGTTGGAATTGGCCTGTCTATTCGGTTAGGGGACAGATGGCTTAGGGGCAAACCTAGAGATATTCCGTCTTTGTGGAAACTTCCAAGCAAAATTAGTGTTAATACAGCAGTAGCATGTCTAATAGATGACACACAGAGAGTATGGAAGAGTTCTTTAGTTCGACGGATTTTTCCCAAGGATGATGCTGATCTTATATTAGCGTTGCCATTGGATGCAAATCCTATGCAGGATGGATGGGAAAGGGGGGTAAAAAATTCTGGAGAGTTTAGTTTGCGCACAACCTATTACTTACAATTGGAAATGGAGCGTACAAAAGCAGCATCTACTTCTACAAAGTCTATTCTCGGAAAGTTCATGTTGAGGATTAGGAAAACAATTCTTCCTCCAAGGCTTAAGCTTTTCTCTTGGAAATTTATTAATGGCTTTATTCCATGTGGTCAAGTAGTTGATAAACGTTTTAAGTTACTGAATGTTGGATTTTGTGATTACTGTGGAGTTCTAGAGACTCTATTGCATGTTTTTATCAAGTGTCCACTAGTGCAACATCTTTGGAATGCGGTGGATTGTTTTCCACCAACTACTATTAGAGTTAATAGTAGTTTGAAAGAGTGGGTTATTTCTATATGTCTCTCATCATCTTCGGAGATTTCCACTGTTCTCATTCAATATCTGTGGAATGTTTGGTTTGTTAGGTGCTAGGTTAAGCAAGGAAGGGCCCAATATTTTGACTGGGGCTTGGTGTTGGCACGGAGGTTCTTGGAAGATGCTGCTCCTATTCCTCATGGTAATGGCGAAGTTGCTTTAGAGCAACTTACATTCAATGTAAATGCAGTTAAGATTTTTGTTAACGCAAGTGTTGGTAACAATGAAGGTATTGGTTTGGGTATGGTGGTTGTAGGGTTGTCTAGGAACGTTTTGATGGCTGGAATGCGAACGGTTGAAGGGTGGTGCGACCCTCATATGGCTGAAATGCTTGCGCTCGAGTATAGAGCTAAAACAGTTCCGGAACATGGTTTTGATAGGGGGATTGTGTTGAGTGACTCCCTGGAGGTTGTTGATATTGTGGGGGGAAAGTAAAATGTAACCATAGCATGTGGGTGGTTTTAAAGCGAGTAGTAGATGTAGGTAGTGGTTATGATTTCTTCGATTGTAGGAATATTAGTAGACAGTCAAATGTAAGGGCACGTGTACTTGCTAATTCTGCTAGAAAGCTAAATGATGATAGTTTGTGTAATGTAGTATGGACGAACAATGTACCACATTGGCTTTTGATGTACAAATGAAAGTATGTCCTTGTTTATTGCAAAAAATAAAATTTTATGAAGGTAACATGTACATAGGTATAGTGCCAACTACCTTAATTTACTGTAGTGTGAGCAAAGGAACTACATTGACAAAGGTATATACCGATATATGTCTAAAAATGACATAAACGTACAAAAGAGATGGTAAGAAGTCATCTACAACTGCATGGATACCCTGGTGTAATATGGAGATTGGACATGTGAATATATGTAGTCATGGGTTAGGGGAGTTGGGGGCTGCAATAGGAGAAAAAATAATTTTTTTTAAAATGTTTTTACTTACAAAATATAACTACAAAAAAAAAAAACTATACCATTGTTCATCATTTTTTGTGCTCTTCAAAACAAGATGCATCATGGATATGTTTCAGTAAACTTAGAGTTTCATGTTTTTAGGAGTATATATTACGTATTTTTAAAGTGAATCTTATTCATTAACAAAATGAATCTTTTTTAACAACAAAATGAACCTTATTCATTATCAAAATGAATCTTAACCCAAACACTCTAAAATCCACCATAGAAAAGTTAAAAATGTCGAAGGTATTTTTATGGTTTGTAGTGTAGGGTTTAGGGACCCTAAACCCTAAACCACAAACCTAAAAATCAGCGAGTTGATAACGACAATATAAAGGGTAGACTAATACCCAAAAGATTACCCTACTCCCAAACACCCTAAAATCCACCCTCGCATAAGTTTGTGGTGTGATAAACTCTTACTAGTATTAAACAAAATATTCACTTTTCTTAAACCTTTGATTCACCTTTACAAAACCGTTGATCCACCTTTCTTAAACCTCTAATTCACTTTTTTTAAACCACTTATTCACTTTAGTTAAACAATCTCTATTTACAAGAATCACATTTCCTAAACCTCTAATTCACTTTTTTAAACTCATGATTCACTTTATAAAAATCTCTGATTCTCAATTCTTAAACCTCTTAATTACTTTAGTTAAACAATCTATGCTTACAGATTCACTTTTCTTATTACTCTGATTCACTTTGTAATAACTTATGATTTAACTTTTAACAACCTTTGATTCACTTTTCTAAAACCTTTGATTCACACTAGTCAAACAATCATAATCACTTCAGTTAAACAATCTCTATTTATGAGATTCACTTTTTTGAAACCTCTTATTCACTTGTAAGCAACTCCCTAATTCACTTTTGAACATCCTTTGATTCACTTTTTAACAACCTTCACTAGTAGAAAAACAGCCTATTTCTGCGGTTGTAAAGGGCCTATTTCTGCGGTTTACAACCGCAGAAATGAGCACCGCAGACATAGGTATTTTACCCTATTTCGGCGGTTCCTACTAAAGAACCGCTGAAATAGACCAGCTCCATTTGACCGTCTTCGTTTGACCTGGCCACCTATTTCGGCGGTTCCTACTAAAGAACCGCCGAAATAGACCAGCTCCATTTGACCGTCTTCGTTTGACCTGGCCACCTATTTCGGCGGTTCCTACTAAAGAACCGCCGAAATAGGTGGCCAGGTCAAACGAAGACGGTCAAATGGAGCTGGTCTATTTCGGCGGTTCTTTAGTAGGAACCGCCGAAATAGACAGTCTTTTTTTTTGTTTTTTCCTTTCCAGCTTATTATTGCACCCAAATACACCACAAAATTAAGCAAACCTGTAAATGCATTGTATAATGCTGCCACCACAGTGGGGCGCCTCGGTAGCATACTATAAACCCATAAAGCGGCCATAATCATCGGCACGCATCAATAAATGCAAAAACGCAAGAAAATTCATAACAAAAAAAGGATTAGTTGTACACTTCACCACATGCACTCTCCACACCACACTCCATTACAATATACAATTCACTACGTTTCAATCTAATGAAATACATATAATAACACAAGTAATGTTCAACGCAAACAACTTAAGAGGAATCAACTAAGTACGTCGATGGAGATAAATTCTGCCCATTCCTCGAGGATTTCAGATATGTGCCTATTTTCATAACTTCCAATGCCCACGATTTCTTCGAAAGCCTTGAACAAACAAAAATGAATAGTTAGTGAGACACTACACAAAGAATGACAAAGAATAAAAATACATATAAACCAAGACTTTCAAAGATAGTTTAATACCATGTCCAATGATTTTTCTGGCAAAAACTTGGATGATGCTACTAAGTCATGCATAAACCTCATAACATAGTAACCGCATTCTGATCCACCAGGCTGTACTGGACACTATACATTCACACATTACGTTATCAGTCATACTTGCAGGTCTACTATTAACATGTTAACTATTTGCACAAAATAAGTAAAACTACCTTCACTGTAGTCCAAGGGATGTTCTTCGGTGTCTTTTGCAATGCACGCAGTGCAGCTTGGAAGCCACTATACAAAATAAATATTTTAAATGTAATACACAATTTAATCAAATTTAACGAAACAATTTATTAAGTTATGACAATTGTAGTATAATTTAAATAGCTCACCTCTTTAGAGCCGCTGCTATCGCTGGCTTCTTGGCACTCGTACCAAGTGAGTCGAACTGTAAGACTCTCGGGTATTTCATGACCAAAACCAACAACGACCAATGACGACTGCTCACGTGATGAATACAATTGAAATCATAACACGGATAACATAACTTATAAATAAAACGTAATAAGATATGGAAGTATGACTTACCCTTGATAATATGGTAGCATAATGTATGACTTGTCTGCACATTCATATATTGCGTTCGTCACGTACCGCAAAAGACTTCAGGATCCATTAACATAGTCACTTCACTGCAAGTATCAGGGCATAGGAATCCGAAGCTGTCAGTCTGATGATCTCGTATCGCCTTGGAATGCACATGCCTGCACCATAAAGACAACAACATCAGTGAACGGCGTTAAAGTACAAAAATAATTCAAGTATTTCATTAATATAGGAAAAGGTATGAGATCGCTCACATGCTAGCTGACTTCAGAATCGACACATTTAACCAGTCTCTCTTGAATACATCAACGAAGTCGGACATATATATATCGAACGTATGCGTCCGTCCTTCGGGTTCGTGATGGTGAAAAAGACCCTGGCTATCCTCCACTTGGATCCTATCACTCTGAGGTGACGTCATCAACAAGGACGAGTGCAGAAGTCTCATGTTCTGTGACAACCCCTCCAATATGTTCTTCTCTACTAAAGCAGGTCTCATCATGAAGTTGGAGGATGCCCCCGTGAGAGCTGGTGTGGCAACACTTTTTCCTTTTCCTTTAGAAGTTTTTTTCGACTTGACATTTTCCTAATTTGTTGATTAATTAAGTTTAAGTGACTCACTCTAAACCATATACTAATTGAAACATCGGATAATTATAATTTTAGAGTAAGCGTTAATTGTGTTTACCTGGCCCGAGATTTTGACCCATGTACCCGGCCATTGGATTGTAGCTGTTTGAACAGAGCGAAGTATGTTTCTCTGTCCCAGAGGTACCGGTATAGCAACATCAGCATACTCTGTCACATAATCATCTACAAGCACCCGGACATACCCCTGCCGTAGTGGTTCACCGCCGACGGTGTCTGTACCAGATGAGGGAAACAATTTACCCCACGCCACCATAATATCCGCACCTCCCATCGGTATGAACAGCGTGCATAAACAGGGTTCCTGAACATTAAGTAAAGAAGGGTTAAACGAACACAATCGAAGTAAATAGATGATAATAAATAATTTATTTTCTAAGTTAATGTGACTAAACCTTAATAGATGCATGTGGATATGGATCTATCGACTGCACACTACTCTGCCGTACTGGTGTGCCCTCCTCCCTATCAGCTGATGGTGCATGGGCTGGTCTAGTCACCTCCTGACTACTGCACATCTGTGAGCGTATTTTTGTCATCTCCTCTGCAACCAAATGCTGAACATTCTGCATAAGCCTCTGCTCCATCTCAGCAGTAACCTTCAAATGTTCCTCATAGCTGATCATCCTTCCTTGTGAGCCTTTCCTAGACCCCGGATTACCAAAAGCTTGGCGGATACCAACTTGTCCACCAAAACCAATAGCGCGACCAGGATGATCCACCTTTCCAAGAGCACGAGAAAGGGGATCATATTGTCTGTTCGGAGCCCAAGAACCCTCAGTAACTTGAGAGTTTAACTCTTCCTATAAAACACAAAATTAACAAAATTCATTAATATACAGGTACACAAACAAATATTAAACTTATGAACCGAAATTAGATACCATTTGATTTATAATCTCTCTCGTGGCATCATCGTACTGAGGATTTTCCGGCGTCGAGTTTTTTGGCACTCGACTCAACTCCCACACCTTCATCCTTCTGTCGCTAGGAGCCACATCCTGTGGAAGCAAGCCCTTTTGCTCCCACTCTGGTACGCGTTCGGCAATGCTTTTACCACCTAAGTGATGTGGGTATAGATTTTTCTTCGCATTTGCCTGCTGTTTTGCACGAACCGCCTACAAATACATATGTAACGTGTAAGATACAAATAAGCAAATAAAACAGCCAAAATGTATAAAAGACAGCGTTGAATATTAGCTCTACCTGGTACTCTGGCGTGTGACGATACTCCACAAACCGGGTCCACTGCTCCTCAGTGATGCCCTCGTACGCCTCCCAGGGTGGCAGTTCATCGCCTCTTTCTGCATCATCCGATTCAGGGTCTTGATACGCAGCACCATGAAGTACTTGTCAGAGAGGGCCTTCCTATGGTCGCGGAACTGTCGCCCCATTTTTTTCAGTATATCCTCCTTAAGAGAAGGATCAATGCAGAAACGACTCTACATAAACAATTATTAGTCATTTAGTAACACAAGTAACGAGAAACTCTAAAATTATATAACATATTAAAAAAATAACACACCTGAAGAATCCCAAACATAGTGTCCTTCAATGATTGTGGCACTTGCTTCCAATTGTGATTTATGTCGCAGTAAGTCTTGACCAGGTGGCCAGCATATGCAGTATAATCATTCTTCCAATTACCGTATGGCTGGTTGAACTCATTGAACTGCAAAGGCTTCGTGGGGGGGCCTTTAATTGCCTTCAGTGCACGGGTGGCACCTCTCTTCTTCACCTTCTGTCCGGAGGAGGAGGAAGCTGGTGGCTCTGTCACCTGCTGTGATGGACAAGCCTCATCCTCCGGTGGGTGAGTTCTCTTCCCCTTCTTTCCTCCTCGTGTGACCCGTTTTGCTGGTCTCTGCTGATGAGGATCAGCTTCTTCAACGGGCTGGTCCATAGGGTGATCAGCCACTGCAGTAAAGATAAGTTAGTCAAATTAATTGAATGAATTTATAATGTAATGACAAATGTTGAACAAGTCAAGAAAAATAGTTAACATAACATTACCATAAATACTTCTATGTTTTGGTGTTATCAACCCAAAAACCCTCGTCATGGTCTGATCGTGCATAAATCAAGTCGTTTTGAGTATCAACATTTAAATCCCGCAACCCCGTAGGAAACAATGTTGTTCCTTCAATCGTCTCATTCTCATCATCATCATCCTCATTTTCATTTTCAATCTGAACTGGTCTTCTACCTGGAAGAACAACAGACCATCTGAAGTCTTTTGGATCCTGAACATACCACACTTGGTCACAATCTTTTCCCATAACAAACTGATCATCCTTAAAACTGGCACGTGTGAGATCAACCAAGGTAAGACCTCCATCGTTTTGGATTCCACGTCGGTTGTCCACCCATTTGCAACGGAACACTAAAAACGAATCAATATGGTAGTCTAGCTCCCAAATGTCCTCGATAACACCGTAATACCAACTGGAGCTCCTCACTGGTTGAGACTGGTTACCGATGTGGTACTCATTGAATGCCGCTTCTATTTTTACTCCACTGTTCTGGTTTATTGATTTAGCATCTTGGCGTGCAGTGTAATAAGTATACCCACTAATGTCATATCCCTCAAATGATACAACATTAGGTTCAGGTCCTATTGCCAAAAATCTGATTTCCTCATTGAGAACTTCTGAATTTGATGACGCTTTTTCAAAGACATAATATTTGAACCATTGGACAAACAGTCGGTTTTGTTCTTTCGTAAGCCAAAGATGGTTTCTGGTAGGATTTTGTTGTCTCAACTCATTCATATGAGTATCAAAGAAGGGTTCAACAGCCTCAAGGTGTTGTAACACAAACAGATGTGCTTGATGAATCAGTTGACTTGGTACTTGCACAATCTTTCTTCCAATGACACCTTTGCCTTTATATCTGCCGTAGTGTCTTGGTTTTGGGATACCGATTGATTCTGCTTCATTCAGATAATCAGTCACAAATTCTGTGACTTCCTCAGTCACCGTTGCTTCAATTATGCTCCCTTCTGGTCGATATCTATTCCTCATTCTACCCTTTAGAATACCCATGTATCGTTCAAAAGGGTACATGTAGCGTAAGTAGACCGGACCACAAAATTGGATCTCTTGAACAATGTGGACTATCAAGTGCACCATTATGTCAAAGAATGATGGTGGGAAATACATCTCTAATTGACATAATGTTACCACTATTTCACGTTGTAGATCATCGAGAGAGTTTACATCAATTACCTTGCAGCAGACAGCATTGAAGAAGAAACACAATCTGGTTAACGCATTTCTGACATCATTTGGCAATATCCCACGGATGGCTACTGGCAGAAGATGTAACATCAATACATGATAATCGTGAGATTTCATGCCTAACAGTTTCAAATCCTTCATTGATACAATATTCTTCCAGTTTGAAGAATATCCAGATGGTACTTTTACCGAGTGTAGACATTTACAGAAGCTGATCTTCTCATTCTTTGAAAGTGTGTAGCATGCAGGAGGTAGGTATATTCGTCTCTCATTCTCCTGTGGGTGTAATTCTTTCCTTATACCCATGACTTGCATGTCTTTTCTCACTTTCAATCCGTCTTTCGTTTTGCCGGGTATGTTGAGCAAAGTCCCACTCACTGCCTCACCAACATTCTTTACGATGTGCATGAAATCCAAACAGTGTCTGACAGGCAGGTGACGCCAATACGGTAAATCCCAGAAGATAGAGCATTTTTTCCAAATGTTCTTTGCCGGTTTCGATGTGTTTCCAAAGACGTTCACAATGTCCTTAACCTTTGCATACACTTCCTCAGAGGTCAAAGGTAGACGGGCCACTCGAGTCTCGGCCTCACCATTGAACAGTTTCTTCTTCTTACGATAAGGGTGATCTTCAGGTAGAAAACGTCGATGACACATGTAAACATTCTTACCACAATTTTGTAAACGGTCCGAACATGTGTCATCCTCGCACACCGGACATGCAAATGTTCCTTTCACAGTGTATCCAGACAAGTTCCCATATGCAGGGAAATCGTTGACCGTACAGAACAACAACGCCTTGAGCGTGAAATTTTCCCTTGCATAAGCATCATACACAACGGTTCCCTCATTCCACAGCAACTTCAAATCATCAATCAATGGGGCGAGGTATACATCAATATTATTACCTGGCTGCTTGGGGCCAGATATCAAAAGAGATAACATTATGTACCTGCGTTTCATACACAACCACGAAGGCAAATTGTAGATCACTAGTAAAACGGGCCAAGTACTGTGTTGACTGCTTAATGTGCCGTACGGGTTCATCCCGTCAGTACATAGCCCAAGCCTCAAATTCCTATCTTCACCTCCAAAATGTTCTTTGAACCGTCTATTGATGTTTCTCCACTGAGGTCCATCTGCTGGATGTCTTAATTTCTCATCACTCTTTCTACCCTCTGCGTGCCATCGTAAATTCTTTGCATCTTTTGGATTCGCAAACAACCGTTTGAATCTGGGTATAATCGGCAAATACCACAGTAATTTAGCTGGAGGGCTTTTTTTTTGAACGGAGGAGTACTCACCATCTTTATGCTTATACCGGGACAGCTGACATTTCGGGCAAGTGTCCAGATGTGCGTATTCACCCCTGTACAACACACAGTTGTTTGGACACGCGTGAATTTTTTTGTACTCTACTCCCATTGGACATACCCATTTCTTTGCCTCATAGGTGGTGGTAGGGAGACCATTCTCATCCGGTAGCATATCATGAATCAGCTCGAGGAATGCCGAGAAACCTTTGTCACTCAATCCATATCTTCCCTTCAGGTTGAACAAATTCAATATAGCCGTCAATTTCGTGTACTTAGTGCACGTAGGATACAATGCCGTCTTGGATGCGTCCAACAACCTTTGATACTCATCCGGTCGATCAACAAAATTATTCTCAACGTTATCAAGCATCTCCATTATTTGCTCATCATGATAAGTCGGTTCACTGTCATTGACTCCGGAAGCATTTGGGATCGGTTCCGACTCGACAAAATCAAATGTGTGGTCTGTTCTCATCCTCTCCCTTTCATTAATGTACGAGGACCCGACATTATGTTCAACACTTTCTCCATGAAAAATCCATCTCTTATAGTGTGGCATGAAACCGCGAGTCTTCAGATGGAATTCAATTTCCACAATGTTTGAAAATTTCCTTAAGACACCGCAGTCAACACAAGGACAAGGTATTTTCTCCGCCTTTGTCATGTCCTTGTGCTGCACTGCCGCTTTGCAAAACTCTTTCAACATGTTGCGATAGTGATCCCCTCGCTCACCGTACATCCAGTCACGCTCCATACTTTATTTGAAATACAAAACGGTACGGTTAATGAAGCGTGACTGTATGCATATTAAATAAGCTAGCTACTCTAACTCTAAGGTTTCAACCTAAATTATATACTAGCACCTATATTATCTGAATACATAATCTCAATGATCAAACAAAAAGCAGAGAGTTTAGTAGCTTACTTGTACACAGAGAAGGAAACAGCAACGGTGATTCCCCCCTACAAAGGCGTAACCACACAAAATGAGTAAATAAACAAATCAAACTAATACCAAATTTATTTATCAAACCAAATTTCAATATTTTGTGGAAATACAAAGTATAAAAGACAAAAAGATAAGTTAGATTATATTACCGGTTCTTCCACTCCGCTGTCAATATACCGTGCAATGAACGGGGAAATCTTAAGCACTTCTCTATAGATAGAATATAAACTCATTAGTTTATGTATGTTAATTATTCGTAATTAGGATTGCAAAAATATATATAATAAGCTAAAAAGATGAAGATGTAAGTTGAGTATATTACGGGTTCACAAATGAATTGTATTCATCCCCGTACGACTTCAATCGGGTGAGCCCATTTAGTGATTTCCCCCTACAAAGGCATAACCACACAAAATGAGTAAAAAAACAAAAATAAAACTATAAAATTAATTAATCCACTCGAGAAAAATAAAACGCAAATAAAATTGAAACAAATTATTAAAACTTATCAAGTAAATATATCCTAATTGAACTAAGAGAAAAGATAAATGAAGTACATACTATTAAACCTACAGAATTAAATTTGAAAGCTAAAAAAAGAATTTTGTAACTTAATACTAAACCAATTCAAGTAATGACAAAATAAATAAAATAAACAAAGCAAACCGCAAAATCAAAAACAAAAAGCATAAAAACAGAATAAATACTAAAAGTCTAAACGAAAGCAAGCGTAATCCTAACTAATCAAATTTGACGTATAATTAAACAAAGTAAAAATAAAACTTAGCATGTAAACATATCCTAATTGAATTAAGAGAAAAGATAAACGAACTACATACTATTAACCTACATAATTAAATTTGAAACCTAAAAAAAAAAAGAATTATGTAAACCTTAAGTCATCTAATTTCTAGGACAATTTTGACAGAGTTTCCCCTATAATTTTAGCATTGCCCACACACAATTTCAGCTCACCAACTCATTTCTAATATCCACAACAACCTTAAGCACTAACATACATTAAAATTCTGCACAAACTCATCTATTTCCCCTTGGTTTCCAAGCCCTTTAATCATTTTATTAACACTAAAACAACTCAATCTCTTCCTCATTATACAATAACACCACTAATACTCAAAGCAATGTTAGTTCCTCATATTCAAGCAATTAAAAACGAAAAGCAAAACGCAAAATCAAAAACGAAAAACAAAACAATCCGAACAAATATTAAAAGTCTAAAACGAAAGCAAGTGTAATCCTCACTAATCAAATTTGATGTATAATTACACAAAGTAGAAATAAAACAAGAATAAAAGAAAATTAATGAAAAATCAAAATCAAAAACAAAGGCACAACCACACAAAATGAGCAAAAAAACCACAATTATTCACTCAAACATTTTGTCGAGCACCTTGTGTGCACATATAATTTCACTTCTACAATACTACATATATACACAAATTTCATACACTCCACTAATACAATCATATCCACATTCACATTCAACCACAATTTAAACAACAATCACAATAAATCCATAAATTAGGTCAAAATCGAAAATGTACCTCGTTCTTCTCCCTCTGTTCGGATGAAGCTGCTGCTGCTGTTAACACCGGATGAAGCGGACGGCACCACCGACGACCGAGGACGGCGGCGAGCACGGCGTCGAGGACGGCGGCAGCGGAAGGACCGGAATCGCTCTTCAATCGCCTCTAAAATCGCACGCAGCAGCAGCTCGACGAGGGAGAAATGCCGTCGGGTGAAATGCGAGGGTTTGGGTAGGGGTGTTATTAAAAGACCTATTTCGGCGGTTGTAAGTTCTAAACCGCCGAAATAGGTGGCCGATATTTTTTTTTTAAAAAAATGGACCCTATTTCGGCGGTTCTTACATTAGAACCGCCGAAATAGGTGCTTTTTATTTTTTTTAAAAATAAAACGGGGCTATTTCGGCGGTTGTAACGTTACAACCGCCGAAATAGCCCCGTTTTATTTTTAAAAAAATAAAAAGCACCTATTTCGGCGGTTCTAATGTAAGAACCGCCGAAATTGGGTCCCTATTTGTTGTTAAACAACCGCCGAAATAGGGGCGTAGAAATAGACCATTTTTGTACTAGTGCTTTGATTTACTTTTATTAAACTTATGATTCACAATGAATCTTAAAACATATATACATACAAAAAATAAAAAATTTAAAATTTATCAAAACATACTCATGTTGGATCTTATTTTGAAGAGCTCGAATTATGATGGATAATGGTATAAAAATTATACTAATTAGACTTATATATATATAATAAAATACAATATTTTAAATTTTTACAAAAAGATAAAATAAGTGGTAAAGACCAAAAAGCCCATCTTCATATTAGAACCGACGAATTTGAAGTTGCATTCTACAATAGGCAGAGCAGATCGAGAATATTTAAAATAAGGAAACTTCCATAAGGAATTAATACATTAACTCGATTCTAGTCACTAAATTCAAAAAAAATTCCGGTGACAAACTTATATATTTTTTTAATCAAAATGAGTACTATTATTTATGTTCTAGGAGAATTAACACTCTCGTGTTGTAATAAACGAATACACACATCAGGGTTCACCTACTTCGGTACACCCCTTATCACTAGTCAAGACCCATTTGGCCATAACATCAGCAACCAAGTTTGCATCTCTAGCCACTTTACTAAACTTACAAAACTCAAGATGAGAAGCTAAAACTCTACATGTAGTACATAAACCCTCAAGGAGGTGATTAGCAGATACAACATTCTCTATTAAGGAAATTACATCACTGGAGTTAGATTCCATCAACACCTTGCTAAAATTCTTCTTTTTTTACTAGACAGAGTCCCTTATAAATGGCCCACACTTCAGCCTCCGTGACACCTGTTTCTCCTAAGAAATGAGTGAAATCGCAAGTCCATCTACCATGAGAATCCCAACATAAACCACCAGCCGCCGAGGTTCCATTGGATGTAGTAGCAGCATCAGTGTTTATTTTCACGTGGTTGACAAGAGGGGGAGATCAAGTTGGATAGTGTCATCATGCCTTTTAGGTCTTCTTATATTATGTGCAGCAACTGTGCGTAATAAGTATCCCCTGATTATGTGTTCCCACATTTGTACAGGCAGATCTTCAGAGGCTGAGATGTTCTCATGATATTTTTTGTTCCTCAAAAACCAAAGAGCAGGGAAAGCAATAGCGATCGCTTGCGGCCAGGTTGCCTCCAATTTGCACTTATCCTGGGATTTACTCATCAGATGGATCGATAACCACATAATGAGGGGTCTCTAATCAAGATTAGAAGGATCCAGAAATAAGCCTCTCAAATAACTCCAAACAATTTTACTGATATTACAATCTTTGAGGATATGTTCCATATCCTCAGGTTCCCCGCAAGCTCCACAATCTCTATCTCTTAGTAGGCCTCTGAAGAATAACAGACATATTGTTTTCAAGCCATTATTAGAAGCCAGCCACATGAAAGTTTTGATTTTTTTTGGAACCTTTAATTTCCAAAGTTGGCTCCAGAATTTATTTTCCACACCAGGCAACTTCAAGATTCTGTATGCAGACGAAACTGACCGAGACTTGTCCTTAGACCAGACCACAGAGTCTTTTAAGTCAGCATCAGATATAGCTTTAAAAGATATGGAGCTAACATATTAGAAGGAAGTAATTTCTCTAACACTTCTCATTCCCAACCACGTCCTCGTTCTCACTTTTGGTCAACTATTATTGATAAGTCTTGATCGCCTCCAAAAGTGCACGTATCCATGGTGGGAGAGTCAGCTAGCCATTTATTTGTCCAAAGCTTGATGCTCCTCCCATTACACAGTCTCCATCTAGCCCCTCTGTCAATTAGATCTCTGTTGTCCAGCATATTCCACCCAATACTGGACAAATTTCTATTTTTTGTGCTAGCATATTTGTTAATGATGATCTTAGCCCATAATTTCCCCTAGTTGTTGATCAATCTCCAACTCAACTTTGCAAGGCAAGCCTTGTTCATAGACTCTAAAATCCTTAGGTCGAGTCCACCTTCATCCTTGGGTCTACAAATTATGTTCCATGAAATTGTGTGCAACTTTCTCTCATTCTCCTTGTGACGCTACAAAAAGTCTTGCTCAGATTTTCAATCTTAAGACAAGCTGTTGTGCAAAATAGTGGTTAAACTAGATTGCTAACTATGGGTAGTGAACCCAGTCGTTGTAGTGCAACAAGGTCGTATCCACAGGGACTTTGTAACTATCTAATTAATATAAGCTTAGTAAATGTGCATAAATATGAACAAAGGTGCATAAGTGTAAATTGTTTGGGGGTTTGTGGTTTTGAATTGATAATTGGAGAAATAACAAAAAGCAATAAAACTAAACTAACTAAACTAGGATTGGTGTAGCTCGGGATGGATCCTTGCACCCATGACCCCTTTACTACCGATTATCGACTCTTGAACTCTCAGCTAAACAATGGGAACTCTTGTTAAACTAGCGACCAAACCTTGATCTACTAGTCCTAACCAAATATGAAAAAAAAACAAATAATGACCCTATAAACCCAAGATGAGCCAAATATTACTTAGTTAATTTTAACCTTCACAGCCAGTTAGGATTAGCCTCACTAAGTAGCATTAAGCACAAGTTCCCCCTAAGTTGCAATGTAATATATCTTAGAACCACTGATGATAAATTACATTGATTTAGCCCTCACAATTTAGGTTTGTATCTCAGAAAACCTCATGTTGATAGAAACCCACATTAATGCCTGAATAGTCAGCGACCTAGAATCTATCGCAAGGCCTAATATCGACAGATTCAGAGCAACCAACAAATACCAGCACATAGATAACAAATTATGTAAAACCCTAAACAAATCTCCAAATCATGAGTGACAAGTTTAGAAGCCATAAACACTCAATAATTATCTTCTTTAAGCACAAGGACTAAAATAAAGCATAAACACAAGTTCAAGGTTCAACAATGAAGTTTGGGGGATTTGGGGCAAAGTCTAAATCCCTGGCTACAAGTGAGGTCAAGCTTCCATTAAAGCGTAAATAGGAGAAAAGGGAGAAGAGATAGCCATGAATAAGGTTGGAGAAGAGCTTCAATGGTGAGGGGGATCTTCCTCTTCTTTTCCTTCTTCTTCTTCCTTTCTTCTTCTTCCTCTCTTTTTTTCTACACGTCGCTGGTGTGCACGGCTCGACCCACCGCTTCTCTCTCTTTTTTTTCTGCGTTTTATAATGCACCTCTGATGTGTATGGGAGCGGTTCGAGTTAGTAAACCCGGACCAAGGTGAAAAATGGGTAGAAACTGTTGGGATAAAAGTGTGTTACTTCTACCACTTAGGCAGTGTACCTATTGTTTTGCGGAATAGTGGATATGTGGGTTGTCGTACTCGTGGGAACCTCGCTGTGGATAACTGATAGTGTAGTAAATTGACTGAGATTTCTAATAAACAGATTTTATCAGTTTTAGGGAAAAGATTAACAGCTAACTCATAAGACAATAATTAAAACAATTAATCAAAACAGAAAAGAAATAGTAATTGTAAATCTTTTTGTGTTTTTAAGAAGCATCCTGGGTTACTCTGTTTACCTATTTTATTTAATCATATTAATATAACTTTCCCACTTTAGCAATAAACTCAAGAATCTTAATTAGTTTATTGACCGTTCCCTGTCTAATAAACCCTAACTAGCAGAAATAACAAGCTGCAAAACATGCCCAAGTTAATTCAACTAATCGCATTATTAATAATTTCTATTGGAGATAGATTCACCTATACGGCGAGAAACTCGCTTCTAGTCGTTAACCCATTTGACTTCCTATGTCTAGAACTTTGTCTTAGCACTGCATTTTAACAAAGAACTACAAATATCACTTTAATAATTTGCAAGAAGATTAAAGCGCATTAAGGATAAGAATCAAAATACTGCTTAGATAAATTATACTGGAAAGCTTACATAACACAGTTATATAAAATAGGCTCGCTTCCTAACCCGGGAAGGCTAGGTTTATTAATCACACATAATTATACAGTAAACAAACATAAGAAATAAGAAAGTAGGAACCAACGAAGAAGAACGAACGATTGGCCATTTGACTCCTTCGTTGGTTCTCTGAAAGATAATGAAATTTGGATTTAAGAAGGGACGACTGAAGAAGATTGGAGGAGCCTGGGTTTTATAGAAGAAGGGAGGAGGAAGAAGACAGAGGGAACACCGCGTGAGAGATTTGAGGAATGAAATGGGGCGGCGCCTGATATTGCTGATAGTAGATAGATGTGTTTGCAGGCGCCGCAAGAAAACTGGGGAAGACGGTCGGGGCGTCAAATAATTGGATCTGGATCTGGGAATTTACACGCATCCACCTCTGTGTCCGGGTTAATTTCCACGGACGTCTCACACTTGCTCCTTAGTCTTGTCCGGGTTTATTTCCACGGACAGGCCACGGTCATGGCTTAGTCCGTCCCTTGTCCGGGTTTTATTCCACGGACGTCACTCAAGCCAATCTCTTCTTCTCCTTGTCCGTGTCTTGTCCGGCCATCTTTGGGCGGACGTGTTGTCTCTTGTCCGCCTTTTTCTCCACGGACGCGGGGCGGACGTCTCTACTCATGTCCGGCCTTTCTTATGCGGACATGGCACGGACGTGACACAGCAGTAAGGCCTCGCGTGCATGTCGTGTGACCTTATTTTAATCCCCTTTGATATATGTATTTATATGGTATTTTCCCTACATTTAACACATATAATACATAAGTTTATATCACAACATAATTATAGGAAAAACCCAAGATAAGTGAGAAACATTACTTAAAATGCTGCAATTTATAAGGTGATTAAACCTTAATAAGTCTATATGTTTTGCACTTATCAGAAACTACGTTCTGGCAGTGCTTCAAGTTTGTAAACCCGACCATAAACCTGGACCTGGGTCAAACATAGGCAGAAATTGTGTTCTGGGTATGGTCTGGGTTTGTAAACCCGGACCACACTTCTAGAAAACAACTTCAACTTGTTTCTGCTCCAGTTTCTTCATTTTAGCTCTGATTTTGGATCCATTCGCGCCCACATGTTTGTCTCTTTGTCTACTTTTCTACTAGATATGTTATTCCTCCTTTTTCAACAATAATTGTGTAAAACACCCATAAAACACAAAAGTAGAGGTAAACTAGCTAGAGTGAAGAAATGAGCATGAAAAGTGTTGATAAAACGTTGATAAAGCACATGAATATACCTCTAAAACATGCTCATTTATTCACTCATCACACCCTCACACTTACCTTTTTTTCTTGTCCTCAAGCAAAACCAAGCACCCAAGCAAGTAAGGAATGCTCAAGACTAACAAATACTAACATGAATTGTAGGATAAGAGAATAAGCAAAAAGTGATTAAAACCTTTAAGGAGTGTGAACCATCTCATAGTGGTGGTATGGGTATGCTTAGGGCAAACAAAATCTAGAATTTTGGGGTATGATCCGAAGTACGTCAATGTTCTAAAGATTAGGTGACTTGGAGAGCTTTTACTATGGCCAACTTCTCTCAATAATGGACATGGATAAGAAAGCAAAAGGAAAAATAGATTTATGCATTTGTTTCACTTTTGAATAAGAGATGAGAAGATAAAATTTTGGCATCAAGCCTTTGCGTTTAAGAACAATCAACTCTCATTGTTAGTTACCAATGGCGTCTCACAAGGAATTTTACAAAGAAGCACCCCTTATCAATCCCTAAGAGAGAAGACAGAAAGAACCCTTAAGCAATAAAAATCCAACCATTCAAGATCATTTGGTCACACCGCACGAAAAATGCTCCTCAAAAGCAATCAAAAAGAAAAATTAGAGCATTTATCCCATAATTCATAACAATTGTTGTTCTTAATGAGAATAACTCACAACACTAGGGTCCAAGTTTTTGATTTTGGACAACCGTAAGATAAGTAGGGAGAATAAGCATTTAAGCACACAATTCACTGAAAAGGTCACTCCCCACACTTAATTTGAACATGTCCTCATTGTTCACCAGACAAACCGGGGAAGGTTTCATAAGACCTTTTCAGGAAGCAGACAAAAGAGAAAACACATGGGACAAGCAAGCATTATAGCATAGAAGCTATCTCCAGTAGAAGAATGCCTTAGAATCAAACTGAAGGAGAAGTGAGAGACACAAAATTGAAAGAAACTAGTACTCCCCTGGGATTGTTTTTGCTTGCATTGAAGGAACTCCCCCACACTTGCATTTTAGTTTCAAGTAGCATAGCTTGGTTGCGGTGTGGACGTTAAGTTGCACCTGCATAAAACACTAGAAGCAACCAACTACAAACGAGGTTAAAAGTTAGCAAAAACAAAATCAAAGGAGAACTTGACAAATTAAAATAAATGAAAATGAAAGAAAATCGTCCGGGTTGCCTCCCGGGAAGCAGCCCTTCTTTAAGGTCTTTGGATAGACCGTACCACCTTGAAGTCATCCGGGATCGAATATGAACGTTGAAGTCAGCTTCAACTGGTGGGTGGGGCGGGCATCATGAATAATTGAAGAACGACCCGAATCAAAAGGAAATGTTACCTCAACACTTAGAATGTAGAAGTGCAAGCTCCACCGATCTTTCTTTAGATGGAAGTGTTGAGATTGTTGATCCTTAGTGCGTGGATCAAATTTTGGTGGAGCCCCCTCTTCAAAATTAAGGATGAAGACATCTTTATCTTCAATGAGTGGTGCAGGGAGAGCTCCGGGGTGGACTTTGTCTTCTATCTCTGGTCCAGGATCAAAGGGGAAAGTGGCCTCCACACTTAGCGGGTGGACATTATGTTTCCACCTTACATCATTGGTGCATAAGTGGGGAAGGCCTTGATCCTCCAGGTGAAGGTCAAAGTTTGATGGCTCATCCTCCTCAAATTGGAGGATGTAAATGTCCTCAACTTTGGTGAGGCTCATGGGAAGAGCCTTGATGAATATCAACTTCAGAGGGAGGTGGCTCCTTGAAGTTGATTATAGCACTCTCCTCTGATGGCTCGAAGGGAGGCGGAATCTCCTCCTCCTCAAGGTTGAGGATGTATCCATCCACATCTTCTGGGTAGAGTACAAAGAAGGAGGGGAAATAACGGTAGTTGACTTCAGAGGGAGGGGACTCCATGAAGTCGTGGTGGAAGCTGTCCTCTGGTGGCATATCTTCAAGCTCAGGCAGATGGTTGAATGGTTTTTGCTTAGATCTAAATAGGGGAGGAAATAGAGGGCAACCCAAGACCTCAGCAGGATTATCTACCCTTACCATGATCTCAGAATAGTGAGCACTCTCATGGTCTCCTCCATTATCTTGGCACCCGATCCATCGGTTGATGTTTGGTTGAGTGGGGTTTGGATCGACAGATAAGAACCGGTCCTCTTTGAGAGTCGTTGATCTTGGGAATAGATCCTCACAAGAGGGGCACATATGGAAGGATCCACACCCATGACAATCAATGTATTGGTCTTAGGTTGCTCCAGGGGTGTAGTCGTAACAACCTTTGACTTGACCATCATGACCATCCATCAGAGATAGGTTCCTAAAAAAACAAAAATTTATACACAAAAAGGGCAAATAAAGGAAATAAAAAAATCTGCACAAGAACTAAATAGAAAATAAACCATATAGTTGGACCAAAGTCCTAGGGAACGGCGTCAAAAACTTGTTATGTAAAATAGTGGTTAAGCTAGATTGCTAACTATGGGCAGTGAACCCAATCGTTGTAGTGCAACAAGGTCGTATCCACATGGACTTTGTAACTATCAAGTTAATTATAAGCTTAGTAAATGTGCATAAATATAAATAAAGGTGCATAAGTGTAAATTGTTTGGGGTTTTGTGGTTTTGAATTGATAATTGGAGAAATAACGAAAAGCAATAAAACTAAACTAAATAAACTAGGATAGATGTAGCTCGGGATGGATCCTTGCACACATGACCCCTTTACTACCGATTGTTGACTCTTGAACTCTCTGCTAAACAACAGGAACTCTTATTTTACTAGCGACCAAACCTCGATCTACTAGTCCTAACCAAATATGGAAAAAATAGATAATTACCCTCTAAACCCAAGATGAGCCAAATCTTACTTAGTTAATTTTAACCTTCACAACTAGTTAAGTTTAAGCTCACTAAGTAGCATTAAGAAAAAGTTCCCCCTAAGTTGCAATGAAATCTATCTCATAGTCACTGATGATAAATTACATTGATTGGGCCCTCAAGGTTTAGGTTTCTATCTCTAAAACCTCATGTTGATAGAAACCTACATTAATGCCTGGATAGTCGGTGACCTATAATCTATCTCAAGGCCTAATATCAACAGATTCACAGCAACCAACAAATACCAACACATAGATAACAAGTTGGGTAAAACCCTAAAAAAATCTCCAAATCATGAGTGACAAGTTTAGAAGCCATAAATACTCAATAATTATCTTTTTTTGGCACAAGGACTAAAATAAAGCATAAACACAAGTTCAAGGTTCAACAATGGAGTTTGGGGGATTTGGTGCAAAATTTTAATCCCTAGCTACAAGTAAGGTCAAGCTTCCATTAAAGCAAAAATGAGAGAAAAGGGTGAAGAGATAGCCATGAATAAGGTTGGAGAAGAGGTTCAATGGTGAAGGGGTCTTCCTCTTCTTTTCCTTCTTCCTCTTCCTTTCTTCTACTTCATCTCTTCTTTTCTACTTTTCTACGTGTCGCTGGTGTGTATGGCTTGACCCCCTGCTTCTCTCTCTTCTTTTCTGCATTTTAAAGCGCGCCTCTGATGTGTATGGGAGTGGTCCAGGTTTGAAAACCTGGACACAAACTCGGACTAAGGTGAAAAATGGGCAGAAACTGCGTTCTGGGAGTGGTTCGTGTTTGTAAACCCAGACACAAGCCCGGACCAGGGTCAAAAATAGGCAAAAAATGTGTTCTGGGTGTGGTTCAGGTTTGTAAACCTGGACACAAACCCAGACCACACTTCTAGAAAACAACTTCAACTTGTTTCTGCTCTAGTTTCTTCATTTTAGCTCCGGTTTTGGATCCTTTTACGCCCACGTGTTCGTCTCTTCGTCTACTTTACTCCTAGCTATGATATTCCTTTTGTTTCAACAATAATTGTGTAAAACACCCATAAAACTCAAAAGTAGAGGAAAACTAGCTAGAGTGAAGAAATGAGCATGAAAAGTGTTGATAAAACATTGATAAAAAACATGAATATACCTCTAAAACATGCTCATTTAATAATTTTCTGGGACATCATAGTAAACACGGGAATAAAATTCAAGACAGATTTCACAAGAGTTAGCCAACCAGCATAAGATTGTGATTTCGCCTTACCCACTAAGTATATTATGAACCTTCTCAGATTCCCAAAATTACTTGCAGACATTCAGCCATGCAATAAGTTCAGCCCAAGGTATTTAGCTAGATTATCAGCAACAGAGGTACCTATTAATCTACTATTTTCCACTTCTTACTAGGGGAGACATTCTTAGAAAATTGAAGTTTGGATTTATCCAGGCTAATTTGTTCACCAGAGGCAGTGCATAAATTATTTAAGACATTCATCATAGAAATCACATTATTCCTGGTAACTCCCCAATTAAAATTAAGTCACCAGCAAAGAAAATATGAGACAATTTAAGACTGCCTCTACTAATCATGATAGGGATCCAATTATCGGTGATAATGACTTTTTCTGTCAAGTGTAAAAGTATTTCCATGCAGAGGACAGCGGATCCCTTGCCTAATTCCCCTAAAGGACAAGAACTTATCTGACTGACCACCGTCCCAAAGAATTATCATACTAACTGATTCGATATAGAACATAACTAGATCAATAAAACTAGTTGGGAGGTTCAAGCATTGTAATGTATTCCTCATGAAGGACCAAGATAATTTGTAATATGCTTTTTCCAAGTCTATTTTCAAGATATCTCATCCACTCTTACAAGAGGCTTTTCCCATGGAGTGGATAACCTCTTGTATAATGACATGGTTATCCTGAATATGCCTCTCAGGAACAAAGTTGTTCTATAGGGGTGACACGACTTAAGGAAAAAAGATTTGATCCTATTGGCTAAGATTTTAGAGAAAATTTTGTAACTCACATTCCACAGAGCAATGGGTCTAAAATGTTATAGTTTAGACGGGGAGTCAATCTTAGGGATAAGGTAGAGGAAAGTTTCATTAAAATCCTTCTTAAATGTACCCTTAGAGAAACTGTCTTGGACTAGGTCATAAACCTTAGGCTTTATCCTATCCCAGTGATTTTTGAAAAACCAGGCTTGGAAACCATCTGGCCGGGGGCTTTAAAATTTCCTATAGATTTAATAATAGTATCAACTTATTGATAAGAAGGGATGCTAGCACAATTCTCTAAGAATACCTCATCCATTCTAGGGAAGGTATGGAAATCAGAAAAAACTAACTATAGTAGAGTCATGGTAGTACAACTTACTAAAAAACTCCACTACCAAGGCTATGAGATTCTTTTCTCCCTCAATTATATCACCCCTTTCATCCAACACTTTGTTTCTATCCCATCTAACCATGGTTTTCCTATGAAAATATCTTGTATTTATATCCCCAAATTTAAGCCTATTATTCCTTCACTTTTGAAACCAAAGCATTTCTTCTCTAAAAAGAGTAGTCTCATAATCTAACCAGAGCTTAGCTTCAAAATTTCTCAAAAACATGCTTTATTACTTCTCCAAACTTCTTTGGATACCATCTAGCCTAGCAAGGAGTATTTTCTTCACCAAGCAAATATTACCAAATACAATTCTATTTCAAGTACTTAATGTCTGGCTGAAACCTACAAGATTTTGGAACAAGTCTTTATTAGTATCCCTGCTTTCCTCTATCACTCTATCATAATCAGTATGAGTATACCAGTCTACTTGGAATCGAAAGGGTTTAAGGTAAGAAGGGAGAGGTGTTTTCTGACTAATATACATCATAACTGCAGAGTTATCCAAAAGTTCTTGGCAGATTATGGCCCCAAGTATAGGGAAAAGATTCAAACCAACAACTAGATACCAAAGATCTATCTAGTTTCACAAAAATAAACACATTAGTCCAGGTATATGTATTACCCTTTGAAGGTGCATTAATCAAACAAGAAGAATAGACCCACTCACTAAAGGCTTTACACCCTCTATTTTACACTCTAACTCCCCCATTCTTTTCATCCAATCCTGAAATTGAGTTAAAATCCTCGGTAAGCATCCAAAGTTCATCTTACTTAGGTCTAATGAAATTTAAGGATTTCCAAAGTATGATCCTACTATTATCTAGAGGACTAGCATAGACAAACATGTAGAAGATGGAGCAATTATTCTTGGAAATCGTTGTATGAATAAATTGATTATCCTACTGAACAATAGTAATCCCATCGCAGAAATTCTAAAATAACCTGAGCCCTCCACTAAAACCAATTCCTCGACCTAAGAGCAACTCGCATAAGTAGTACAACAACAAATTTATCAGCCCTAGAACTGCTAATTATAGGTTCGCAGACAAAAAAAATTAGGCTTATGGCAGGCAATCAAGTTTTTAAGGTTAGACAAAAAGCTAGGCTTGCTAACGCCACACACATTCCATGAGAGTATTTTCAGACTAAGAGCTATTAATAAATAAAATAAGAGAGAAAACATAAATCATAGAATCATATAGGAGGGTCCCGGCCATCACGTAGAGTGACATCCAATAAGACCGTATCCTGGGATTTATACTCATCACCTCTGCTTCTGTATAGTTAAGGTTGAGAGTTTAGCTGATCTAGATGAATACTCCAAAGACTCTTGGGCTATTTCTATTTCAAATAATGACTCATCCTCAAGCAAGGTACCTTGGTTTTCTGCTTGGTTGTAGGGGTTATGCCTTCCTTGCCCATCTTCTCCACGGGAAATCCCATCCGGTTCTCCTGATTAAGCTTGGTGAGAGCTTCAAATGAGTTAGAAACCTCTGTAGTTAACATTGCCCGGAGTAACTGAAATTTTCCTTTTCATGAAGCATGTTCTTTATTGGTTTTTGGACCATTCTATATCCCCCCACATTCATACATGTTTGCTCATTAGCTAAAGTAGGGAAATTCATTTTCTGACATCCAATGTGCCCACATTGGAAACACAGCAAATGAATACCTTCATAAGAGATCCTTTGAATTTCTTTACAAAAACAAAACTTCCCAACAAGTGGCTTAGTAAGGTCAATAGATACACAAACTTGACCATTAATACGATTTCCAAGCTTATAATGAAATAACTCTATCTTCCTTACCTTACCAATTGTGTTTCCAATCAGAGTGAGGAAGCTATCCTCTAAATACTCAAGCTTAAGATCTTGAAATCAAACCAAGACATCAGGATTATTGAGCGCCTCAGAGTGAATGTGAAAGTTCTTACCCATCTTCTCACTATTAAGTAGTGGTCAGAGATCATTCATGGACCACCACACAGAGCATATTTTATGTCCTCCTTATTTTCAAACATAATAGAGAAATACCCATTACCGATGGTGAATATGTCGAATCTTTCCTTAGTATTCCATCTTTGGGTAAGTCATTCGTACAAGATGTGGGTTAGGAAGCTCTTCCTTAGAAGCTTCATAATGACCGCCTTGCTCTATTTCCTGTTTACGTTCTTCATCCACGCTTTAAGAACACAGATCAAAGAGAACGCTGGATCATCTATGACACCTTCATCGTCCTGATCTTCATCGGATATTTCATCATCTGAGGAGTCAAATTCCTCACTATCCTCAACATCCTTTCTTTGAATCTCCCGAAAGCTCAAGGAGTTCCTTTTTCACTACCTTGGCAGGGTCCTTCAAAAGTTTTGAGGCTTTGAATGTAAATTCCATTTCATAAAGCTTCAGAATTATACCTCACAATACCAAGAGTTTTCCTTACCTAGCCGACTCAGGATCTCAAAACCAGAGAAACGAGGAATCCCTTAACAAATGGTAGTCACTTACGGTTCTCGTAGGGTGAAAAAAGGGGACAAAAGTCATTGGCCTTCACACGCAGGGCCAGCATCGACGAGACATGTGTTGTAATGGCACAAGAATCCCCGATGATGGCCTGATTAAGAAAAGACGGGCTAGTGAATTAAAATTGAAAATCCTAACCCTGGATATGTCGCTTCTTGATGAAAATGGCCTGACTTCAAATGATAGTAAAAAATGACCGAACAAGGGAAAAACAAGATGAATTACAGTGCCGAACTCTATTGACACTAGTGCCAACAATGATTGATAGGAGCACGGGAACACCACCATGGGAGGGGATCGATAAGAGGTGTGATTATTTTAAAACTATTAGTCATAGTTTGAGGCTTTGAGCTCTCAATATATAAATTATTTTTAACTTTAGAAAATTTGTCTTTAGCATATTTCTCTAATGTGTAATGAAGATTTTATTTTCGTTCCCTTTTTTATTAACGACACTAGGATCATGTGCATATCTAGATAGGAGTCCTCCCCAATAGTGGTAGATCTTTAGGCTCAAATTGATAAATATAAACTTATAGAAAAAGTACATGTTATTCAATTGATGAGAAATTGGTGCAGTACTTTTACATTCTTTGCATAACATAGAATTCATTTAAAGTTGGGTCGATCAAGTAAGATTACTTATGTTCCTTTTGTTTCATCCTAATTAGTGTGCCAGCTAGCACTGGATGTTTTTGGATTTTTTATTAATTTGTACTCCTAATCCATATAAATTATGGTATGCTTAAAAAATGGGTTGGATGGGTTGGGTTATGGTTGAAGGATTTTAAACGGGTTGGGTAAGGGTCATGAGTTTCTAGCCCATCCATTTTTTGGTTGGGTTGGGTTGATAATATTTCAAATGAGTTGGGTTAGGGTTGATTCAACCTGACCCAGTGACCCATATTTCCAACTCTAGCTAGAGGTGGCCATGGGCCTGTCCCGATCTTGGTCTTGGGCTCAACTGGGCCCGGTCCCTAGAGCGAGGGACCGGTCCTAGACCACTAGCCGGGTTGTAGTCAGTTTTTTTAGAGATGGACATTGTATAATTTAAGGCTAATTAGTACGTAATATTGTAAATATGGTGGATTTTAGATTGTATTTATTGTATAATTGGAATATATAGTCGTTCAAAAGGAAACTTTCAAAAAAAGAAAAACACAATTATTGGAGTTTGAATCTTGGACTAGTCCCAGGTTGGTCCCGAGTTAGTCCTCATACATAATAGCTATATTTAAAATTTTGGGCCTGTCTCGGTTCCGAGCCCCAAGCCGGTCTCTATTGTATAACGACTATATTTTAAAAAAAGGAGATCGGTCTAGATCCCGGTTCTGGGATGGTCCCTAGCTGGGCCCAATCGAGCTCGACTTCAAGCGGTCCCGGGCTGGTCTTAGTGCGGTCTAGGTTCTTTGGAAAGTAAAACCGGACCAGCTCATTATTCTTTTTAGGTGGTCCCAGGACAGTTTCGGTACCTGGTCAATGGTCTTGAACTGATCTTTGACTGGCCTTGGTCCTAAGCGGTCCAGTACTGGCCCATCCCAGTGGCCACCCCTACTTATAGTGAAGGAAGAAGCTTGCATTATTGTTGATGATATACTAGAGATGCTTACTCACAACCCTCATGAGCGATGTCTTATCTTTTTTGTGCTCCTGAGTGTGGATATTCAGGTAATGTAGTAGACCATGGGCACGGTATGAGACTCAGAAAATATCTGGTGGTGCGTAAATGTAGTAGAAATAATAAGACTATCTCTACCTAGGCAGTGTACCTATCGTTTTACAGAATAGTGACTTAAATGGGGGTTATCGATCTCAAGGACCCCATTCAGTTAATTGACAATTTACTAATTAGCTGAGAAACTAATCTAAGAAAATGGAAATGTCACATTTTAGGGTTTTCTCAATTTAAATAAAGCATTGACTCCATAAACAAACATTAAATTATAAAACAAATAAAATAAGCTAACCGAATAAATAAAAATTAAAGATCTTAAATCTAAGAAAGCACCCCGGATTGTTCTCCAAATGTTCACTTTATTAATATATTAATAAACTCTTCTCTAATTATGGAATAAACTCAGAAACTATAAATAATCCGTCAACGTCTAAGTCTAACGAATGCTAACCAGTAACTGAACTAGCAGCAAATTAATGCTCTAATCCGGACATAACCAATCGCATAGAGAGTAGTTTCTATTGGAGACCGTTTAACTTATATGAAGGATCACGCTTCTAGTCGCTAATAAAGTTTAACTTCTTATGTCTTGTTATCTATCTCAGCTCTTGCATGTTGATTAGAAAACTACAAAAATTGCTTTAATAATTGATTAGAAAATTAAAACACATGAAGAACTAGAATTAAACTACTACATTAATGAATTGGTGAAAAGTGTACAAAATAAATATAAAGATCCGGTCTGCTACCCCAATCTGAGGAGGTAAGTAACTACGCTAACATGACTTTAAAAAAACAAATGAATAACACATTGACAAATCAGATAAAAATGGAAGAAGAAACTCTGTAAAAAAGATTCTCCGCTCCCCCTTCCGTGGTCATGTCTCTATGTATTAATCTTCTGTCAGAAGTGTGGAGGGTTGACAATGGTGGAATTATTGTGTGTAAAAGAAGAAGAGTAATGGAGCCGCAGCCCCCAAGAGGCATACAGCATGAGTAGGTTCTATTCTTCCAAACCTAGGGGTCTTTTTATATCAAAAACAGGGTTTTATCACTTTAAAAAAAGTGTATTTCTATTTTTTTCTCATGTCTAGACAGACCGATATGCCAACTTGTTTTGGACCTAGTTTCTTCGTCTGAACTCTGTTTTGCTTTTTGTTTGTTGTTTGTGAAGCTTGTGAAATAATCTATGCATTTCCTAGACTTGTATTGGTATTAGACACATAATATGTATTAGTTCATATCAAAACATAAATCTAAGGAAAAGTATATGATAAGTGAAAAATATGACATGAATTGTTATGGAAATAGGAAGAATTAAAGCTCTAAAAATATATGTATTTCACACTTATTAGTAAACTTGGTGTGGGGCGCTTTCTCTTTGAGTTTGCTGATGAGGAACGGTTGCATGCGGTCTTGGATCATGAACCATGGACCTTTGAAGGTTATCTCTTAGCTTTTATGAAGGTGGATAAGTCTAAAGCATCGGTTGTTTCTTCACCGTGGTTTTTCCAAGAGCATATGTGATCATATCGGCATCTTTATGGATTTTCCTCTTGATGGTCATCAGGGTCAATGAGGATGCATGCGGCTGAAAGTGTGCTAACAAGGTATTTGGTAGGGTAAAGAATATACAAAATGAATAAAAGAATCCTACTAATCTCCAATACGGGTAGCATAAATCCCAGTCGGAATAAAGTGAAAGTAAATTACGACCATGAGTATCGAACCCAAGGGACTTAATAGAAAATAAGTCCTAATCCTTGGTAATTGCCTAGTTCTAGCAAGGGGGAAAATGAACATTTAATTCAAATTAAAGAAACCATCAATCAATCTAACTAAATGGAATATTTACAATGAATTGTCCTAGGCTCGGGATAATAATCAACCTAATTACAAATATGATCACAACGTTTAATTACAAGACTCGAATTAACCAAATATTTAAACGCGTCGGACGCCATGCCGGATACGAAACGCACGGCACATTTAAAGACGTTGAATGTGCCGGATGCCAGCCACCCAGCAGTACACCTGACATGCTCAAATTGTCAATACTATTTCCAGTTTCAGGTCTGACAAAAGGAAACTCACTATCCATTATCGAATCGAGCATATTTCATGCCGTGAAATGAACAAGATAGTGGGGAAATATGGATTAATTCTTAATCTTAAATGCTAACTCCTAAATCATAGAAGATAACAATAAGACCATTAAGATTTCCTAACATCCTACTCTTGGGCTTTTCTTCCTTAAGTAGAATTTGCACAAAGAGAACAAGTGGCCAACTATATTCACTTGCAAGGAAAACCAAGTCTTAATGAATGTTTGAAATTATATTGAGACAATCATATTGTTTTACAAAGCGGACTTTATCCCTAACCAAGAACAGCAAGGATTCATACTTATCCATCCATGCAAATAAAAGAATAAATACAAAGAGGAAATGGAGATTTGACATAGCCTTAACCCTGACAGGAATCTTCTTCTCTTCGCGTGGATGGATGCACATCACTTCCTTGGTAGAAATGGTATCGATTTTTGTGGAGTATGGAAGTGTGAATATGGAATGGTGATGTGTGAAGTGTGCAGACTCTCGGCCTATTTATAAGCTTCAATTTCTTCATGTGTCGGGAGTCATGCTGGACCAGTAGTACCCGGCACCACGTGCTTTTTAACGGTCAATTAAACTGCCAAATCAGCGAGACGATGCTTGTTCCTGACAGGGGATGTCCAACACCATACCCGGCATCGGTTGATTTGTGTTAACGGTAATTAACTGTTATCTTTTGATGAAACGTGACGACTTTTCACTTGTGTCCGCTAAGGTTTACCCGGCACTACATCCGGTAACACCTCCGTTCTACTCGATATTGATGTTGTGCATGGGCCATCTGGCATCATGCCCGGCATAACTTGTTATTCTGATTAGAGATTATTCCTGACATAAAAACATACCAAATATAAGGCTGAACTTATATAATAGACTGTATATGTAAGATAATATAAAACTAGCTATTTTAACCTTATTTTAACTAATATTAATACAATTCTAACTTATAAAATTCGATAAGTTTGAGGCTTATCAAAGTGACGGTAAATCTTTCAAACATGATTATGCGGTATGTTACTTTGTTCCTTAGTGGTAAACTGTTGGAGTATGAAGGTGATGTTGAGCTAATCCTACAATAGAACAAGTCAATCAACAAGAGAAGTGTTCGTCCCTGCTGAAAGATTGAGTGAGTCCTTCGGTCCAACGAGTCTCCGTCTTTACGGATAGATCGAGTAAGTCCATCTGTGTGGGTTCATACATCAGTTGAGAAATTTAATAAGCAACGTTCACGGTCATCAACCATCAGCCTTGGACCGAAATTCATGCAAATGTGAGTAAAATTAGAAGTCTTGACTTTCAGATAGTTCAAGAGAGACCGTCAATCAGTTGCGAAAATTAAGGAGCAATGTTTACTCCCTTTGGCCGTAAATATCGGCTTCAGTAAGCTCAGTCAAGTGAGCAACGTGTTAAATCTGAAAATATAGCAATATGGACATTGAGGTCCTAAAATTTCGGAACTAACAGAGTCAGTCGAGTACATCAGACATGAGAATCATCATTGAACGTTGCCAAGTCATCCAATGGCATGGTAATTGTTCGAAAATTAAGGGCCAATGCTTAGCAACATTCACTAAGCAGTTAAGTCCGATTTTAAAGCAACTACAAGTAACTACAATGTTTGGAAACTGAAGAGGGGAAAATATGCCCGGAAGCCCCAAAGAAAGAACAATAGCCCAGTAGAACTAAAGGGAAAGGAAGAGGAAGGCCAGGGCAACGACCAGGCGTCCCTATCTAGGCCCAAGCAGGTCACAAGCAGTGACTGGTCGATTTCGACCGGTCGCCAAGGGCCCTAGAACATAACATAGAAAGTGACCGGTCGTCTGTGACCGGTCACTAAGAGCGCCGATAAGTCCGGTCGTTCGTGACCGGACACCTGGAACGCAGGATACAATACAAGAAGCGACCGGTCGCTAAACACGCCAAGTATGACACAAATAGCGACCGGTCGTCTGTGACCGGTCGATAGGAGAACAAGGCAAGCGCAGGTAGCGATCGAAAGTAGGGGAATTAGGATAAGATATTTGTTAGATATTTTATAGGCCTGTCAAGATATTTATGCGCCAGCCTGGCACAATGTGATAGGCCAGGAGGCCTGTGAGAAACACTATAAATAGGGGTTCACTCCCTCAATAAAGGGTACGCGATCATTACTTGAGAATTTCCACTGCTGCATTACAATCGCATTGCTATTAATCTCTTCCTCTTGTGTTCCCTTCACTCGGTAACAAGGTAACCCGATAGAACTTGAAGGGCTTGACGATAGATTAGGAACCCGATCAGTGAGTAACTAGAGAAGATTGTTTAGGAGCTTGGGGATTTATACCATTTCATCTGGCGCCGTCTGTGGGAATCGAACAGCTCAGATCTAGCAACCACAAGTCCACCGACAAGAATAATAACTTTGGAAAGCATACGAAATCGACACATCTAAGAACGAAACTGTGTTTTTGCAGGTTAGGTACGGAGATGGCACCCAGAACAAGGAAGAACCTGCAAACCAACGACGGAAGTACCAGACCCGAGGCAACCCACGACTCCATTTCCAAAAAAGACTTGGAGAACATGCTTGTAACACCCCAACCGCTAATCCTATGCTTACCGTCTAATCGTCCTGTTAATCCTACGAGTTCGCAGCGGAAATATTACTACTTACTACGGCGGGTGGTACAACGTCGCTAACCGCCCATACGGCTAGCTAGGCTTACCTTACTTACAGTCACGGTCTGATGCACATAGTGTACCGAGCTACTAAATTACTTACCAAAATACCATATACCAAATACTTACATCAATGGATCACCGAGTAATTAAGTGTATTCAATTACATCCTTTCTAAGTTCCAAAAGAGTGAGTTTCTACCAGCTACTCATCTATACCCCAATCCAATACTTCCATTATCCAAAAAGGTGTACCCCATGGTACACCGGCTAACAAAAACTTACAGCCGTGTACTACTCAGTACACCAATCATAAATTCATTGTTTACAATCCAAAAAGAAAGACAAGGAAATTAAACTTCAACTCTCCTAGTCTTCATCCTTCGCGAGTACCTGTGTGTAGTAAAACTGGTGCCCCAAGGGGCTCAGCAAACGCTGCGTATAAACTCCGCATATACTGCGTGCTAGCTAGGGCACGCCGACTATTTGACGTCCACTAAACATGTCGTTCATTTATTTCACACATACATGCTTGCATACAACATACATTCATTCACAATACATTATCCATTCCAAGGCAACAATACAATAATGCTCACAATACTTACCTTCAAAAGGTTAGCCAAATTATGCATCCGGGTTAATCGGAATGCTTTTACTCTTTTACTCATCACTTACTTTTTCTTACTTACACTTACTTACTTCCATTTACTTTACTTACTCATTCTTACTTACTTACTTATACTCAAGTTAAGTCGTCGGGACCTCCGGCCCTGGGGACTACGCCGTCCCACCTCCGGGATTTACTTGACTCACCAATCCGGGATGCTACCCACTTAAGGGATTTGGGCCGCGGACCAGTTTAAGAGTCAGGAATTGGAGCCAACCTCTCGTGACTCCGCATCCTCACGCGTGGCCGAAACTATATCGTACTTCTACTCATTCCAATTTAATTTACCAATTTAAGTTAGATTGGTTAGCTTGTTAGGAATAAGTTAGAAGTCCAAACACAATAATAAACGGTCACAGTACAGTACATCATACATACACACATTCATTATCATCCATACATTTCATGAATTATACAAACTAAGATTTAAGAAAATATTCGCAACATACAACACTACATATTCACAAGTATGCATATTAACTCCGATTCGTGCATTTATCTTATTTGGTGATCAATTAGCACACAACACACAAATTAGAGTAACCAAGATAGCATACGGGGCATGAGGAATCCATACCGTTCACCGTTGTACGTGTTTCCGAACGTCCTCCGGTGTCACAAATCAAATCCTATGATATACATACAATTGAATGATTAATCTAACTATTATTAATCTTAACTCAACTACTTTTGTGTTTACTAATCCATACCCACTAAGTCTTTGCATCCCTTACACTTATATTTCATTTTACTTACTTTCCATTACTTGTCCATGGTTTACATACATATATATACATATGTATAGGTGGGTATACATATATACATATATATACTAGTTATAAGCTTACTGTTTTTTTTTGTAAGTATTGGGCCGTCCGACCCACCGTCCGACCCAAGCCCTGGGTCGGACCATTCCAGTAGAGTTCGTCCTCTGAAATTCCCCCTGTCCGACCCAGCACTATTTCGTCCGACCCATACCCTCTAGGCGGACCATTCCAGAAGGTTTCAGTCCCGTCGTCCAAGCTCTGTCCGATCCACGTCCGACTCACCTTCTGGGTCGGACGGAGTCAGAAACTTTGACGACGGAAAATTTTGCCTGTCCGACCCACGTCCGACTCACGGCCCTGGGTCGGACCATTCCAGAAAGATTTGTTGTCGTTGCTTAAGCCCCGTCCGACCCACGTCCGACTCACCGTCTGGGTCGGACGAAGTCAGAACCTTGCTACAGATTTTATTTTTCTTTCCCAATTTCACCAATTGCTTCCCCAATCTTCCTACATACATCCTAACATGTTTTTGGTACAATTTAAACACCCTAAATCATGCTAATTCATTTCCTAATTCATCACACAATCCTATACTAATTTATACCCACAATTCCCTAAGTTTCTTTTCAACACTCCCATTGCTTTTCTTCCTTAATGCCTTTTGCTACAGATTTTATTCTAGCTCTCTCCCAACAATAGCTCCCTCTTCTAATGTCACTTTTAACCCCTCTAGTACATTACAACTATATTAACTATCTCTCCTAATCCACCCTCTAACTAACTAAATCAAAATCCGTTACAAGCACAATTTAGTCACCTAGTTTCTAATTCAATAAGTGTTCTAATTCTAGGTAAATTTCGCCATAACCTCCCTTATATTTTTACACTCTCACCACATTGTTTCACTCATTTAAATGATCTACACCACCTGTTTATAGCCAATACATATATACTCAATTCTCATACACAAATACCACACTAAAACAACATCAAAATTCCTGCACTCAACAATCCAATCCCAACTATGTTTTAATAAGTTTTAAAATGTCTTTTAAGGTTTAAAAACATTTATATTCTCTCACACACTACACTACTAATACAATACCATTTCCATTACTCATTTCAACCTTCTAAAATCTGTTACATACATATATATACCAAGCTACACAAAAGAGCATTCTTACCTTGTTTCTCCTTCTAGTTTTCTTTCTTCCTCTTGTTCTTCCTTCTCCCTCTCTACCGGTTTTAGTTTCTCAACAATCTAACATTACAACCCATTCATAAATACACCATTCAATACTAAAAATTAACCCTAGCATTATTTAAGCTTTTAATGTGGGTTTTAGGGTTTAGAAAATTCATTACCTTCCAAGGGTGCAAGAGCTGTTTGGGATAGCTCAAGAACAAGACTTCTCACACTCCAACAATGCCAAAAATCGGCTAGAATACAAGGGAGCAAGCAAGGTTTAGCTCAAATTTCGTTTTGCTTTTAGGCTAGAAAAATGATGGAGTTTCAAGAAGATTTTTACCTCAATGGAACAAGGAGAAGAAAGTGGTGCTAATGGTAGTCTTGAAGCTCCAAATGGTAGGGCTGCCCAAAAAAATACGAAACCGCGGTATCCGACTGAAACCGAAGTGAACCGTACCTGTTTTCAGGTTAACCGTACCGGTTCTTACGGTATGGTTAACCGAACCGTGTAAATTGACCGGTTTCGGTTTCGGTAATGGTATTGAATTTTCCAGAGCGGTTAACCGCATGGTTAACCGTGGTTAACCGATTATATGAACAATGAAAACTTCAAATATAATGCTCACCTTATATAAATTTTATGCTAGCTATTGAGGAAATATACATATTATTATATTTTTTGTCACGTATAATAATTTTGTCACTCATGATTTAGGGAATGATCAATATTATACTATAATATTAAATATGAGTCTCATCATATAAAACAATATACGGCTACAAGGTTAACCGATAAAATCGAACCGAACTAAAGGTTAACCGGTCTAAAACGGAATGGTAATGGAATTGAATTTAGAAAACCGAATTAAACGTTAACCGAATCCGGTTAACCGATCTAAATGGAATGGTAATGGAATGAATTTTTAAAAACCGAAGACCCGGTTAACCGAAAGCGGTTTAACCGAATAAGACGGTTAACCTACCATGGGCAGCCCTACCAAATGGGACATACCTATAAAAACGAAATTTCTCCTTTTTGATTTTTGAAAAGAGGGAAATGTTGCTCTTGATGAGAGGATGACAATGGTGTAATTTTTACAATTTTTGGAGGAAGTTTCAGGGAGTAACAAGATGAGAGAAGTAGAGTTTTGTGAGTGGTTCTTCAAACCTCCATAGAAATCGCATGGGGGAAGAAGAAGAAAGAAAAGAGAGTGAGGGAGGAGGTGAGTACGTGAGTGAGGGAGGAGAATGGGTAGGAGAGAGAGAATAAAGTGAGGGTGGGGGTTACGACCTGTACCCGTATTGCTAAATACTAGACTATCTAGTCTATGAATAACTGTGGGTACTTAGCCTTCATGGCATCTTCCAACTCCCATGTCGCTTCTTCGACATCATGGTTTGACCATAGGACCTTCACCATTCGTATAGACTTATGGCGAGTGTCTCTGGTCTTCCTATCCAGGATTCGCACGGGGTTTCAAACATATCGCATAGTCGGCTCGATGGAGAGTCTCTCGGGCTCTAGCACATGAGAAGGATCAGCAATGTACTTCTTGAGTTGTGACACATGAAATACATCATGGACACGCCCCAAGTCCTCAGGTAATGCTAACCTGTAGGCTACGGATCCGACTCTTTCGGTGATAGTGTACAGCCCTACAAATTTTGGGCTTAGCTTGCCCTTCTGGCCAAATCGGAAGACACCCTTCATAGGTGAAACTCACAAGAACACTTGGTCGCCACACAACGAACTCGAGGTCGCGTCGTCTCACATCCGCATAGGATTTCTGTCTATCTGGGCTGCCTTCATATTAGCTCGAATTTGCTGCACTTCAGCCTGCACTTGCTCAAGATACTCCGGTCCTATTATGACCGCTTCACTTGACTCATCCCAACACAAGGGTGTACGGCACGGTCTACCGTATAGAGCTTGGAAAGGCGACATCTTAATCGAGGCGTGATAACTATTATTATATGAGAACTCGATAAGATGAAGCTTATCTAACCAACTCCCCTGAAAGTCTAAGGCACATGCCCGGAGCATGTCCTCTAGTGTCTGGATGGTCCTTTCTGTCTGACTGTCGGTCTGAGGATGGAAGGCGGTACTCAGCTTCAGTTCTGTACCCAACGCTTCCCTTGTAGCTCTCCAGTATCTCGAAAGAAATCTGGTGTCGCGGTCAGATACTATAGTCTTAGGGACTCCGTGGTGTCTGATAATCTCCTTATCGAAAAGCTCAGCTAGCTTTACTACCTTCCAGGTGTCCTTCATCGTTATGAATCTGGCAACCTTGGTAAGGCGATCGACTACAACCCAGATCATGTTGAGTCCTCCCCTGGCAGGTGGGAGTCCTACAACAAAATCCATGGAGATATCATGAAATTTCCACTCCGGAACTGGCATAGATTGTACCATTCGCCCGGTCTACGATGTTCAAATTTCACCTTTTGGCATGTTAGGCATCTCAATACAAATTCCATCACATCTGATTTCATTCCAGACCACCAGAAGTACCTCTTCATGTCTTTGTACATCTTGGAGGCTCCCGGATGGACTGACAATGTGGAACAGTGTGACCTCGCAGGATGCGATCCTTTAGCTCAGCATTGCTTCGGGGGACGCATAGCCTGCCATTCAACCGAATCAAACCATCTTCATGTAGCTTAAAATCATACTTTTCTTCTCAAATGTACCATTCTCGATCTTGTGTCTGATTTCGGTTAGGTAAGGGTCGCTCAACTGAGCGTCTCGCACCTCGTCAACCAAGCTAGAAGAAGCGAGAGAAGCGAGTAGCGAATGGAGCGAGTGTGCTCGACGGCTCAGGGCGTCGGCTACAATATTTGCCTTTCCTTCCTTATACTGCAGATTGATGTCATAGTGTGAAAGAAATTCCATCCATCTTCTCTGTCTCAGATTCAGTTCTTTCTGTGTGAATACATACTGTAAGCTCTTATGGTCGGAGTAGATGGTGATGCTTACCCCATAGAGATAGTGTCACCATATCTTCAAGGCGAAGACAATGGCTCCTAACTCTAAGTCGTGAGTCGGGTAATTCTCCTCATGCTTTTTCAGCTGGCGGGAGGCATAAGCAACTACCTTGCCATGCTACATGAGTACGCATCCTATTTCTTTGCCTGATGCATCACAGTATACCTCAAATCCCTCTGTGCCCTCTGGAAGAGTAAGGACGGGCGCTGAGGTCAATGAGTCCTTAAGGCTCTGAAACGATAACTCGCAGTCGTCTGTCCATACAAATGGTGCATCTTTTTTCATCAGTGTAGTCATGGGCTTAGCGACTTTTGAGAATTCCTTTACAAATCTCCGGTAGTAACCGGCTAGACCAAGAAAGCTCCTAATGTCGGTAACAGTCGTGGGTCTAGGCCATGATCGTACAGCTTCTATCTTAGAAGGGTCCACTGAGATACCTGCGCTCGAGATGACATGTCCAAGGAATGATACCTGATCAAGCCAAAACTCGCATTTGGAGAACTTCGCATACAGCTGGTTCTCGCGCAGTGTCTCTAGTACTTTCCTCAAGTGAGTTTCATGTTCCTCTGCTGATTTGGAATATACAAGTATGTCGTCGATGAAGACAACAACCGAAGTGTCCAACTGCTCACTGAATAGTCGATTCATGAGGTCCATGAATTTAGCTGGTGCATTTGACAAACCGAATGGCATCACTGTGAATTCGTAGTGGCCATATCTGGTACGGAATGCCGTTTTCTCAATGTCTTGTTCTTGATTACAATCTGATGATACCCTGAACGGAGGTCGATCTTGGAGAAGACTGAGGCTCCCTTCAACTGGTCGAATAGGTCGTCGATACGTGGCAATGGGTATTTATTTTTGACTGTGACCGCATTCAGCTCGCGGTAGTCAATACAAAGTCGGAGACTACCATCCTTCTTCACGAAGAGAACCGGTGCTCCCCAGGGTGATACGCTCGGGCGTATAAACCCTTTGTCTAGAAGGTCTCGTAGTTGCTCTTTCAATTCGGCCATTTCAGCAGGTGCCATACGGTACGGTGCCCTAGAAATGGGACCGGTACCTGGCAAAAGATCAATTTCAAATTCCACTGCTCTCGGTGGTGGCATGCCGGGTAGCCTTAGGGAATACATCAGGGAATTCAGATACTATCGGTACATTGTCACTGAACTCTGGATCTCTCTCCAGGTCTTGTACATAACAAAGATATATCTTGGCCCTTTCTGAGCTCCCGGTACATAGCCATAGCAGATATAAGTGTGGTCGAAGGCTCTCTCGGTCTCTGGCGGTAAGATACAGTAACCCCAGAAGGACTCTTGAGCAGCAAACGATGCTCGGCGCAGAGGATTCTACCCTTGTGCCGCTCCAACCAATTCATTCCGATGATTAAGTCGAATCCCAATCCATTGAATTCGATGAAGGAAATGGGAAACAATTCGCCTTTGATTTGGATTGTGGCTGATTAATAATACTGGTGCACTTTACTCGCTCCTTCGATGGGAGAGTAACCATGAAGTTCGGTAGCTCATCCGCATCTAGCTTCAACCTCTTCACGAAAGATGGTGATACGAAGGTGTGAGAGGCGCCGGAGTCGAATAACACATTGGCGTCAATGCCATTTACTGGGAATGTTCCCGTTAAGATGGTGCCGCTTCTGCCGGCTTGTGCTTCGGTGAGGATGCTCAGGTTACCTTCGGTACCGAGTCCACAACCTATTGGATTCACAATTGGATAAGTATTGATGGTGGACACAGGTGGAATTAAATCAACACTGCTCTTTATTGATAAACCAACCATCATACATACCGTGTCTCTAATACACGTTACTAAAACATTACATGATACTATGAATTTAATACTTTCTAAAGGTAAGGTTCAAGCGTCCTGGTTTCATGTGTGTGGCATTGATTATTGCCGGCGGTGCCGTATTCAACTTGATCTTGTTAATCCCATGATACAGCATCCTAGAGTTTCCACCCATGATTAGGACATCTCCTGATCTCAATACCAGTTTCTCTGCGAGGTCCACACGCTTCTGCTCGCTATACAGGAATACGGCGTCATCACCAATGGACCAAGACACTACGGGCACTCCTTGTTCAAGAGATTCCGCTGTCTCGTCCTTGTCTTGGTGTAACCCAAGTCGTCCTTCTTTCTCGTAGAAGTTGACGATACAGAGATCCGCTTCAAGTGCGGGGATCGGTTCATGTTCGCATTGTTGTGCAAGTTTTACTGCTTGTGTGACGAGTGTCTGAAACTCTGGTGGTATTTTCGGTGGCGTCGCTCCATCTTGTGTTCGTGTCTCCTGGTATGTCTTGGTATAAGGATTACAGTCCTTTCCCAAGCACATCATCTTCAGCTTCATCTTCGCTCCACCGGGGAATTCGGGTGTGTAAAATCCACCTTGACCCGTTCCTAGTTCGTTGCATCGTCGGATGATTGAAATTTGTGCTTCGGGTGTCAGGTATCCCTTTAATAAGATCATACCTGGTCGGATGACCTGACACTGTTCGTTGGTGTAGTCGTGGTTGGTGATGTCGATCTCTTCTTGATTCAAGTTTACCGGTATCGGGTAACAGATACTAAAGCTTCCTATGGTTATAAATTTCATCTACGGTGAGTACTAGTTTCAACTACTTCGTTTCATGCTTAATACACACTTCATTTTATTTACTCATGCATTTATTCAAACGGTTACGCTACTACTTAGACATGCTACTTCAAGGATTAAAGGTTTAGATTATTACCTGGGCCGGACTTCGAACCGGACCCATCACGGTCAATCACATGAAGGACAGGCTGCCTCTGAGGTGCACCCCGCGGAGGTCCCTGGGATCCCTGTCCCTGTGGTGCCTGCTGGGTCGGTGCATCGCCAGATGCAACCTCCTTGCCTTCCCTTTGCTTGTAGCTTTGGAAGTTCCCCTTTGGCTTGGTGCTCTCTGGGCATCTATTGGCTGTGTGACCGGGTTTTTGGCAGCTATAGCACTTGATTTCCCTTCCATAACAGTCCTTACCAGGATGGTCCTGGTTGCATTTCCTGCACACATAGGTGCGGCCATCGGAGAAGGTTTTGGCGGCACCGGAGCTAGAACCTGAGGTTAGAGGGTTAGCACATGTGTGCGTGGATATACTAGATACATTACTTGTACGTTTACGATTTAGGGATAGAAGTTTACCCTTTGGTGGGTGTGATCTCAGTGGCTTTGCTGCCACCGGTGCAGAATAACCAAGCTGAAGAAGCTCAACTGGTTTGCCCTGCTCAGCATGGGCACTGCTCTCACCTGGGGATTTCTTTTGGGATTGCTGAAAGAAATTCCCCTTCTTCTTTTTCCAGCTCTTCCCCTGGTTCTACTCCTCAGTACTAGTGTTTTTGTTGTTGGCTTTGCGCTTCAGCGCGGTTTCTTCATCCCTTAGTTGGCAAGTGATCTCAACGCGAGAAGCCGCGTGATAACACTCCTGAAATCTCAGGTATTAGCCGGGATTCTCATTTAGGAAAGGATAAGGAAAAGATTCAAGGAATTCAAGGGATTTAAGGAATTCAAGGAATTGAATTGATACTAAGGGTTGACTGATATTTACCTGAAGGGAGGTAAATCTCGTGTAGCCCATACCGTACCGTAGGCGATGGCTCAGACCGCCATAGAAGCGATCGACCAACACCTGGCCGGTGTATCCTAGATCAGGGAGGAGACGGAGGATAAAAGTGAAGGTGCGGTAGTACTCGTCGACAGACATCTTCTCCGTCATTTTCAAGGCGTCTAGCTCTAGCCGCTTCTTGGTCTTTACGTGCTCTGGGTAGTACTTGGATCGGAGGAGAGATGCGAAAGACTCCCAATCGAATGTGGGGTCGTTGACGTGCTCGTGCTTGACTAGCTTCCACCAATCCATTGCAGCATCCTTCAGATAATAAGCAGCAACTCTGACTCGAACTCCAGCAGGAGCTTCGAGGGTTTCGAAAGTCGTCTCCATCTCGGAGATGTAGGCCTCGAGCTTAGCCGGATCACTCTCGCCCCTAAAGCAGGGAGGGCGGAGTTCCGCTACAGCTTTTACCCAGTTCGCTTCTCTGGGTGGCGGGGGAGGGATTGGCCCCGCTTGAGTTTGTTGGTTCGGCTGGGTTTGTTGCACGGCTTGGATAACTTGTGGTAGCATCTGTGCTACCGTGGCGGCGACGATCTCAGCTATCGTCTGCGCGCCGGGTCCGTCATTGCCCCCTCCTCTAGGGCGACCTAGACCTCTTCCTGACATCTGAATATTCAACAGTTTCGTTAGGCTCCGCAAGATATGACTCAAAGGTCTTGGAATTTAAGCAAAGTATCGTTCCTAAGAACGTCAAGGGTATCCGTCGTTAACAACGGTAGTTCCTAGTTAGGTTTCTAAGTATCCGTCTTAAGACGGTTGAAATCCTAACTCGGTAATCCCCTATGCTCGGTAACTAAGGACATCAGAGCGTAACTACGCTCTGATACCACTTTTTGTAACACCCCAACCGCTAATCCTATGCTTACCGTCTAATCGTCCTGTTAATCCTACGAGTTCGCAGCGGAAATATTACTACTTACTACGGCGGGTGGTACAACGCCGCTAACCGCCCATACGGCTAGCTAGGCTTACCTTACTTACAGTCACGGTCTGATGCACATAATGTACCGAGCTACTAAATTACTTACCAAAATACCATATACCAAATACTTACATCAATGGATCACCGAGTATTTAAGTGTATTCAATTACATCATTTCTAAGTTCCAAAAGAGTGAGTTTCTACCAGCTACTCATCTATACCCCAATCCAATACTTCCACTATCCAAAAAGGTGTACCCCATGGTACACCGGCTAACAAAAACTTACAGCCGTGTACTACTCAGTACACCAATCATAAATTCATTGTTTACAATCCAAAAAGAAAGACAAGGAAATTAAACTTCAACTCTCCTAGTCTTCATCCTTCGCGAGTACCTGCGTGTAGTAAAAATGGTGCCCCAAGGGGCTCAGCAAACGCTGCGTATAAACTCCGCATATACCGCGTGCTAGCTAGGGCACGCCGACTATTTGACGTCCACTAAACATGCCGTTCATTTATTTCACACATACATGCTTGCATACAACATGCATTCATTCACAATACATTATCCATTCCAAGGCAACAATACAATAATGCTCACAATACTTACCTTCAAAAGGTTAGCCAAATTATGCATCCGGGTTAATCGGAATGCTTTTACTCTTTTACTCATCACTTACTTTTTCTTACTTACACTTACTTACTTCCATTTACTTTACTTACTCATTCTTACTTACTTACTTATACTCAAGTTAAGTCGTCGGGACCTCCGGCCCTGGGGACTACGCCGTCCCACCTCCGGGATTTACTTGACTCACCAATCCGGGATGCTACCCACTTAAGGGATTGGGCGCCGCGGACCAGTTTAAGAGTCAGGAATTGGAGCCAACCTCTCGTGACTCCGCATCCTCACGCGTGGCCGAACTATATCGTACTTCTACTCATTCCAATTTAATTTACCAATTTAAGTTAGATTGGTTAGCTTGTTAGGAATAAGTTAGAAGTCCAAACACAATAATAAACGGTCACAGTACAGTACATCATACATACACACATTCATTATCATCCATACATTTCATGAATTATACAATCTAAGATTTAAGAAAATTTCGCAACATACAACACTACATATTCACAAGTATGCATATTAACTCCGATTCGTGCATTTATCTTATTTGGTGATCAATTAGCACACAACACACAAATCAGAGTAACCAAGATAGCATACGGGACATGAGGAATCCATACCGTTCACCGTTGTACGTGTTTCCGAACGTCCTCCGGTGTCACAAATCAAATCCTATGATATACATACAATTGAATGATTAATCTAACTATTATTAATCTTAACTCAACAACTTTTGTGTTTACTAATCCATACCCACTAAGTCTTTGCATCCCTTACACTTATATTTCATTTTACTTACTTTCCATTACTTGTCCATGGTTTACATACATATATATATACATATGTATAGGTGGGTATACATATATACATATATATACTAGTTATAAGCTTACTGTTTTTTTTTGTAAGTATTGGGCCGTCCGATCCACCGTCCGACCCAAGCCCTGGGTCGGACCATTCCAGTAGAGTTCGTCCTCTGAAATTCCCCCTGTCCGACCCAGCACTATTCCGTCCGACCCATACCCTCTGGGTCGGACCATTCCAGAAGGTTTCAGTCCCGTCGTCCAAGCTCTGTCCGATCCACGTCCGACTCACCTTCTGGGTCGGACGGAGTCAGAAACTTCGATGACGGAAAATTTTGCCTGTCCGACCCACGTCCGACTCACGGCCCTGGGTCGGACCATTACAGAAAGATTTGTTGTTGTTGCTTAAGCCCCGTCCGACCCACGTCCGACTCACCGTCTGGGTCGGATGAAGTCAGAACCTTGCTACAGATTTTATTTTTCTTTCCCAATTTCACCCATTGCCTCCCCAATCTTCCTACATACATCCTAACATGTTTTTGGTACAATTTAAACACCCTAAATCATGCTAATTCATTTCCTAATTCATCACACAATCCTATACTAATTTATACCCACAATTCCCTAAGTTTCTTTTCAACACTCCCATTGTTTTTCTTCCTTAATGCCTTTTGCTACAGATTTTATTCTAGCTCTCTCCCAACAATAGCTCCCTCTTCTAATGTCATTTTTAACCCCTCTAGTACATTACAACTATATTAACTATCTCTCCTAATCCACCCTCTAACTAACTAAATCAAAATCTGTTACAAGCACAATTTAGTCACCTAGTTTCTAATTCACTAAGTGTTCTAATTCTAGGTAAATTTCGCCATAACCTCCTCTATATTTTTACACTCTCACCACATTGTTTCACTCATTTAAATGATCTACACCACCTGTTTATAGCCAATACATATATACTCAATTCTCATACACAAATACCACACTAAAACAACATCAAAATTCCTGCACTCAACAATCCAATCCCAACTATGTTTTAATAAGTTTTAAAATGTCTTTTAAGGTTTAAAAACATTTATATTCTCTCACACACTACACTACTAATACAATACCATTTCCATTACTCATTTCAACCTTCTAAAATCTGTTACATACATATATATACCAAGCTACACAAAAGAGCATTCTTACCTTGTTTCTCCTTCTAGTTTTCTTTCTTCCTCTTGTTCCTTCCTTCTCCCTCTACCGGTTTTAGTTTCTCAACAATCTAACATTACAACCCATTCATAAATACACCATTCAATACTAAAATTTAACCCTAGCATTATTTAAGCTTTTAATGTGGGTTTTAGGGTTTAGAAAATTCATTACCTTCCATGGGTGCAAGAGCTGTTTGGGATAGCTCAAGAACAAGACTTCTCACACTCCAACAATGCCAAAAATCGGCTAGAATACAAGGGAGCAAGCAAGAGTTTAGCTTAAATCTCGTTTTGCTTTTAAGGCTAGAAAAATGATGGAGTTTCAAGAAGATTTTTACCTCAATGGAACAAGGAGAAGAAGGTGGTGCTAATGGTAGTCTTGAAGCTCCAAATGGGACATACCCATAAAAACGAAAGTTCTCCTTTTTTATTTTTAAAAAGAGGGAAATGTTGCTCTTGAGGAGAGGATGACAATGGTGTAATTTTTACAATTTTTGGAGGAAGTTTCAGGGAGTAACAAGATGAGAGAAGTAGAGTTTTGTGAGTGGTTCTTCAAACCTCCATAGAAATCGCATGGGGGAAGAAGAAGAAAGAAAAGAGAGTGAGGGAGGAGGTGAGTACGTGAGTGAGGGAGGAGAATGGGTAGGAGAGAGAGAATAAAGTGAGGGTGGGGGTTACTTTATTGTTTTTGTTTGTTTGTAAATTAGAAGGGAGTTAGTGAGTGTGTGAGAGAGAGGGAAATAAGGGGGCCGGCTGGCACCACACACACACACACACAATTTTTACTTTTTTTTTATTTTAAAAGTGGACACACAAGTTTGTGTTATTTATATTTCTACCCCACAACTTCCCGTTTTTGACAGTTTTTACTAATCTCTCGTTTTATTGATTTTATTGGCCCTAAAGCTTCACTAATATTTATTAATGATTATTTAGTTGACCATAATTGTTACGAGTCTATTTGACCCGCTTAAAGTCATGTTTTCCCGGTTACCTCGAAAAACGCGCTTTAAGGTTGGTGAGTGATTTTAATCCGTTTTAAAGATTCGTTTTCTTCGGGATTTGTTCCCTCATGATTATTTATACTTAATTAAGCTTCTAAATTATTCATTAGCCTAATTAATCACTATTTTTAATTATGGGGTATTTCAATGCTAACGAGCCTCACCAGATCCATCGACGAAAAGATCGTGGAAGGAAACAAGCTCCTGCAACAGGAATTGATGCAGAGAGATGAGGAATTCCAGCGAAAGTGGGAGGAAATGTCGGAGGCGATAGACCTCCTGAAAAGTCAGGATGTGGCCGGAAGCAATGACGGGAAAAGAGGCACCCGAGGGGAGGCCTTGATCACTATCGAGGAGGAAGAAGATGACGCCATCGACATGAGCCTATACCCCTTCTCCGAAAAGATCCGTAGAGCCAAACTCCCGCCCCACTTCGTCGCCCCAGCGGTGGAGAAGTACGACGGTACTGGGGATCCCGCTCAGCACATTAAGAAGTTCATGTTCGTCATGAGCACCCAGGGGATTAGCTCACTCGCCTTGTGCAACTTATTCCCGGAACACTCCCAAGAAGCCTTGAGCTGGATCTCATCTAGACCACCCCAATCGATCTCCAGCTTCAAACAACTAACCGAGGAATTCCAGTAATACTTCGCGGCTAGTAAAAAGGTAAAAAGGGAAACGATAGAGCTCATGGATCTAAAACAGGCGAAGGGGGAGACTGTAAAAGAGTACAGCGAACGGTTCCACAAACAGGTGGCCGAAATCGACGACATCGATGAAAAGATACTGATCAAAGCCTTTGGTAATGGCTTGGCCCACCCCCGCCTCGCTGGAAAGATAGCCACCAAAACGCCAAAATCACATGGTGAGTTGGCCGAGATGATCCACGACTTCCTCAAATCAGAAGTTGCGGAGAACAAGGCCAAGGAGCTCCTCAATAGCTTTAGAGCCCCCGCCGCGGGTGAAAAGAAAGGAAGCCAGACAGGAGGGGTTGTTACGACCGGGGCATTGCACCAAGGGGGAAGCCGATACAAGCCTTATTCCAAGACCCCGACCCCTCAGGGACAGCAGGCCTCGAGCCCTAGAACCTTCCCAACAGTACAAATAGACCCAGGGAAGTATGCTGCTGCCGTAAGGGAGGGACTCTTGCCCCCACCGAGAAAGCCCAACCCGGGAGAGACGCCGGTGGCCTTTTGTGAGTATCACGGGCACCGCAGCCACAGGACAACCAGTTGTGCGAACCTCGCCAAGGAGCTAAGGCTGATTGAGGAGAACAAGAAAAAAGGAAGGGGAGCCCAGCATAGGCAGCACTACGGTACCCAGTCCTCCCGGCTTAAGCCAGAAGAAGAAGTCCACCCAGAGTTAGATCATAGCAAGTCCTTCGGGGTAATCACAGGTCTGTAGATTGCCTAGGATAGCTCTCCAGGGAAGCGGGCGAAGTCCCCCTTTAGAAAGAAAGAATCATCCTCCGTACCCCGCGGGAGGCTGTAGCTCGTTACCACTTTATTAAAGCTTTTTATATAAATGCTTACATCTCGATAAAGTCTTACGTATCTCGAAACTTAGAAATGAACAATGCTAACAAAACAAGATAAAGAAACTGATAAAACTCTCCTTGAGAATGTTCTCAGGACTATTCTCAGAGGTGGGGCCCCTGACCCCCAATGAAAGGAAAAGACACGTCCACGAGGTTCACCGAGAACTCCTGGACAAAAAGGACGCGAAGCACCAAAAGCTTCCTCCGATCTACTTCACTAAGGATGATGAAAATGGAGTCCTGTACCCGCATAACGACCCGCTGGTCATAAGGGCTCAGGTGAACAACCGCATGATGGAAGGAATCTTGGTCGACAGCGGAGCAGGTGCTAATGTCATTTCTACCGAGGCGGTAAAGAAACTCGAGATACCGGAAGATAGGATCAAACCCTATTCAGCTGTACTAGGTGGTTTCGTAGGTGGGATTTCGGCTAAGTCGACAGGGAGCGTCGACTTCACCATCACCCTAGGACAAGGGGATGAGAGGCGCACGGAAGAATTGACAGCTTTCATCCTTCCCGGGCTCTCTGGGTACAATATGTACCTCGGGTGACCAGGAATAAACGCCTTCAGAGCCATTTGTAGCACCCACCATCTGAAAATGAAGTACCTGACCAGGTCAGGAAAGCTCGTTACGGTGAGAAGGAGCCAGAAAGTCGCACGGGTATGTGAGGTGCGGATCATGGAGAACCTGCCAGGAAACGAGACCGTCAAAACCGTGGGGTCCGAGAAGGAATTCAAGGGAAAGCTCCCCCTCCCCAACGAGACAGCAGAGCGGTATGAGGCTCCCGCCGATCTCCCGAAAGAGGTACCTCTACGAACTGACCCCAACAAATTCTTTAAAATTGGAAATGCCTTTGACAACGAAGAACAAGTCCATCTAACAAGATTCCTGGAAAAAAGAAGGGCCACATTCGCCTGGAGCACAGAGGAGATGCCCGGAATAGACCCAAGCGTTATCCAGCATAATCTCAACGTAGACCAAGCGCACCCGGCGATCCGCCAAAGAAGAAGGGTGATCGGAGCGGAGAGGGACCAAGCTGCTCGAGAAGAAGTCCAAAAACTCCTGCAAGCAGGTTTTATCAGAGAAGTGTCATACCCCAAGTGGCAGGCAAACGTAGTCATGGTGAAAAAATCTAATGGGAAATGGAGAATGTGCGTGGATTTCACCGACCTAAACAAGGCATGCCCCAAAGATTTTTACCCGTTGCCAACGATAGACCGGCTGGTCGTCTCGTCGGCCCAAAGCTCCGTCTTGAGCTTCCTGGATGCATTCTCCGAGTATAACCAAATAAAGATGAATGAGGAGGACTCCGAGAAAACTTCTTTTGTCACCTCAGCAGGAATCTTCTGCTACAAAGTGATGCCATTCGGATTAAAAAACGCCGGCCCGACTTTCCAACGAATGATAGACAAAGTGTTCCGGGAGCAACTTCGAGAAATGTGGAAGCTTATGTAGATGACATAGTCGTGAGAAGCCCATCCAAAGAACAGCACATGAAAGACTTGGAAGAGACATTCACCACACTCGACAAATTCCAGATCAAGCTAAACCCAGAGAAGTGCGTATTCGGGGTCACCAAAGGAAAATTCCTTGGTTTCATCGTTGGGCAGCGAGGAATCGAAGTAGATCCGGAAAAGACCCAGGCGATTCTCGACCTCAGCCCTCCCAGAAGCATTAAAGACGTCCAAGCCCTCAATGGGAGACTCACGGCCTTAAGCAGGTTCTGCTCAAAGCTACAGGAAAAGGCAATCCCGTTCTTCAACATATTAAGGAAGAACAGCAAGTTCCAGTGGGGCCAGGAATGCAAAGAAGCCTTCGAGAAAATCAAAGAAATGCTTCGAGAGTTACCCAAGCTGGGAGTCCCAACGCCCGGCCAAGACCTCTACCTCTACCTGTCCGCATCAGCATGGGCGGTGGCAGCGGTCCTAATCATGGAGGACGAAAAGAAGGAGATTCCCGTCTACTACACAGGAAAGATCCTGACCCCCATAGAAAGACGCTACACTAATATCGAAAAAGTCTTTCTTGCTTTAGTGGTGGCATCCCGGAAGCTACGACCGTACTTCCAATCACACCGGATCTTTGTAAGGACTAACTGGCCACTGAAGCAAATAACGAATAATCCGAATGCGTTAGGACGCATGGTAAGCTGGGCAGTCGAACTCACCCAATACGAAGTCCACTTCCTACCGTGAACGGCGATCAAAGCTCAGGCCCTAGCGGACTTTATAACGGAGACCAGCTTCGACCAAGAAGAAGGAAAGCCACCCACCCCCTTCATCATTCAGGTAGACGGTGCTCGGTGCAAGACAGGAGCGGGAGCGGGGATTGTAGTCCAAACTCCCGATGGACGAGACATCAACTACGCCTTCCAGTTGGAGTTCGAAGTAACCAACAACGAGGTCGAGTACGAAGCTCTCATTCAAGGCCTAGAGGTTGCCATTGCCCAAGGCGCAACGGACCTGGAAATATACTCAGACTCCTTACTGGTCACCCGGCAGCATGACAATATATATGAGGTAAAGGAAGAGAAACTCTGGAAGTATTTACTCAGGGTCCAAGAGCTAAAAACGAGCTTCTCAAGATGCAAACTGAAGCACCTTCCCCGGACAAAAAACACCGAAGCAGACGCGCTAGCGAAATTATCAAGTATGGCCAAAAGGGTACCAGGTAAGGTGTGGTTGGAAACCAAGACCAATCCAAGCGTAGACGAAGCCCAGGTCCTGGCGACTGAGCCCCTTGCATCTGAGGAATCTTGGATGTCTCCGATCGTGGAGTACATCCTTGAAGAAAAACTGCCGCCGGAGGGTAAAGAGGCTAGGAACGTGAAGCGGCGAGCGGCATCATTTTTCCTCAAAGGGGGACGCCTCTACAAAAGATCGTTCGCAAGGCCCGCCCTCAGATGCGTCACGAACGAAGAAGGAAGTGAACTCATAAAGGAGGTGCACGAAGGGGTCTGCGGAAACCACCAGGGGGAAAGAGCCACGACCCACAAAATCATGAGGCTCGGTTACTACTGGCCGAGAATGCAGGACCACTGCAAGGAGTACATTCGGAAATGCGCCAGATGCCAGGAACACGGCAGCAAAATACACAACCCCCCGGCCATGCAAAAAGCCATACTGTCCCCAGTGTCGTTCGCGATGTGGGGGCTCGATATCATTGGACCCTTCCCGGAAGCATCTCCCGGAAGGTTTAAGTTCGTGTACGTAGCCATCGACTACTTTACGAAATGGGTCGAGACAATGCCTACCGTCTCCATCACAGCCAAAAGGTCATAAGAGTTCGTTTGGAAGCACATCGTGTGTAGATTCGGATTGCCAAGGACCATAATAACTGACAATGGGACACAGTTCAATTGCGACAGTTTCTGGGAGTTTTGCGAGCAATGGAAGATAAAGGTAAGATTCGCATCGGTGGCGCACCCCGAAGCCAACGGGCAGGTCGAGAACGCAAACGGGCAAATCATAAAAGCTCTAAAAAGAAGGTTAGGAAGCAAAAAAGGAGGTTGGGCCGAACTACTACACCAAGTCCTATGGTCCTACCGAACGACGGAAAAGGGACCAACCAGGGAAACACCCTTCAGATTGACCTATGGCTTAGAGGCGGTTGTCCCGGCTGAAGTCATGATCCCGTCAATCCACTTGGAGTCCTATGACGAACAACTCAACGATGAAGGAATAAAACACTGCCTAGACCTGCTCGAAGAAGAGAGAGTTGTAGCGGCCGCCCGGATGGCAGAAGACAAAAGGAAGGTAGAAAAGTACTTCAATCGCAAAGTCAGGGAACGAAGCTTTGTCCCTGGCGAGCTGGTCCTAAGAGAAGTCAAGCAGCCCAAAAAACTCGACCCCCAGTGGGAAGGTCCTTACATTATCCATCAGAAGGTTGGGCGAGCTTCATATCACCTAAAGAATGTCGAGGGATACGAATTGCCCCATTCCTGGCACGCAGAATGCCTCAAGAAATTTTATGTGTAAAAATCGATGTAATGCTTTGACACATCAATAAAGGGGATTATTTTTGGAAAATCCATGCATAAAAAGAAACACTCGGGCCAAGGCCAACAGGATGTAATGCCCTGAAAAAGAAACACCCGGGCCAAGGCCAACAGGATGTAATGCCCTGAAAAAGAAACACCCGGGCCAAGGCCAACAGGATGTAATGCCCTGAAAAAGAAACACCCAGGCCAAGGCCAACAGGATGCAATGCCCTGAAAACCTTGTTATGAGTTGTCACACTCAAGCAAGGACAAAATGAAAAACCCATCTCCGAAAACCCCGAGAGCTCTGGTCGCCTGTAATGGGTGAATCATTAGGTGTGGGACGCCACACCGTACCCTGGTCGGATCCCCCCCGCAACTCTTCCTCCCTTACACGAGGAAAAGGAAAGGGAAAGGGGAACGACCGCGAGTACCATCGCTTGGCTTCCAAAAACAAGGGTAGGGAAAGAACAAACGAGAAACGCCCGATCACTGATTGTGACCGGGTGAGAGCAGGAACGACCAGTCGTTAAAAACGACCAAGTCGCATCCTTAAGACACAAACGGAACGACCGGTCGACTGAGGGCGACCAGCCACACCCGCAAAATAAAGACAATCGACTGAGGGAGCACAATCAATGGCAAAGATGGCATTAATTAACGAAATAACTGACAAATAATTCCATTAACTGATTGAAAGCATATACACATCAAAAAAAAGGGGAAAAGGAGAACTAAAACTAATCTAAGTTTTCGCTGGCCTATCTAAGTCTCCTTTACAGTATCGAGATTCGTGGCAACAACCCCTTAAACACTCTCCGAAGACCCGGACCTCCCGGCAGAGGACCGGAGGCCTACACCACCCTGATGCGCGGTGCTCCCGGGAGGAAGAAAAGACGCCTGGCCAGGAACAAAGCATGTCTCCCCAGGAAGGCGCCCGAACTTCTCAAGCACCTCGTGAAAGGAAGTCTTCTGTGCAACCTCCTTAAAAGACAACTCCCGGTAAAGGCCGTCGTCCATGACTTCCCCCTTGCCCGTAAAAAACCTCGAGACAATTTGGCGGCACGACTTGACCATCCTCGCGCATTGAGAGGTGAAAGATTCCTTCAGGTGAGCAATCCTCGTGCTCTGCTGCTGCAGGTCCTCTCGCACCTTCCGAGAATAAGCCTCGAGACCGGCCACCTGCTGCTCCAAGGTATGGGCATAAGCCTGGTACCGATCGCGGTTAGCGTTTGCGGCAATCAACTCCTCTTCGAGGTCATCGATCCGCAGGTTCAATCTCTCTAGCCCCTCCACAGGATTCCCAGGCCTCGAGCCTAGGTAAGGAAAAGGAAAAGAGAAAAAACTTTTAATAAAATGCCGAAAAAGGCAACAAAGGATGATTGGGAAAGAAAAGAATCACCTCTCGTGGCCAGCTCGGAGCTTTCTAGCCGCAGCTTAGCAGACTCCTCCTCCAGCATCCTTACTTTCTCTTCGGAGGAAAGCCGCTGCTCTGTGGCGGCCACAAGCTCACCAGACAACTTGTGGAGCTCGGCGGATAACTTCTCCTTTTCGGAGGCCAGGACCTCGCCCGCCCGGGCCACCTCCGCCGTCTTTGCCTCGGAGGACGACAACTCCCTTTTCAGGAGAGCATTCGCCTCGGAGGCAGAATGAAGCTCTTGGGAAAGCTTGGCTCTATCCTCAGCAAGCAACGCCTTCTCCTACGCTAAGGTGGCCTTCTCGGCACGAAGACTCTCGACCTCTTGATCATGGGAAGCTCGGGCCTGCCCCACCAAGGACTCCAAGTCAGAAAAGGCATGCAACCGGGCGTCAGCAAACTCACTTCGTACCTTTTTAAAAGACGCGGCTTCCGTCTCCAGTGACCGGACCTGACCCTTGAAGGAAAAATTCTCCTCACGCAGCCTCTTCAACTGCTCCTCGTACTCATCGCTCTGCCTGGTGTACGCCCGGCGAGCATCGCCCAACTCCTTCTTTATAGTCGCGGTCCGCTCATGCACCCGCCTGGAGATCTCCTCTTGAACGGTGTCAACAAAGATGCTGTTGGAAGACCGCTCTATCCTTAACTCCTCTTGGGCGTTGCGGGCCCGACATTCCTCGAGGTAGAGCTTCGAGCGGAGAGTTCGTGTGTGCACGTCCACGCTTTGGGCAAAAGCCACCATCTGTACAGAATAAAACAGCGAACATAAGAAAATCCAGAAGAGGCATGTAACACCGGCATTAAGGAAAATCACTCACCCGGTAGATCCCCTGCCACAAATAGTTGAGCGAGTCATCTAGAGGGAAAGAGTGACGCATGATAGCATCCGCTCCGCCCCCTCCAATCCTCAACCTCTCCTTAGCCACAGTTACAGTCTTCATAGGAGCAAAAAGACCGTCAAGAGAGTCAGACCGGCGAATTGCCTCCTTCCACAGGTCGAAGTAGGAGGACGATTCGGTCACTGGCAATAGAGGGAGGGGATGGCCGCGGTGGTAGAACCATCCATCCTTTCCAGACGGCCCACAGAAAGAGTCACTGGTGGGCGGAGGAGGTGAGGACGGTGTGGCGGTATCAGCATCCTTCGTCGCTTCCGGGTCCGTGGGCACCCCCTCAGCCGCGCCCGGCGTAGCGCCCGCTCCACTAGCGCCTCCCCCTGGTAGTGAAGCCCCGGGCCCAGAAGGAACAGTCTCCTCCAAAGGCTCCCGCTGTGGAGCTGTATCTGAAGCACGTGGCTCGTCAAGGTGTACTATGTCTGAGGCCTTCGTCCTCTTAGCCATGTGCTTCACCTTACCCTTCGGAGCAAGGGTCTTCTGGCGGTGCTGAGTGAGAGATGGCTGACCGGGCGTCCCACCCGCGCCAGATTGTCCTACTCTCTCCCCAGCCCCGGCCTTGCCGCCCTCGGGAGCTACAAACGGAGAAATACGCACAAGTAAGTAACCTAAAAAGAGAAAAGAGCAGGTAGCACCCAAGGCGAGGAAGAGGACAACGAAAGCCAGAACAGGTAAAGCACGGAGAACGAGACCGCACATGCACGCCCTCTCTCGCCCCATGGACTAAGATTGAGATCTGACCCAGGCGTAGGAGGAAGAAATACCCGACGGCCGGAACCTGGACTAGTGTACCAAGTACCTGGATGGTTTGAAGTGTCGGCGACCGGGCCTCCGGTGTCCGAGGAGATCCCTCTTCACTGCCCCTCGCTGGCCTCTGCTTCTTTGCTGGATGTTCAGCTTCACCCCCGGACCTCTTCCGGCCGGCAACAGCCGCCTCTTCCTCGTGAAGAGCCAACTTCTCCACAGCGTCCAGGGTGGCGTAGTAATCCACCTTCCCTTCCCCAGTCTTAAAGGACACCAGCTGCCAACTATGGAAGGGACCCACCTTCGCCCTAAGCTGGGGAAAATCTGCGACAAGGAGAAGGCAAATAAATAAGAGCCGAGGCAAGGCAAAAGTGAAAAAGAGAGCAGAAAGGGGGGAGAAAGCTCTTACCCTCAGAATGCGCAAGCGAAGCCAGGCGCGGGCCGGTGAAAAAGTCCTCCACGCTTGGGTGAAGATCGCTCACCGCCTTCAGGACCCGGGACATGCGGAGCTCCGACTTGGGTGGCGTGGGGCAGTGTAAGGAGCCCTTGATAATCGAAGAACAGTAGGCGACCCCGAGATACCGCCCGGTAGGCGGGACGATGACAAACCACCGTGCGTTCCAACGATGAGCAAGCTTCTTGTACTCAAAAAGTGAATATCCGAAATGACCAGATATGGTCAAATTGCCGGAGTCGACCCTGCAGGTGAAGAACTGGACGAACTCCGTAGCAGAAAGCGCAACCCCCTCCTCGGTGCAAAGAGCAATGTAAGCGTGGAGTTGGCACACCGCCTTTGGGTGAAGCTGAGCAAGCGTGCAGCAGCGGCGGATCAGAAACCCCATTGCGAACGGGTGGGGAGGAACCGTCATCCCACGCAGAAAGAAATCGGAGTACACGGCGTACCCACGACCAAAATCGTCGAGGGGATGCGAATCGTCAGAAGGAAGAAAAATTTGAGTCCCAAGGGGGACCTCCACCTTCGCAAGAAGGGAGTCAAGAGCTTTAACATCTAAAATGCTAGGTAACGGCTCCCGATTTTTGGAATATGCGGACTTAGGTTTCAAGAAGGTCGGGTGGAATTTCCCCCCCGATTTGGAACCTACGACGAAGTTTACAGCAGAGGTGCGAGATGATTTAGAACTAGAAGACGCCATTGAAGTAGGGAGGTACGAAAAGCGAGGTAAACAGGGGAGACGAAGCTGAAAGAGAGAAAGAGTGCGGAGGTTGCAAAGTGAAAGAAAGCTCGAAATCTGAAGTGTAAAAAAGTGGAGGAAAGAGAAAACATCGCCCTCCTGAAACCTTTTAAAGGGGGTAAAATAATTTTGGAAATATTTAAAATAAAAAGAAAACAAAACAGCGCTTTTTGTAGGAAAAGTACAGAGACTCTGCACATTCTACGGTGCGGCTGCGTGCGTGATATGATAAAAAATTCCGCAACGTTACTCCGTGAACACAGACGCGATCGTGGCACCCGCATCGCATGCCGTAAGAGTCCCATCCTTTTGTCAAAGAAAAATGGAACTTGTGGACTGGGAGATAGGGAACAAGAAGGCAAGGGCCGCGCAAAAGCAAATTTTTTTTCATTCGCCAAGCCGGACCGGAAGAGTCAAATTCTAAGTTATACTTTCTTCCCGCTAAAGGCTCCAAAAGGTATAACTTGTGGGACTGATGAAGAGGGGAAAAATGCCCGAAGCCCCAAAGAAAGAACAATAGCCCCAGTAGAACTAAAGGGAAAGGAGAGGAAGGCCAGGCAACGACCGGGCGTCCCTATCTAGGCCCAAGCAGGTCACAAGCAGTGACCGGTCGATTTCGACCGGTCGCCAAGGGCCCTATAACATAACATAAAATGACCGAGTAGGACGTGATCGTCTGTGACCGGTCACTAAGAGCGCCGATACGTCCGGTCGTTCGTGACCGGACGCCTGGAACAATGTGATAGGCCAGGAGGCCTGTGAGAAACACTATAAATAGGGGTTCACTCCCTCAATAAAGGGTACACGATCATTACTTGAGAATTTCCACTACTGCATTACAATCGCATTGCTATTAATCTCTCCCTCTCGTGTTCCCTTCACTCGGTAACAAGGTAACCCGATAGAACTTGAAGGGCTTGACGATAGATTAGGAACCCGATCAGTGAGTAACTAGAGAAGATTGTTTAGGAGCTTGGGGATTTATACCATTTCAGAAACAGACTCCCTCAATGGCTCCAGAGGCTTTGCTATATAAAGAGATAGAATTCTTAGTTGCATTTGTTCTTTTCCACCCTAATACTTCCTACGTTAGGGAAAAGTCACCAGGAACAAGAGTTTTTTTGTCATTTCTAGTTAAGTTAGTTTGTGCTTTATCGACAGACTCAATCTAGGGTGTTTCTAGGCTTACTACACTCATCAAAGAGCTGATCAGAGAATGTATAGGGTGAGTGAGTGAGTTCCACTGAGTAGATCCTTTCTACTTAGTGGGCAGTGTAAGTTATTTTTATTTTACAAATAAATAAAATAACTTATATTGTGTACTTGTTTGAGTTCGATTGAGTGTTTCCACATCTCTAGTGCTTCCACATACTTAGTTCGATTGAGTCAAACCATCTCACAGACTAACACCTTGAGTTAGTTTGAGTCAGCCGTCTGATCCTACAATTGGTATCAGAGCAAGGTTTGGCTGACACACTCCATTTGAAGATAACCTACGAGATGTAGAATGCTCTTTGGTTTTAGAGGTGGACTCCAACCTCCAGGCAAGACTCTAGTTGTTTTGCACAGAGACGAAGTTGCACCTCCAGATTCACTCTATCAGGCCCCGGCCCGTCATGAGGTGCTATAGATGACCAAGACCAACATTGTTGATGAAGGAGCGTTGATGGTTTACCAGAAGATGATTCTATTGGGGGTGCACACCCAAAAGAAGTTCCAAATTCAGGGGGAACGTGCAATCCTTCCACAAATGCATGGATTAAGGGGGAACTTGGACAAGGTTAGTTTCCAAAAAGTCTTTTTGCTCTTGTCTTGTTTTACAGGATTGACTCATTCAAGATTCACATTGAAAGTTTTTCTATCATCAGTAACAAGAGGGAAATTGTTGGAGTATGAAGGTGTTGTTGAGATAGTCCTACAATCGAACAAGTAAATGAACAAGAGAAGTGTCTGTCCCAACTGAAAGAGCGAGTGAGTCCTTCGGTTGAACGAGTCTCCGTCTTTACTAATAGATCGAGTAATTCCATCCGTGTGGGTTCATCCATCAGTTGAGAAATTTAAGGAGCAATGTTCACGGTCATCAACCATCAGCCTTGGACCGAAATTCATTCAAATGTGAGTAAATTCAAAGTCTTGACTTTCTGATAGTTTGAGAGAGTCTGTAAGTCAGTTGCGAAAATTAAGGATCAATGTTTACTCCCTTTGGCCCTAAATATTGGCTTCAGTAAGCTCAGTCAAGTGAGCAACGTGTTAAATCCGAAAATAAAACAATATGGACATGAAGGTCCTAAAATTTTAGAACTGATAGAGTCAATCGAGTACATCAGACGTGAGAATCATCATTGAATGTTGCCAAGTCATCCAATGGCTTGGTAATTGTTCGAAAATTAAGGGCCAAGGCTTAGCAACGTTCACAAAGAAGTTATGACCGATTTTAAAGCAACTACATTTAATACCCGAACCTAAAAGTGGTGATTAAATTTTCCTAATGTGATTATTAAATACCTAAATGTGCTGAGAGATCATTGGTAAAGAAAATAAAACCAAAAGAAAAGAGAAAATGCGTAAAATGCAAAAAACGCTAAAATGTGCATTAAATGAGTATGGGAGGTATATGACCTCGTTAGGATATGAGAGGGATTCATATTGTAACACCCTGGATTTTGCCTTAAAACATAGGTAATAAAATAACAAAGCTAACGGTGAAAACGGCTTCGAAAACGGACTCCAAACGAGCCCTAAAGGTGCAAAACAAGCCTGGTCCGAACTTGTGTCCGGACATGGGAAGTTCGGACACAAGCCGAGACATTTAAACTGTGAAAATCCAATTATCCAAACTTGTGTCCGGACATTGATGTTCGGACACAAGTCGAGAGTTAAAAGGGTTTGAAAACCAGAGGCGTCCGAACTTGTGTCCGGACTTGGAAGTTCGGACACAAGTAAGTTTGAAAAGTCCGAGAAATTTAACGTGGCGTGTCCGAACATCAATGTTTGGACCAAAGTTCGGACACGCCAAAACAGAGAGCCTCCAAAACGTTCGGGGCCTGTCCGAACATGGATGTCCGGACGGCCGTTCGGGCAGGTCCTGATGGGCATCCTTTCCAGCGAAAACAGAACCAAATTAACATCAAAATTAACCATAAAACTCAGCAATCAAAGGAGAATCATTCCAATAACTTATTACCTCAAATGATAGCAAAATATACCATCGCAAGATCTCATACACAATAAGTATCTCTTCATTAAATCCAAGACTTCTTAAAGAATTATTCGAGTAAAACACATCAACTAGATAGCAGCGGAATAGCAAAATCCTTAAGGGCGTTACCGCCACACTCTAACAAAGAGTGCTCAGGCTTAAACCACTAACCAAAACCAAAACGTTTCCAAAACTTGTAAAACATAACAATTCCAAAACATAACTCAACTTGTTCCAAACGTAGCAATTATTCAGTCATCCTAAGCTATGTGACAGCGTGTCCCCAATCCCCAATTCAGCCATGAGTACCTGCGATCATAAAACAACAATGGAAAACACGAAGGGATCGCGCAAATCAGTGAAACTGAGTAAACATTGTCTCAACCTGTAAAATACATTTTGAAACCCAATTTACATTTGCGAAACATTAACTCACACCATAATATTAACCAGCTTTACCAACACCAAACCACCAGTAGAAAAATGTTTCGGGGGAGAACTTTCCAAGAATCAAATCAATGGTTTACACGGACGACCCCAATCTGGGTCGCAATAATTAGAATCCCACCTCACTCTCCATCCTTAAGTGTGCACACCCCCAGAAGGTAACTTATGACCCAAAGGAGTAGATCATTAGAGCTTAACTGCAAGTAATGTCTGCAGGCAAAAGTAATACGAATATCCACGGGGTACATAGTACCAATAATTACACGGAGCGCCATAAGGCACCAATAATTTACACGGAGCACCAGAAGGTACCAATCAATCCAATAACCAATTCAAAGAAAGTCTCCCAAAACGTTTAATCAAACCTTTCGCAAAACATCACACCAGAATACACACGGGGAAATAATTCCCAAACTTCCACAATCTCAAAACCACAGTAAATCCAAATCATTGATATTCACAAAACACAGAGGTAAGGATGTTGAGCACAACATTTACCTGGATACGCTCACAGCCACCGAATCACTCAGCAAGATCAGCAGTAGCGTTCGTCAGGGAATTCGGTGTCTAGAATCGCAAGCAGAAATACAATCAGAATCTACTCAAACCAAAGAATTAATAACCTAACCTTACCAATGGATTCCCCATACCCTTCTACACGAACCGGCACCAGAGAAGCGGCCTAACGACGATGGAGAATAAGAGCGTGAATTCAAAAGAGGTTGAGCTTGAAGAAAGAGAGAAGCGTTGTAACGGCGTATTGCAGATGAAGAAGATCGTGGTAAAGATCGTGAGGTTAAATAGAAAACAATTAACATAATAAGGTAGAAATAAATTAATAAATACATTTGATTTAAAAGGAGAGAGAACTGAGAAGTAGTTTGTAAAATAATAACTACAATAATATTAATCTGAAAACTGAGTAATCAAATAACATTAAAAATCATGGAAGGATCTAGATTCAGGATTAAAGAGGTAATTAAATATTATCTGGTTAAAATAAAATAGAAGAAGGCTGAATAATCAGATAAAAGAATAATTACATAATAGCTGAATAAATCAATTAGGAAGAGGAAATTATCTTAGGGAGAAGTAAAATCAATTTTGTATCCTTGAACATAGTAAAGTTGATTGAAGAGAACGCAAATATATCTATATATGTAAATATCTATATATATATTGCTTCTCAGGGCCTTTATTAATCTTACCAATAACATCCTTGACTATATACTAATTTAATCCTAAGCCAAAATTCACGGGTATTTCACATATGGCTTAGTTATGCATAATTAGTATGTGGGGATGATTCCCGAAGAAAACGGATCCAAATAATGGGTTAAAACGCTAATGAAGCTTTAAAGCATGTTTTTCGAGAAAACCTGAAAACGTGACTTTATGTGGTCAAACAGACCCGTAAACATTATGGTTGACTATATAACTATAATTAAGTATTAATGGAAGCTTAAGAACCATTAAAAATAAAGCCGAGAAAAATCCGAAAAACGGGCCCGGTTAGTGAATAGTGCCAAACCGGGTAAATTAATGAGCGTTTTCTGTAAAAGACGAAAAATGCTCCAACTTACATATATGGTGGGGGCCGGTTTTTGTAGCCTCTCACACAGTCACATACTAAACTAGTAAGGAAGAAAGAAAAGAAAAAGGAAAGGAAAAAGTAAAAAAGCAAAAATGTATTAAAGTACCTTTCTTTTCTCTTTCCTCTCATTTTCCCTCTTCTCTCTCCTTCCCTTTCCTTCTTTCACCGTAAGCTCTCCTCTCTTTCCCCTACCTCTGGCGATTTTGAGCTGAAACAAGGAGCTCCCATGGCTTCCTCAGTTCTTCTTCTTGCCCAAGCTTCATTCATGCTCCGAATTCAAAAATAACTACATATTTGAACTCCTCTCATCAAACCCTATCATCCTCTCTTTTCAAAATTAGAAAAGGATGAAGTTCATTCCAATGGGTGTTGGCCATTTTAAGAGAAAACCACACCATCTTGAAGCTTGAAGCCTCCTCTTTCTATTAAAGTAAAAATATCCATGGAAAACTCATGTTTTCTCCATTCTCCACCTTGGACGATTTTGGCTCATTTATTGACTAGCTTTTATTCTTTGTTTGAGATATTCTTCAAGCCTTAAATGGTGGTGGGAATCCCTCCTAAGATTCAAGAATTGAAAACCATTCAAGAATTTCCAAAGGTAAACCCTAACTTGGTGTTTTAAGCACCTCTTTGAATTCTAGATTAAATAATGAGCCTACGTGTAATGCTTAATTTCCAATTTGAATATTGGTTTAGTGATTGGGAAAGTGATTTGCATTGGCTAAATTTGGAGTGAAGAGAAGAGGAGAAGAGTATTAAAAAGGAAACTTAAGAGAATTCAAGGTAAGAAACCCACCCTAATGTATATTCTATATGTATTAGAATTTGTGATGGGTTAATTAAATGAATTAACCCCACATGAGTTGTGGTAGTAATGTGCTTGTATGGTACTAATGCAATCGAGAAAGAATTTGTGAAATTAATGCTTGATTTATGGGCCTAAGTGCCAAGTGTTTAAGTCATTCCTTTATATGGTGCTTGATGAGATTTGATGAGTATTGATGGATTTATGTGTGCTGGTAGAACCCTTATGGGTTTGGTTAGTTTTAGGTTGGAATTATGTGATAGTATGAGTTTTTGGACATGCTAGGAAAGTAGCCAGGTTATGGCAAAATTTGTGTAGAAATCTAGGTGGTTTGAGTATTGTTATGAGTAAGGAATGACCTAAAGGAACTAGGTGTTGAAGGAGATTGATTTGGGTTAGTAAATCACCATGGGATTACTTATTTGAAGAAGGGAGATTAATGTAAAAATCTGTAGCAAGGAAGTGGTTTAAGTGCTTTGGGGAGTTTTAGAGAGAATGAGTATTTAAGGCTTTAAGAGTAAGGCATGAACCTTGGTATGAGAAATGCATTGTCTTGGAAGATTTGGAATGGTCAAATGGAGTGAGAACAAAATACAAATTGCCAAGAGATAAAAATCTGTAGCACAAGTGTGCAAAATGTAACAATGGGAATGGACGAATTTGTGAATTTGAGCAAGAATTTGAGTAGGGACTAAACCTATGTTTTGAAGAGGTTTAGAGCATGTTTTGGAGTGATTAAACATGTAGGAAACATGTGGAAAGATTAGGGAATAATTAGAGGTGAATTAGGGGTTGAAAACTGGTCAAAACTGTAAATTTTGAAAGTTCCAAGGTTGGTCCGGGTTTGCAAACCGGTACACAAACCGGGACCACCCAAAAAACGTCCCAGAAGGTCACAACAGAGGTTGGTCCGGGTTTGTATCCTGGTACACAAACCCGGACCATAGTGAAAATTGTCCAGAAACTGAATTCCGTGTTTGGTCCGGGTTTGTAACCCCGGACACAAACCCGGACCACCCCAAAAATTCACCAGAAAGTGTTTTAAAGCGTCCTAATGATGGGGAAGTGAATTGTAATGGTTTTAGATGATGTTTAGGACTTGTTTGGTGACCTATAAAGGTCCTTGGAAGTGCCAACAAGTTTGAGAAGTGAATGAGAAAGTTGTGAGTTTAAGAACACATGAATTAAACTAAGGAATAACAGGATAACGGGGTTAAGTACGAGAGTATTCAACACATACTCCTTTTTGTCACCTATTATATGGCGGGACACCAACAGCAGTAGCCATTCCCGTAACATCGGTACTACGATTGAAATACCCCAAACCTTGATATGTGGTTTAAATATCAAACTATGGTATGTAAAGGCTAAAAAGTGCCTTAGTAACATCAGTGAACAATTTAGACCATAGTAAATGCAATAAAGCATTAAGACACAGTTTGAGCAAAAACATGCTCTAAGCTATGAGTGAACTTGGTTAGGACCCAAAGAGCCTACCAAGACTTAATAATATTCAATTATGATTTAATAAGGCTAAATAAGTCCTTAGAAACCTTGGTGGACAGTTAAACCAAATAAAACACAAGAAAAACCATAAGTCAATATGAGCAAAAATGTGCTCTAAGCTTGGGATAAATTAGTATAAGACCTAATGGTCATACCTATACCTTATAAATATGTTAATGAACATATTAAATCAATTACCAAAGAAAACCAAGCTTGAAAACAAGTTAAAACACAAAAAGTGCTTTAAGGAGTCTTAAAGCACGTTTTTGAACAATTGTCTTGTAAATGAGTTTTGAATGGCTAAATGTCCATCATTACTCTTTAATTAACATGTGTACTATATAGTATCACATTTGGGTGGCTATATTAATGGGAAATCAAAAATTTCACTTCTAAGTGCCTTGTTTAGGTGAATAGTAACTTTTACAAGCTAGTTTATAACATATGTTATGTTAAGTAATTAAATTGACAAACAAAGACTATATTACCCTCATTATAATAAGGGGGCCGGTTTTCTAAGGTGTGGTGACTCACCACCCTCTTGTTATTTTGTTAAGTAAATAATGATGACTAATGAATGTACTATTTACTTTAAAGCTACAAATATCTTCTAAAAGTAAACCACTCTTCATTCTCTCATTTCCTTTCTTCATTCACACGGTTTCACCTTCTTCATTCTCCCTTCTTGCTGTTCTCTCTCGGTAATACACAATACCACCATGGAAGTCCATCTTGACCACATGTAAAACCTAGCTCACTTAACCAAATCAAAAACAAACACCACCATTCTCTTCCTCTCATCAAGCTCTTCATTTCTATCTTCTCAAAATTTGAAGATCACCATTTCGGTGCCATGGAGTTCCACATTGATGGAGCTTGAGCTTGTCTTTCCACATATTATTGATCTCCTTTGCTCCTAGGTAAGGAATCTCAAAGAAAAATCAAGTTTCCTCCATGTTTTGTGTGTGACCGAAAATATTCATTGATGGAGCTCCTTGTGTTGCTTTGTTCTAGCTCCATTTGAATCTTTCAAGGACTAGGTGGAGTCCTCTCTTCATAGATATTCAAACACCCTTCAAAGATTAAGGTAAAACAACTACATTAATGTTTTGAAATAAGGTAAACCTAGGGTTTACAATGAGATGAAGCTTAAAGCTTGAATACTCATTATGTTGTTTGTATAATGTTTAATAGTTGAAAAGGAACCAAATGCCTTACCGGTTTTGTAAGGAAACAAGAAAGAAGTTTGTGAGGAAAAGAGGTAATTATGCTATCTCAATGTAGTTTAAATGCCTTAGGAAAATGAGCTTGATTTGCTTAATAAAATACCTAAGGAGCCAATGGCAAATGAGCTAGTAAAATGCTCTCAAGGAGACTAGTAAAAGAACATATGTATTGGTGTATGTATTTGCAGGTCAAAGGCATACTCATGTGGGAAATTCAGTGTTTATGGTTTATGCAATTTAAGGGCCTAAGAGCCATGTTATTTAAGGGCCTAAGTGCCAAGCAATTTAAGTTATGCACTATATTGTGATGTAGTGCTAAATGTGTGAAGTTTGTGTATAAAAAGTGTTTGATGGATTTTAGGTGTTCTTGAGTGCTTAATGGTGAAAACTATGAGTTTTGGTATGATGATGTGCTAAGAGAACCCATGGCAAAATTTGTAAATGTATAAGGAGTTTTAAGTGCTTGAATGAACTTGGGTGAATTAGGAATTGGTAGGAATGAGTAAATGTCTCACTAAGGAAGAAAATGTGCATTAAAGTGTTCTAAGGTGCTATAAGGATTTAGGCATTGTCTTGGAAGTTCTAGAAACCCAATGAGTGTTATTAGGATGTATTTGAGTCTTGGAGAAGTTTGTTTAAGGTTTGGGTAATGTTGATGAATAAGGAGAGAATGATGTTAAGTAAGGTTTTGAGAAAAGAATTCAAGAAGTTGTAAAAAGGAGATTTAGTTAGTAAGAAAAGAAGTTGAGAGATGATGTTAAGGTGTAGAGGAAACACCTTGGTGTAGTGGTCATTATTGGTGAACTACCACTTATAAATCTTAAGGAGAAAACATCCCAAGTGCTAGGAATTTTGTAAGAAATTTGTGAATGATAAGATGGTTTTGGTGAGTTATTTAAAGAGTTTAGCACATGGCTAAAGGTGTGTTTGATGTGCCAAATGATGTTAGGAAACATTATGAGGCTTTAGGAGAAGTTTGGTAAAATTGGTTAAGTGTTTAAAGACTTGGAAATTGAATGTTTTGCCGTGTCCGAACTTCCGTCCGGACATGGAAGTTCGGACAGGCTCTATGGGTAAAGGATTTTCTCACTCTCGAACTGTGTCCGAACTTGGGAAGTCCGGACACAAGTTCGGACGTGACTGTTTCTATCTGGGATTTACTCTCGAACTGTGTCCGAACTTGGGAAGTCCGGACACAAGTTCGGACGTGTGTATGGTTTTCAGTATTAGGTCGCGGCTTGCGTCCGAACTTGGAGGTTCGGACACAAGTTCGGACAAGGTGTTGTATGGGCCAAAACATTTGTTTAAGGTATGGAAATGGTGTGTAATGATGGGGATTGATAGGTAATGATGTTATAAGGTTGTTAGGGACATGTTAGGTGAGTTTTAAATGGCAATTAAGTGGGTGAAAAGTTGTATCAAAATGTAAAAGTAAAACAAGTTAAAATGTAAAGTTATGTAACTAAGTTAACGGGGAAAGTTAAGCATTAGACATTAAATAATCAAGCAAACCCCGATGTTAATAAAAACACATGTGATGTTAACAGTTGTTCGAGAATCGCTCGAGGAACATAAGTGGACGTGGTAAAGTGGACTCCGGTGACAGGTATGGTTTTCTTGCAACCTGTGTCCTACCGGATTACACCGGCTTGTATGCCAATGTGTTTTTCTGTATGTTTGCCACGTTATGAGATAAATCATGAAACGAGTTTACAGTCGTTATTGTTATTGTGTGTTTACGTGCCGATACCGGTAACCTCAAATGCGCTTGAAGGGCTAGTTAACCACTATTAGGTAAACGTAAGAGAACGGTATCCGGTAATAACGTTTCCGACCTAAGGAACGTTCTAACCACGGCTATGCGTGAGTTGATTATGTGATGTTGTGTAAGTGAATGTAGGGATCTCCCTTGTATGTTTAACCCAGTTCTAATACTGTATTGTGTGCTGATGTGATAGGTTCCACCGCGGAGTCTTTAACTGTGAATATTTATATATTATGGGGGGTGAGGAATCCGGTTGTTCCGGTCGCGCGTTGTTTGGGAGTTGTTGTATACAGTTTCTTCAGCTTCCTCTCTGTTGATTGTCTTCCTTCATTGGTCTTCGATCACCCCTGAGCTTAACCAAGGCTCTTGACTCACGTCTGTTGGGGATTATGTATGTTGTGTTCGGGTCACTAAACCCGATCCATCTGTATGTTAAGTTATCCGTTCGCCTAACAGAACGGTAACGAGTTATGTAAACGAGCTTAGCATGAGTTTGACAGCATCCTCTAGGCTCTCCCTGTGAACTAATTATGTTTGGGTCGGTTCCTAAGAGAACCATTCCCGTTATGTTATGTATTTTGTTGTGAAGCAATATCTGTTGCGGTATTATGTTGTGCACGTGGAAACGTGCAAGGTGTTGTTAGGTGTTGTATGTAGTGTATGTTACATGTTGTATAATGTGGAGTGTGTGGATCATGGATATGATTCCCAGTTTGTGATAAGAGGCGTTTAAGGATAACCCGATTTAAGGGTAAGTGTCGTCTATTAGGGAAGTAGCTCCATTAGAGGAGGAACACTCTAGGGGTAATGAATACCATGAGCGACTTATTGAGTAAGGATATATTATCCGTTTGTTGAGCCCGTTGAGGCGAAATGATTATGTGTTGTGTGTTTACAGTTGCATGTATGATTTAAAAATAATCGACCGCATGCTAAGACGACAATTAGTTATGCGTGGCCCGGTAGCATGTGGGCTGCGGGATTACCATACCAGCAAAGGTGCTGAGCCCCTTGGGGGCCACCCTTTCTCTTCTTTTCCTATTTCAGGTACGAAGTGCTGGAAGCCGTTCGAGAGTAGGACGGGTAGTCGTCGTACATGGGTAATCATTTAATTGTATGTATACAGTAGGTGTAGTAAGACCGAATTTGTTGTCGGCATCAGTTTATAAATACTCGGTATAGTTGAGAAGTGTACGTTGTGTTGTTGATAATGGAAAGGTATAGTAATGTGTAGTCGCTCGGGAATTTAGCCCATCAGACCGGTACAATGTATGTGTATTAGCCTTGTTCGCCGTGGGTGGTTAAGGTCGTGTAACACCAGCGAGTTGAGTTAATTGATGAGTTGTGTATTCCGTGCAGACTGTGTTATGTATTGTTGTTGGATGGGGTGTTACAAAAAGTGGTATCAGAGCGAAGTATCGCTCTGATGACTGAATTACCGAGCTTTGGAAGTACTCGAGTTAGGATTTAAGTACTTTGGGTTAAGGGTTGAGTGATAGCGTGAGAGATACGCTAGTTAGGAACTACCAGTGAATACTGAAAACCTACTATATTCATCCCACCTCCACAATCCCGTTTGATAACTTGGGAAAGAACGCCAGAGAGATGGAAGTCCTTCTACCGGGAATACCCGATCTGGCTGTTATAAGTACCACTGTAAGTACGGAGAACCTGTCATACGGTTTGATCCCAAAACTGGGAATCCCAGAGACGGTCTCCATCTGAACAATGTCAACTGCATTTAAACAGTGAAGAATGGACCAATCCTACATAAAAGAGAATGAAATTTCCGGCAACCTGGGTCGATGCCGAGCAGTCGAGAATAACCAGCTTGCACGCACTAACGTGCAACAGGCAAGAATTGGATTACTGAAAACCGAGACAAGTGTCACGGAAACCACAGTTGATAAACATACACCAATGGTATACCAACCGACAAGGGAACTACAACGTAGTGCCCAAACAAGAGACAAGTCTCAGCAACCACGACAAATACATGGAACGGGCTACAAAGTGAATACAATACTAAGAAAAAAGGGGTCTCCCAGAATGGGAAACCCCTAGTTGATGATCGTCATGTGGAGACAGTGAGAAGTCACCTAGAAGGGTTATTGACAAGGCAGTAAGATCAGTGAGGGCCAACAAGGCCCTGATGACAGTATGGGTAAAAACAATACCACAACCGGTATGTGTTAAACCGATAGCCAGTTAACATGGCGCACTGCTATAGCAAGTGCTGCTATAACAGGGCTGTTCAGGAAATTTATAATAATACAAGTACTTAGTAAAGTACCACGAAGTTAGTGTGATCATAGTGACCATGGAAGGCTTAACAGCCTGACCTTTGTAATTGGAAGTACACCATCAGCAAGAAGCTGGACGTGGTTAAGGTAAGAAGATGTTGTGAGACCATGAAAATTTTTCCTTTAAACCCAGATTTATTCAAACCCTTTTCTTTTCAAAACCAGATTTTCCTTCAAACCAACACTTCTTTCCAACCTTCTTTTAAACCAAACCAGTAAAACCAAGGACAGTTGACAAGGATACAACAAAGGATAAACTTTCCCTCGATTAAGTTCGGGAAGCAAGGAACGAATATTGTCACGGGACAATATAAGGGAGTTGACAACAGAATACTTCACCTAGGCGTGTGACGGACACTACAAGTGTACCAACTGTGTTGTGGGACGACCGCACTCCGATAGGAGCATGTGGGCCCGACAGACCTACTTATAGGTTAGTTGGGTAAGTAGTAATGTATCAGTATGGTACCCCACATATGTATACAAGTAGAGTCCGAAACACGGGAAGTAGTCGACTCCGCCTACGGTCAGCAGTATAAATCAAACAACAGCTAGGGATTACAAGGAATGGTTGAAGTTAAGGAACTCAGTTAAGTTGACGAGACTAAAAGGATTAGTGAATTCCTTTCAAGGAAATGTTTAAGAGTTAGGAAGTGCGAAGGGCACAAACTGTTATGTAAAGACATCACATATGTCTTAAGGATCCTTAGGGATACATGTTAGCTGGAACGGTGACCAGCCTGTACATGGCAACAAATGCCTAATGTGGACACATTAATGTACAATGAACGGGATGAAACTATCAAGAAATGTTGATCTTCACAGAAGAAGATAATAAGCCAATTAAAACGCAAACGGCGTGGCTAACTCAATATGTCAATAAGTGTGAACTAAATGTAAAGGCATAACTTAGTAACACCCAGGAGCATCCTTAAAGGGTGTTCCATCAGCAATTGTTGCTCGAAATAACGTGACAGGACACACAAGGGTTGAAACTAACACCCAGTTTAGACATAAGTTGTCAGGAGACGGACTGACAAACCTAAGGGGCATCCCATGAAGGAACGGAAGCAACGACCTTGTCAGGAGCTCAATATAATATCCAAAACCATGTAATGTTGTACAGAGAAGTACACATGTGTGGACAGCCTACAATGAGCCCAGCTCAAGGCAAACAAGGCTCATAAGCCAAAGCAAGAAGTTATATAATTCAATTGATTGCAGAAGTTTATGTTATATAAGTGAATAGAGTGGTAAACAAACCACTGCTTTAAGAGTGGGGACACCTCTCGATATTCTGAAACCGCAGGAGCGGTAGTTATGTGGATCAAGTTCAAGAAATATGTTAAGGATGGACGACGTTATTACTGAAAAAGAGCAGTTAGCTTAATAGCATGTGTGTATAAAGTGAAACACCGAGCTGAATAATGTCGGCTTGTGACTTGAATGATCGATGCTCAAGGAGCATTCAGTAGTCATCCAAATGAGGATGAACCATAATACGAATGATATAAGTATATGCGTGGAAGTTAATGTGACAGTAAATACGATGTGAGTTAGTGTTATACAATAAGTATGGTGCGCAATAAGCGACCGTTGTATAATGATGTGGCAGATAAGACCAGTTATGAGTTAAACTCAATGGACATGCAAGATAGGTGATGTTAAACAAACTGAGCAATAAGCCAGTGGTAGGTACTGTGTGATGAGGAACTCAGCGTGAATTCCATGGCGAATCGCATAAGGGATTTACTGTGAAGAGTTTACGCCTCTGCACTCTGTATGACTGAGTGTTTTGGTATTGCACTTGCGCAGTAATGATCGAGTGGGATAGCTAGGAATTGGAAACATGTTAATTGTGGAGCAATAATGTTATAATGGCCGATGCATAGGAAATGCAAGGCCGCACCAATAAAGAGTGCTTGTACAAAACCAAATGTGGAGACATGATTGACAGTAAGTGACTTCAGTAGCACTAACTGCCAAATATCGGTATGGAATATACCCCAAATGTTGTAAATAGCTGAGAGAGCACTACACGCTAGGTGGTAGCTCAATCTCAACCGACAGTAAGTCGGAAGGGAACAAGTCAGTCATTGTGAAATACATAGCTGTATACACAGTAAATTATTATGGAAGTGGATAGAAAGTTTATAACTCACCGAATTCGCTAACGGTAAGAGATACCACGCGTCGGTTGAGAAACCATTGTTACCAAGATGAAGGTGACAATTGGGGATGTACAATACAGTAAGAATAACAAATGGAGCAATTAAGCTCTACAGTTATTAGAGTTTCGCAGCAGAACCTAGTGAGCCAGTGATTCAAGTGTTGAATGTGCCTGGTGAACATGAGTGAATGGCTAATATTAACGCCTAGAAGCCTAACAGGCCAGAATCGAAACCAACTAAGAGTTTAAACAAACTCCAATGAGAATTCTTGGTTTAGGAACTAAACCGCCAATATGGTTAAGATCCTCTAATCAGAATCCATTGTGTATAGGCCGCGTGGAAGTTAAAACACTTCACGACGGCAGAACATTATAAGCCAATGTTTAGTGATTGATTACGTGGGCGTAATCCCTTTTAGGGGGGTAGGGGGGTAGCGCAAAACCACTTAGTGTATATTACCGTACAAGTGTACGCAGTGTATGTGACTTATATTGTGCATAGCACAAAATTATTGCACAAAATTATTGTTTGATGATTGTGGTGTGTGTACGTAAACATACACATTCATTCATGGTTTAATGTGGTAATTGCGCACAGAAGATGCGAATACCATTGTGATAAGTGTGTTGATTTATTAACAGTTGTGAGTGATAGTACAAGTGTGGGAGTAGAGAAACTCCCGGGGGAACAACCCCGACAGTGTATAAATGTGAAATTGTGTGTTGTATTTTGATAAAATATATGTGTATATATATACTATATAGTGATTCAAGAAAAGGGCATGATACCGACATAGAACCTAGTGAGAATAAGATTCCCTAGGCAAACAGGATTAAAGTGAATGGAGGTAACTGATAGACGGAGTTCTATCCTTTGGAGATGTTATGATCATGATTAGAATGATTTAGAAGATAGAAAATTGGAAATGAGTGATTTATTTGATGCTTGAAAATGAAGTGGGAAGTGGAACTTGATTTGCATGTGATCAAGGGAAGCCGAACACAAATTGGAGTGGAAGGATAGTTCTACACCGATGCTGATCACATCAGGGTTGGATGACTCTTGAAGCTCGCTATAAGTGGTCACAAATAACCACGCTAATAAAAGAAGCAAAGAGCTTAAGTTGGACTTGGAGTTGTGTGTGTTTTCAAAAGGATTTTCAATTGGTATTTATAAAACGTTGATAGATACTTTACATAATTAAAGTTCTCTTACTTAACCTCACAAGGAAAAAAAAATTTCAAATTTAAGTGATTGTTTTAATCTCCCAAAGGCACGGGGACGGCAGGTGTCCATCGCGACCGGGTTCTGCGGGATCACAGTGTATATCAAGGATATTTTTGATTGCTATACATGCTCTGACATGTTGTGTGGTATGTGTAATGAATGTTGTTTGACTTGGATTTCCTAAAGTGTATACTATCAAGGCCTATGAGTCTAAATGTGTGGTGTTACATAGACCTATGTGTCTAAAGACTGTTATGTTACCAGGACCTATGTGTCCAAATGTTGTTATGTTACCCAAGACCAGTGAGTCAAAGGGGTTGTTATGTATGTGTAAGTGTTGTTAAGATACCCGGACCATAGAGTCCGAGGTTATCATGTGAATATGTTATGTTATGTGTGGATGTGAATGTGTTGCCCGGACCATTAAGTCCGAGGTTGTGATGTAAAGTGTGTTTAGTTATGGAAGTTTATTTCCAAGTGATTACTGTGTTCTAATCTAATGATGTGTGAAAAGTGTGAACTTCGAGGATGAAGTTCTTTTAAGGGGGTAGATTGAAATACCCCAAACCTTGATATGTGGTTTAAATATCAAACTATGGTATGTAAAGGCTAAAAAGTGCCTTAGTAACATCAGTGAACAATTTAGACCATAGTAAATGCAATAAAGCATTAAGACATAGTTTGAGCAAAAACATGCTCTAAGCTATGAGTGAACTTGGTTAGGACCCAAAGAGCCTACCAAGACTTAATAATATTCAATTATGATTTAATAAGGCTAAATAAGTCCTTAGGAAACCTTGGTGGACAGTTAAACCAAATAAAACACAAGAAAATACCTTAAAGTCAATATGAGCAAAAATGTGCTCTAAGCTTGGGATAAATTTGTATAAGACCTAATGGTCATACCTATACCTTATAAATATGTTAATGAACATATTAAATCAATTACCAAAGAAAACCAAGCTTGAAAACAAGTTAAAACACAAAAAGTGCTTTAAGGAGTCTTAAAGCACGTTTTTGAAAAATTGTCTTGTAAATGAGTTTTGAATGGCTAAATGTCCATCATTACTCTTTAATTAACATGTGTACTATATAGTATCACATTTGGGTGGCTATATTAATGGGAAATCAAAAATTTCACTTCTAAGTGCCTTGTTTAGGTGAATAGTAACTCTTACAAGCTAGTTTATAACATATGGTATGTTAAGTAATTAAATTGACAAACAAAGACGAGATACCCTCATTAATAAGGGGGCCGGTTTTCTAAGTGTGGTGACTCACCACCCTCTTGTTATTTTGTTAGTAAATAATGATGACTAATGAATGTACTATTTACTTTAAAGCTACAATATCTTCTAAAAGTAAACCACTCTTCATTCTCTCATTTCCTTTCTTCATTCACACGGTTTCACCTTCTTCATTCTCCCTTCTTGCTGTTCTCTCTCGGTAATACACAATACCACCATGGAAGTCCATCTTTGACCACATGTAAAACCTAGCTCACTTAACCAAATCAAAAACAAACACCACCATTCTCTTCCTCTCATCAAGCTCTTCATTTCTATCTTCTCAAAATTTGAAGATCACCATTTCGGTGCCATGGAGTTCCACCATTGATGGAGCTTGAGCTTGTCTTTCCACATATTATTGATCTCCTTTGCTCCTAGGTAAGGAATCTCAAAGAAAAATCAAGTTTCCTCCATGTTTTGTGTGTGACCGAAAATATTCATTGATGGAGCTCCTTGTGTTGCTTTGTTCTAGCTCCATTTGAATCTTTCAAGGACTAGGTGGAGTCCTCTCTTCATAGATATTCAAACACCCTTCAAAGATTAAGGTAAAACAACTACATTAATGTTTTGAAATAAGGTAAACCTAGGGTTTACACTGAGATGAAGCTTAAAGCTTGAATACTCATTATGTTGTTTGTATAATGTTTAATAGTTGAAAAGGAACCAAATGCCTTACCGGTTTTGTAAGGAAACAAGAAAGAAGTTTGTGAGGAAAAGAGGTAATTATGCTATCTCAATGTAGTTTAAATGCCTTAGGAAAATGAGCTTGATTTGCTTAATAAAATACCTAAGGAGCCAATGGCAAATGAGCTAGTAAAATGCTCTCAAGGAGACTAGTAAAAGAACATATGTATTGGTGTATGTATTTGCAGGTCAAAGGCATACTCATGTGGGAAATTCAGTGTTTATGGTTTATGCAATTTAAGGGCCTAAGAGCCATGTTATTTAAGGGCCTAAGTGCCAAGCAATTTAAGTTATGCACTATATTGTGATGTAGTGCTAAATGTGTGAAGTTTGTGTATAAAAAGTGTTTGATGGATTTTAGGTGTTCTTGAGTGCTTAATGGTGAAAACTATGAGTTTTGGTATGATGATGTGCTAAGAGAACCCATGGCAAAATTTGTAAAATGTATAAGGAGTTTTAAGTGCTTGAATGAACTTGGGTGAATTAGGAATTGGTAGGAATGAGTAAATGTCTCACTAAGGAAGAAAATGTGCATTAAAGTGTTCTAAGGTGCTATAAGGATTTAGGCATTGTCTTGGAAGTTCTAGAAACCCAATGAGTGTTATTAGGATGTATTTGAGTCTTGGAGAAGTTTGTTTAAGGTTTGGGTAATGTTGATGAATAAGGAGAGAATGATGTTTAAGTAAGGTTTTGAGAAAAGAATTCAAGAAGTTGTAAAAAGGAGATTTAGTTAGTAAGAAAAGAAGTTGAGAGATGATGTTAAGGTGTAGAGGAAACACCTTGGTGTAGTGGTCATTATTGGTGAACTACCACTTATAAATCTTAAGGAGAAAACATCCCAAGTGCTAGGAATTTTGTAAGAAATTTGTGAATGATAAGATGGTTTTGGTGAGTTATTTAAAGAGTTTAGCACATGGCTAAAGGTGTGTTTGATGTGCCAAATGATGTTAGGAAACATTATGAGGCTTTAGGAGAAGTTTGGTAAAATTGGTTAAGTGTTTAAAGACTTGGAAATTGAATGTTTTGCCGTGTCCGAACTTCCGTCCGGACATGGAAGTTCAAACAGGCTCTGTGGTTAAAGGATTTTCTCACTCTCGAACTGTGTCCGAACTTGGGAAGTCCGGACACAAGTTCGGACGTGACTGTTTCTATCTGGGATTTACTCTCGAACTGTGTCCGAACTTGGGAAGTCCGGACACAAGTTCGGACGTGTGTATGGTTTTCAGTATTAGGTCGCGGCTTGCGTCCGAACTTGGAGGTTCGGACACAAGTTCGGACAAGGTGTTGTATGGGCCAAAACATTTGTTTAAGGTATGGAAATGGTGTGTAATGATGGGGATTGATAGGTAATGATGTTATAAGGTTGTTAGGGACATGTTAGGTGAGTTTTAAATGGCAATTAAGTGGGTGAAAAGTTGTATCAAAATGTAAAAGTAAAACAAGTTAAAATGTAAAGTTATGTAACTAAGTTAACGGGGAAAGTTAAGCATTAGACATTAAATAATCAAGCAAACCCCGATGTTAATAAAAACACATGTGATGTTAACAGTTGTTCGAGAATCGCTCGAGGAACATAAGTGGACGTGGTAAAGTGGACTCCGGTGACAGGTATGGTTTTCTTGCAACCTGTGTCCTACCGGATTACACCGGCTTGTATGCCAATGTGTTTTTCTGTATGTTTGCCACGTTATGAGATAAATCATGAAACGAGTTTACAGTCGTTATTGTTATTGTGTGTTTACGTGCCGATACCGGTAACCTCAAATGCGCTTGAAGGGCTAGTTAACCACTATTAGGTAAACGTAAGAGAACGGTATCCGGTAATAACGTTTCCGACCTAAGGAACGTTCTAACCACGGCTATGCGTGAGTTGATTATGTGATGTTGTGTAAGTGAATGTAGGGATCTCCCTTGTATGTTTAACCCAGTTCTAATACTGTATTGTGTGCTGATGTGATAGGTTCCACAGCGGAGTCTTTAACTGTGAATATTTATATGTTATGGGGGGTGAGGAATCCGGTTGTTCCGGTCGCGCGTTGTTTGGGAGTTGTTGTATACAGTTTCTTCAGCTTCCTCTGTTGATTGTCTTCCTTCATTGGTCTTCGATCACCCCTGAGCTTAACCAAGGCTCTTGACTCACGTCTGTTGGGGATTATGTATGTTGTGTTCGGGTCACTAAACCCGATCCATCTGTATGTTAAGTTATCCGTTCGCCTAACAGAACGGTAACGAGTTATGTAAACGAGCTTAGCATGAGTTTGACAGCATCCTCTAGGCTCTCCCTGTGAACTAATTATGTTTGGGTCGGTTCCTAAGAGAACCATTCCCGTTATGTTATGTATTTTGTTGTGAAGCAATATCTGTTGCGGTATTATGTTGTGCACGTGGAAACGTGCAAGGTGTTGTTAGGTGTTGTATGTAGTGTATGTTACATGTTGTATAATGTGGAGTGTGTGGATCATGGATATGATTCCTAGTTTGTGATAAGAGGCGTTTAAGGATAACCCGATTTAAGGGTAAGTGTCGTCTATTAGGGAAGTAGCTCCATTAGAGGAGGAACACTCTAGGGGTAATGAATACCATGAGCGACTTATTGAGTAAGGATATATTATCCGTTTGTTGAGCCCGTTGAGGCGAAATGATTATGTGTTGTGTGTTTACAGTTGCATGTATGATTTAAAAATAATCGACCGCATGCTAAGACGACAATTAGTTGTGCGTGGCCCGGTAGCATGTGGGCTGTGGGATTACCATACCAGCAAAGGTGCTGAGCCCCTTGGGGGCCACCCTTTCTCTTCTTTTCCTATTTCAGGTACGAAGTGCTGGAAGCCGTTCGAGAGTAGGACGGGTAGTCGTCGTACATGGGTAATCATTTAAGTGTATGTATACAGTAGGTGTAGTAGGACCGAATTTGTTGTCGGCATCAGTTTATAAATACTCGGTATAGTTGAGAAGTGTACGTTGTGTTGTTGATAATGGAAAGGTATAGTAATGTGTAGTCGCTCGGGAATTTAGCCCATCAGACCGGTACAATGTATGTGTATTAGCCTTGTTAGCCACGTGGGTGGTTAACGGCGTGTAACACCAGCGAGTTGAGTTAATTGATGAGTTGTGTATTCCGCTGCAGACTGTTGTTATGTATTTGTTGTTGGATGGGGTGTTACAACGATTCCTCCTTATGTCACCTATTATATGGCGGGACACCAATGGCCGTAGCCATTCCCTTTACATGGGAACTTCATCCAATGATCAGTCTGATCGAATGGAGTAAGTACGAGTGGACCTGTAATAGTCATCCAACTCTATTGTGATCACTATGAGCAACCAGCTTCAAAAACTACACTAGATTTCCATCTCATACACCAATTCTCCATCATGTGATTAAGTCTTTAATCATTTACCTAAAGTATATAATCTTAGGTTGGAGAATTCATTTTAAATGATGCTGCCATCGAGGCCTTACACAAGTACCTAGAAATGATCTAGGTCGTATTCATGTTCAAGATCCATGCTCTAGAGACCGGTATAGCCGTGTCTCATTCCTAAGTGTTTTACTTAGGTTAATGTGATTAATATATCTGTCACACTTAATAGTTAACTATCACTTTACTTCATACTCGTTTATGTACATTATATAAGTCGATCTATAGTCGACATAATATTAGTCTATAGGACATTCGCGTACAATAAAAACGATGTGATATGAACAATCAGGAATACATTTTAATTCACACACACATGCATATAAGCACACACATATCACTCTTAAATCACCAAATTTCAACAAACTGTTATAATTACTATTCCCCCCTTAAAATTTTGGTATTTATGTTTATACCCCTAAAACTTTATAAATATTACATTTCACTTATAATCTTACTATAAAGTCACAAATAAGTTATTTAAGTCATTAAATTCGGTCAATGCGCCTAACATGGTCAAGGTTGACCTAAAAACTGCTGCTTTGACCATTGTTAACATAATTTACGGTTTTGACCCAACTTTTTAAGAAATTACATTTTTTAACCCCAAATTTTATAAAATCTTATAAATTCATTTAAATAGATTTTAAAGGCTAGTTTTCAGCTATATTTATGGTTAGCCTCCAAATTTCACTTTAATTACAGTTGAACCCCTAAATGTTTTCGGTAATATTATTTATTACCTTAAACTTAATTTAAACTTAATATACATAACTTAAAATGGCCTAAGGTACATAGCCTTATTATAAACTTTAGCTTATACAATAAATTACACATAAATGTCTCAAAGTACATTAAACTCTTGGCCTTGCACACATATTCTCCATATTTATCAATTTTCCACATAATGTCTTAAATTTGACAATTATGCTACTTAATTACTTAGATAATTTACCAACTCATTTCTTAGTCAACTTAAGGTCAAATTTGACCATTTCACCTAGTCCACTCACGGCAATTTAATTAGCAATAGCTTAAAAGTATATTAACATATCAAAGATGAGATTAAGGTATGTTATACCTTGATTTAGCAAAGGCAAGGCCTTGATTGGCCATGACAGTTTTGAGGGAACTTTCTACAACTTCTTTAACATGTTTAAATTAACAAGATAGGGATATAGTTAGGTTCTAAACTTGAACTAACCATAGGAATAATTTAAGTCATGAAAAACATGAACTTTTACCTTAGAATCTCAAGCTTTGTTATGAGGCTCTCGACCCTAATTTTCCGAAGCAAGAAGACTGTCAAAACACTCTTTAAACTAAGGCATAAAATCACAAATGATCAAGGTAGAAGATGGCTAGGTCTTACCTTGTTTACAATGCCCAAAATGGTGTTTTTGGCATGGATTTGACTAGGACTTGATGCTCTTGGTACACCAACTGAACCAGCATGTAAAAGAGAAGGAAATAAGCTAAGGAAGCTAAAGTTTACAACCAGAAATGGAGAAGAACAAGGGTTACATGCTTAATCCATGTTTTTACCTTAAATGAACTAGCTTTGAACTTCCATCCTACTTCTTTGATTTCAGCTGAGAACACTCCCTCCTTTAGTCACCAATACACATTACATTGTTAAATGGAAGTGATTGAAACTTAGATCAATGGAAAGAGAAAAGAAAGATGAAGAATTTGAACTATAATATGTCATTAATGGTTACCTTGGTCAAGATGTGTTCCTCTTTTAACTTGGAAAGTTGAAGGCACCAATGGAGGAGAAAGGGATGTTCTGAATTTTGAAGAAATCGGCTGGGAAGGAGGTAAGGAAAGAGAGTGTCAAAATTTGATTTTATGTTAAGTTAATGTTACTTTAGTGAATAGTTAAGGGTGAGTCATTAGGAGGTATATTGGTATTAGGTGAGGGTGGGTGACAGCCTATAATACCTCCCACATAATAGATATTTTGGGGGTCAATGGTCAACAATGACCAACTTAGTCAATTAAGACTTAATTTTGCACTATTTGAGTACTATTCACATTTTAGTGTCAAACTTTGGATTGTTTTGTAAATCTGTGGATTCAGAGTTACTAATGTGATACTAAGTAGTACAAATTTTAATTAAGGTGTATACAAGGCTATTTATCCATTGAAAGTCAATTTTTGAACACTTTGACAAAAATGTGTCTAAGGAGTTATAGTGCTCCTTTTTGTCTTTTAACTCTTTCTAGAGTTTGGTTTGCTTTGGTAATGGTTTTATTATGTTAATACCTTAATTATAAGACTTAGGGATCCTCTTTGGACCTTAAACAAGGTTACACAATCCTTAAGGTTTCTTTAGAACATAATTTGCCTTAAGTAATTTTTAGCATGTTTTTGCTTCTTTTTGATTTTGGATTGTTACCCAATATTGTTAAGGCATGTTTTAGCCTTAATATATCATTAGTAGATGTTTATACCATAATTTATTAGTTAGGGGTATTTCAGTATTACTTCAAAAGTCTGGTGTAAGATTTTCAGTTGGGGTAAAAGGTGTTGTTAGACGGGGAATTGTGGCTTGCTTTTGGACTAGAGAGGTGCCATACTTTTGGTTGTGTCTTGGTTTTCCAACTTATATAGTTAGGATTCATAGAAGGGTGTTTGACTATTTGAGAGATCAAGTTAAGAAGAAAATTCATAGTTAGAGTACGCAAGTTTCCCAGGCAGGTCGTTCGATTTGGATTAAAAATGTCTTACACGCCCTCCCCTAATATGTCATGAGTATAATCAAACTCCTTTTCACTGTTGTACGTGATATTCATGAGGTTTTACCAAGGTTTTGGTGGAACTGTAACCTTTACAAGCATGAAATGCATTGGAAGAAATGGTCTGATTTATGTCAAAGACGAGATAGGGCTAGGTTGAGGTTTATAGATCTTTATGCTTTAAATGGTGCTCTCTCTTAAAGAATAAATGTTTATGGATTCTAAATTCTTCAAACATGCTTATGGCTAAGAACTTTGTGTGAGATATTTTAGGCATGAGAATCTATTTGCACACGCATTAGGTAGTAGGCCAAGCCTAATTTGGCGTTCTTTGCATAAAGTTATCATTTGGTTGATGTAACACCCCTACTCTTAACCTCGTATATAAATCTTGCAACTAAATTAAAGACGGCTCACAGCGGAAAAGAAATCTAACTTCCGGAACCAGGTGTCACATGTCATTACTCACCCTTGTGCGTAAAGATGCAAATACTTAACACATAATTAAAAACGACAGCCAATGTGATGAACCGAGATATTTTGCATGTAACATAAATGTAGTCTAAACCGTAATCCAAATATACATACAAGTGAGTAGTAACTTCCCAAATATTTACAATACAGTATCATAATTCAGCCTAATCTAAAATGCGGTATTGAAATACAAATCCTCTACTTGAGGTCCCACACTCTGGCTTCATAGCTTGATCATCTTCCTGTAATATGTGGCCATATAGGCTCAGTGACAATCGCTGAGAATGCTAAAGCATGATCCTAAACCCTTTAGGTCACTTAGGTCAATTAGTCATCTTAGCATAAGATTGATTACATACTTTACCAGTTTACAGATTATAATAAGTACCGTAAATAACATAAGTAGACATCAGATAATCAGACAACGCAATCACTACATTTCACTAGCAATCATTTGCATAAACAAGAGATAACAAGTAATTGTGATAAATGCGCAAGTCACTCTTAGCGAACGGTAATCGTATTCGTAATCTTAATCATATTCATATATGGCCTTCAAAGCCTCATTATTCATCATCACGTTTACTCTTATCATTAGTTGGGTGTCATGTTAAGACAGCCCCATAATCCACTTTTGACGGACAGTCGTCCCACATACACACAAGGTGCTCATATTACCATGGATCGATAGATCCCGGGACTTCGACTCTGCCTAACAAAGGCGTCCTTAGGTGGTCGTTGCCATGTACCAACAACAGTACCATCTGACCAACGTCTATGTAGGCTCGTTGGAAATTTAACTAGAGAGGACCTGATCCGGGTAACCCCCTCAAGTGATCACTATGTGCAACCAGTAGTCAGAAACTAATTGGATTTACCTATCATTATATACACATTTCTCCCTTGTTTGATTAAGTAGTTAACCAGTTATCTTAAGTCAATACTTAGGGTATGGAGAATTCACTTTTAATACAGCCTCCTTCGAGGTCTTATGCATAAACCTAGAAGTAATCTTGGTCATATTCATGATCGAGATCCAAGCTCTCTCGTTTCTAAGTATCTTACTTAGGTTAGTTATAATTGTAAGTTTCGTCGTACTTTGATAAGTGACGACCACGTTCATTGTTTGTATATATATAACCATATTCATATCACTCTAGTCCGGTGGACATTCGTGCACAATTAATACCGCAAGGAAAAGAGCAAGTAAAACATTTTATTTCATATATACATGCATAACACAAGTATCGTTCTTAAGCAGATAATTACACATTGTTTGAACCCAAGGAAACCCTCAGGATGTTCAAATGACACCATTCACATACCTTACACCATAATAAATGCTAGCGTATTTATATCTACACTTGGTTGGTGCTATGTGTCATTCTACGATTTGGAATATGTATAACGATATGCGTTAATTCCTTACATTAACTTAATTCAGTATGTCTGAAAAAATGTCATTCCCTGACAGTTAAATCCCCTATAATCGATTCTAGTTAAGTTTTGTTCGGGTTTTTCAACTGTTCGGGATTCATTTAATTCCTTGTTATCAAGTGATAATACATTGTTAGTGGTATCTTACCACTTAGGATTAAACCTTAGTAATCCACACAATTCATTATAGAATATAAATCTTGATCTTAAATACTTACTCACTTGTGTATTAATTGTACAAGTATATTTATGTATATGCATTTATATATATAAGTATATATATAGTAACATAGTTTCATGATTATATGTCACTATTGACCTTATAATAGTCATCATGTTTATAAGCTCTCATTTAATATGTGAGTTGGTCAACTTGACCGTTTTGGTCAATCGAGTTGACTTAGGTAATGTGTTGACTTGGTTAGTTTATCCAAGTAAATAAATTCATATGATTCGTATTTCAATACTTGTATTATATAAATCATTCTCATTTAATACATTATCTCTTTACATTAGAACTATATATCTAAAGTGTTATAATTGATCATCCGATAACATTATTAATATAATATGGTTCTAAACCATATTATATAATCCCATTCATTTCACACATTCTATATATATATATATATATATGAATTATAAGAATCATTTATTAAAGTATAAATATTATCATTTCATGTAAGGTGGTTGATCTTATTTAGGTGTGTTATCTTACATATACACATTTTAAGGTTATGATTATAATGTTATGTAACATTATAGTACATTATTAAACTTCCAAAGTTTATTAAACACCCCCACCTTATTTTATTAATCCATTTATTCCCAATTAGTGATCACATTATTTTATGTGAATTATCACACTTATGCTAGTTACATTATAATCACATATATACTTTATAATTGTCATAGCATTTTATAACATTATAGACCATGGTCTAAATTTAATCCTAACACTTGTTATTCTTGCAACAACCCATTACTTTTCATAAATTACAATATTACCACATAACATTATGCCAAGCCCTCGTGGCTTGGTCGGTAGAGGAGTGGTGTCCTCGAACCAAAGGTCCAAGGTTCAAAACCTACCCCACCTATCAAAAAAAAAACCCACATAACATTATGTAATGTTATAATTATACTCTTATACCATATAATATGATATTTTTACTCTTATAATATATATAACCTATGGTTATACTACTTTTATTAAAATGGCGAACAAGCCCATCTTTATAACTTAATTCTTCCAGTCTCCACACTTTCTTTTTAATTACCAAATGACCCCACATTTTATCTCAACCTTATATTATCGCATTTAAACTATATATTAAACATATATATCTATATATCTCCAAATAATTCACTAAGAATCACCAAAAATTCCAAATAGACCTCTAGTCTATTATAATCACTAAACTGACCCAAAAGTTTTAAAAATTCCATGCCTACCACATTTATTTTATTATTTTTACAATTAACTTATGAACTTGATTTAAAGTCATAAATAAATTATGCATATCATCTAATTTGGTCAAAGCCACTAATATGGTCAATGTTGACCTCTTAAATTCTGCTTTGACAACCGACTTCCCTTATTTACGCATTTACCCCAATTTCCATAGAAATTACATTTTATCCCCAAACTTTATAAAAACTTACAATTTTCATTTAAATTCATTTTTAAGCCTAACTTTCGGCTATATTATTCTATAGCCCTTAAGTTTTTTTATTTACAGCTTTCCTCAAACCTTATAATAATTGCATAAATAACTTTAGATATAAATATAACTTTAAATAACATAATTAAAATGGCCTAAGTACATTGCCTTGTTATAAACTTTAACTTATAACATAAAATTACACATAATGTGCATAAGAACATTTAAATTCTGGACTTTTTACCCAAGTACCCCAATACTTTTGTAAATTGCATTTTAACCCCATTTTCTTATTTTTTATGACATTATAAGTCATTTTAATACTAGGTAATTTAGCCAAATGATTTATATAACACTGTAATACAATAATAAGTCATATAAACCCCTAATTCCCATGGCTTTATTTATTTTAGCAACAATAATTATGTTAAAGCTTTAATAACATAATATAAGATTAATTGCTCGATAAGAGTCACCAAAATCATCCAACAAATTAAATCACCATCGGTCATAATTTATGAAGAGCTTAAGTTTCTTCTTAGCTCATAAATTAGGTATAAACTTGACTAGAAAGTCATTAGGGTTTAGTATTTTACTTACCCTCCAAAGATGGTATTTTTAAGCTTTAATCTCCACCCTTTGATCAAGGTTAATTCCACACCATTTTGGCCATATTTAGCACGGAGAGAAAGGTTCAAATCAGAACTTGAAAGGCTTAATAACTTAAGGAATATAAAGGGATGAAAATGAACTTAAAAGATCATGACTTCTACCTTAGTTTTCCATGGCTGATCTTAGGCCAAATTTGGCCTCATTAAGGAGTATAAGAAGATAATTAATTCATATTCCAAGCTAAGTTAATGGAGTTGAATAACACGAGGTAGAAAGCTAGTTAATCTTACCTTTGATTAATTCCTTAAGGAATGGATTTAGCTTGAATTCTGACACTTCTTGAAGATATTTAAGATGATATTGAACATACATTATTAAGGGAAGAAAATGAGTGGAAAGACTCATGGGAATCAGCCATTACAAATATAGAAATGACGAAGAAGTCCAAAAACACAATTTTACCTTAAGAAATGAATTTTCCTTTCTTTGCTCCAAGAGCTTGGTTTCATCCGAATTGAAGCTCCCTCTTTCAAGAGGAACCCGCCTTATATGAGGGGTGGAATTTGTTTGATGGTTAGTTCATTGGAAAGAGGAGGAAAGGAAGAGAATGAGCTATAACATGAATTAAGACATTACCTTATGCCATGGGAGTTGGATTTTGAATGAGATGGCTCAAGAACTTAAATAAGGCTGGAAGGGAGAGTTTATAATCTTAATAACTCGTTTGTAACATGGCTGGATGAAAGAGAAAGTCACATTTTTCTTTTAAGGTAAGAAAAATCTTTAAAATTAAATAGTAATGGATGACTCACTTAGGTAGATATTTTGCTAAGTGAATCAAGATTTATACAGCTCATATTTCCACCTATTATTGATTCAATTTGGGGTCTTATGTTGACCATTGACTATGTTAGTCAATTAAGACTTAATTGGGCACTATTCACATTTTGGTGCCAACCTTTGAACTTTTTTTGTATATCCTTTGATTTAGGGTTACTAATGTGATACTAAGTAGTAAAAATTTTAATTAAGGTGTATACAAGGCTATTTAGCCACTCAATTTCAACTTTTTGACACATTCTTAAAAATGTGTCTTAAGGAGTTTTAGAGCTCCTTGTTGTGCTTTAACTCATTCTAGAGTTTGGTTTTCTTTGGTAATGGATTTATCATGTTAATAACTTAATTATAAGATTTAGGAATCCACTTTGGACCCTAATCAAGGTTACACAATCCTTGAGGCTCATTTAGAGTACAATTTACCTTAAGTGATTTTTAAGCATGTTTTTGCTTATTTTATAATCTTTGATTGTTTCCAAATAATTATAGAGGCATTTTAAGCCTTGATATATATAATTATATGAATATATGATGTTTTATTAGTTAGGGGTATTTCAGTTGATGAGGGAATTGTAGGTTAATTGGTGAAGGGAGCAACATTGGCATTCTTGTTAAGTGGTTGTTAGGAAAGCCAGGATGGCAGCCTTATCCAAGGACATTACCTAATGAACTAAGGAGAAATGATTGTGTTTCTTGTTTGATTGATCTTGTAGCTCGTTGATGGAAGGCGGACCTCATAAATTAGTGGTTTAGTGACGAGGATGTGAGAATGATCTTGGCACTACCTTTCAGTCATCCTTGGTGTGGGTTCTTAATGATTCAGGATGTTTCATGGTGTGTTCTACATATTTTTTGTGCAGTCTATGAGTCACCAAAATGCTAGAACAGCTTCAGACCTCCTTGGATGGACAATACGCATGATCTGGAAGGCTGATCTTCCACCCCGTGTAAAGTTCTTCTCTTAGAAGTTTCTTCATGCAAATATACAATGTTGAGAAATTCTCTCACGTCGATGTGGCACATATATAGATCCATGGTGCTAATGTGGTGCGAAGAGACGTTTCTACATGTTTTTATGCAATGTGGTGATGTTGATAAATTATGGGACCAGGAAAACTGCTACAAGCCATTGGGCGTTGATTTAGATTACGGTTTTAGGGACTGGATCCTTTATGTGTGTGTGCATGATACTTTAGATTTTATTGCATCTTATCTGAAACTGTTTTGGAAAATATGGTTTTTGCATGGACAGGTCTCTCACAATAGAGCCATGAATGTTGAGTGGGGAAGGTTTCAAGCGGAGAACTTCCTTGTGGTTGCTCAAATGGCGAGCAAGGATTGTAGCTTCAGAGCCCATGATGATGATGTTTTCAATTTGAGCAATGGTATGAAGGTTTTTGTTGATGGCAGTGCTTCAAAGTCTCTAGCATCTAGAGTTGGTGTTGTTTGTAAACGGAGAGATGGCTCTGTCATTGCCGTATGAATGAAAGGGGAGCAGCTGACTCTTCACCCCGGATTAGTGGAAGTGAAGGCTATGCAATTCGGACTACATTGTGCTCTAGCAGTGAGGATTATGTTTAATTCAGATTGTAAGTTTAATATTGACTTTGCTACACATGATTTTTTTTGATAATTTGCTGGTGAAACCCAGTTACATAAAAGGCAGTACTACGGCTAAAAGCCCTTCCCGCCGAGTGCAAAATGTAAAGAAAAGAAATAAGAAGTAAACTTAGTTATCAAGAGACTTCGTGGTGACAGAACTACATGCGGAGGCATCGTCATGTGATGTCTGCACCACTCTAAATCGACCCTCTTAAAAATGTCGGCAACTAATGCCCAGTCAGGAACTGAACCATTGAAAACTGTTCTGTTGTGTTGATTCCAAATAGCCCAAATGGCGTGAAGCAAAGAAGATGACCACCGTATTCGTTGTCCGTTCGAGCTTGCCATGCCTTGCCATGCTTTGTAGAGCGCAACCACAGATTGTGAGAACAAAAACCACTCCCTACCAATCAAGAAGATTGCTCCACAGTTATCAGGCCATTCCAAATCGATTTCTATCCAAACGATTGCCATGGTGGGAACTCAAGATATTGATGACACTCGAGATCTATAACAAATACGTCCCCATGGCCCTTGTCTATCATCTAAGGATTGAGCTCTGTGCGTCTCCAGAATTCTCACCATGCTTGAGCCTGACTCTCGAACTTCCTTTTTGAATAGGGCCCATTTATCTCTTTTGAATACCCCTCTGAGATTTTGAAAGCAGATGAGATTTGCCATATCGCTGACCACTTTGCTTTTCTTCTACTCTCTTACTTCTTCTTAGGATTTGCTTGAAGTTTTGAAGGGAAATCTCAGGATCAGGATAGTGACAGTTCAATGCTCTCCCAAAGACTAGGCATTTTTGAGCGGTTATCTGAGTGGGGTTGTCTCGTAACAGATTCGGCAAAATTGGGGATAGAGAGGGTTGGTTGGCTGTGAGAACGACTTCAAGATTAATTTCAGGAGAGAGAGTAGACAAGGGTGAGATATGAGTTGATTCTTTGACAAGCTGGGTCGAGGACAGAAGTTGATGGTAGTTTTGGGTTTGTAAGTTTTCTGTAAAGGGGAGTGGGTCTGGGAGTGGGGACGAGATTTGAGGGAAATTAATTTGACCTGGTGAGGCGGTAATTTCGGGAGATAACTCTTCTCCACTAGGAGAAACGGGATTCGTACCACTGGGAGAAATTATTGCTGTTGATTTGGACTTCTTAACCGAACCGCCCACGGGAATTAATTCTCTGGAAAGGAAGGGGCATATGAAGAGGGAGATTTTCTCGGGGAAACGTACTTTACTCCCCCATGCCAACGTGGAAATAATAAAAGTTTCTTTATTGTTCCTGATTTGAATGACCAAATTTGGAGAAATTATAGAGCCTTTTTTGTTTCCTACTTCAGCGGTCTTGATCAAAGTCTTTTCTTGGTATTTTGCCATAGCCTCTCTTTGTGGAAACGACGGTGTTTGGTCGTGTTGACCCTTCAATGACGCCGCTTGACCATGAGAGAATACACCCTCCACTGCTGGCTCGAGACTGTCAACCCCCACCGCATATGATGGCGGGTCCTGGTTGTTTTCCCGGTTATAGGGTGACAGATCTTCCGACCAGAACTCGACAATCCCGACGTTGTATATCACTCCTTCAATCTCCACCGCTTGCTCTTCATTGATGATTGCCATGTTTTTTGTCATAATCTTAGCATGAGCTTCCAAATATTTTGGCAATTGATTTTTGTCCGTGCTTATATCTATGATATCGCCAAGGTGTCGGGTGATGGAACGAACTGCATCTTTCGACCATGCCTGAAGCGGTATACCTCTTATATCTATAGAGGTATTGCGCCTTGTCAGTTGATCTGCGGGATGCCAGTAGCTTTTCCTCCATCCCATTTCGACCCCGAAGTTTGAATCTTTGAAATTTTCAGCCTTTTCATGAGACTTAAAGATGATTACGAACCTCAGCTGAGAAAAGCAGATGATGTCATTGATGAGTTGCATCAATTCCCCGATCATTCGTCTGATGTCATTATTGTTCATTGGAGTGGGGGAATTTATTACTATGGCCCTACCTAGTTTCTCCTTCATTTGAATTGGAAACTCTAGACTTATGTGGCCTTCTGAGTGATTAGAATGAGTCTGAAACGGTGACAGTGAGGGGATTCTATAATGTCGATCCTGGCTTTGCTCCTGCTGAGTGATATTTGGAGCTTTTGGGAGCCATCAAAAATTAGGCGGTGGGCTTGAGATGGGCTTCCACTATTAGAGCAGTTGTACATGTTATTTGTCTGTCTGTCATATATGTATAGCCTTTTACTATATATAGGGTATACAACTTGAGTCACACATTCTGTAACAAAAAGACTACTCTCTGTAAAGTGTATGCGATTTACATCGCTCTCTCTTCCTCACTTTACCACTAATGAAAAACTCTTCCTTCTTCTTCCCTCTCCTTGTTCCTCTCGCCACTGTCTTGATTCTCTGAGTTTTCACATGGTATCAGAGCTTCACTCTTCCGCAAATATGACAGACGGCACACCGGAAAACGAACAAGAAAAGGAATTGCAAGAAGATGACGAAATAGAATCGGGAATACAAGACGCGATTCCCACACTCGACCAAGACTTCAATGATCCATTGTATGTGCATCCATCAGAGAGCACGAACGCAAATTTTGGGATGAAGTACAAGGGAGGACCCGGATTCGACCAATGGAAGAGAGCTGCAACAATCTCGCTCAAGGCGAAGAACAAGTTTGGTCTCGTCAACGGGCAAGTAACCGAACCAGATAAAGCTTCAGAAAGATATCCCATGTGGGAAAGAAGCAATAATATGGTCATGAGTTGGATTATCAACTCACTGGACAAAGAAATCGGCGAAAGCATCGTATATTGCGAGACTGCTCACCTTATGTGGAAAGCCCTCTGCAAACGGTTCGATCTTGCCAACGGCCCAGAGATCTACTCAATTCAGAAGGAAATTGGCCAATTAACCCAACAAAATGATACAATCAGCGCCTATTTTACAAAATTGAAGAGACTCTGGGACAGACTAGGAGGAAGTCGAAAGCCCTTGAAGTGTTCGTGTGGTGCCGGAAGCGAACTGGAACAACGGGAAGGACAGGACAGACTCATGAAATTCCTCGATGGCCTGAATGAGGATTTCAAGCAAGCTAAGGGGGCGATTCTCCTTATGAACCCCCTCCCAGATCTTGAACGGGCCTACTCTATACTCGCTCAAGACGAAAAGGGGAGGAATATGTCGGAGCCACAATCGGAAGGGAATGATAATACCCTAACCCTAGCGAGCAAGACTTTTCCCCAAAGCCTCAAGAAATCAGTCGCGAAGAGGTCCAACAGCAAGTCTCCCAGCACCACCAGCAACAACGGGAAGAAAACAACCCCGAAGTGCTCGAACTGCGCCAAGGTTGGACATACTCGATCCCAATGTTGGTGGATCGTGGGTTTTCCAGATGAAGGAAGTCAGAGTCAAAACTCCAAGCAAGACCGTGTTGTAGCTTCCACCATCGAACAAGAAGGCCAGACCAAGAGAAATGTCCAGAACAATACTTCCCCGTGGCAGGCTTCACACATGAACAAGTTGAAGGATTCGTCAAATACCTTCAACAGAGGACCAATTCCTCTAGAACGGAAACCCAAAATGGTGAATTTGGTAATTTCTCTGGTAATCTCGTACATCCCTGTTCTTTTCACTTACAGAAAACGGATGACAATTTTGTTGATAATCTGAATCATTTGTGGATAATAGATTCGGGAGCCTCTGAACATGTTACAGGAAACGAATCCATAATTGAAAACTTGACATATCTGCATGCTAATAGAAATTTAACCCTTCCTGATGGGCAAAAGTGTTCTGTTACTAGTGCAGGAACTGTCTCTCTTTGTACTGATCTGAAATTGTTGAATGTTTTGTATGCACCCTGCTTCATGTTCAATCTGATTTCAGTTAGTAAATTGACAGAACAGTTAAATATGCTTGTCATTTTTTCAAACGGTGATTGTTTATTGCAGGATTCTGAAACAAATTTCCAGAGTAAAATTGGGTATCAACACTATGGCTTGTATTTTCTTGATGTAATAGCCCTAGGAAAATGTATAGCTAAGAGCAAAGAAAAAGGAATCTCTGTCCTTAGTTCAACTAGTAGCACAGGTAGAAATACTGCTACTAGAGATTTTTTCTTGTGGCATAGCAAGTTAGGCCATATTTCTTCTAGAAAGTTACTAAGAATGAGCATTGGAAAAACCCTCACTTCTCCTGATATCTTACCTTGTACTGTCTGCTAAAAAGCAAAAGCCAAAAGGCTTAGCTTTCCACATTCAGAGATAAGAAGTAAAGACCCCTTCTATATGATTCATGTTGATACTTGTGGTCCCATGAGAACTCAAACTAGAGAGGGATATAGGTATTTCTTGACTATAGTTGATGACTTTACTAGGGGAACATGGGTTAGACTTCTAAAACATAAATCTGAAGGAATGCAAACCATAAAAGATTTTGTTCAACTTGCTGAAATCCAGTTTAACAAGAGGATAAAAATTGTAAGGTCTGACAATGCAAAAGAGCTTGGAAATTCTCTAGATGGTGTTAACTATTTCAAACAGAAAGGGATCATACACCAAACCAGTTGTTCCCACACACCCCAACAAAATGGGGTGGTGGAAGGAAACAAGGTCACCTCATGAACATCACAAGATCCTTCCTTTTCCAATCTGGTTTAGGAGCTGAATTTTGGGGTTTCGCATTAAATCATGCTGCTTTTATCATTAACAGAATACCATCTAAGGCCATAAACCACCTTACACCCTATGAGAAACTTTATGGTGTTCTTCCCAACTATGATTGCATTAAAAATTTCGGTTGTCTCTGTTTCGGCACTAATGTCAATCCCAATAGAAGCAAACTTGAACCTAGATCCTCAGCTTACATCTATCTAGGGAACAGCAAGAACACCAAAGGCTATCTCATCCTAAACATAGAAACTGGTGACATTAAGGTTAGCAGAGATGTTGTCTTCTATGAAAACATCTACCCTATTCATGATAATGAGTGGCAGGCAACCTGGCATGACAAATCTGTTAGCAGATCTCCAGAGAACATAGAACCTTTTTTCCCTCCTTACACTGAAGTCCAAAAATACAATAGAACCCGTACAAATCACCAAAAACCTAGAACAGAACAAAGGAATCCTCACATCACTACTCCTAGAGCTTCCTCTAATGACTTCTCTACTGAACAACACCAGAATTCTCAATCTTCATCCCACTCTACATCTGAATCTCAATCACCACCTCAAAACTCTCCCTCTAATGCGACAGAAACACCTCACAACAATGATACTGCTGTTCACACAGACCATCAATCCGACATCACAGAGACTCCTGATCACACAGATAACACCACAGAAACTTCACACCATCCTCATGAGCATGAGGAGGAACCCCAACTAAGAAGATCCACTAGATCCCACAAAATGCCAATTAGGTTACATGATTATGTGTGTACCAGCAGCCCAAACGAGGATGTTTATTCAGAAATCATTTCACAAAGATTACACAACAGAGCCTTTTCTTTTCTATCCCACAATTCCCTTTCTCTTGACAGTCTCACTAATATCATACCCAACAATACCGTAACCACCCTCACTCTTAAAGATTCCTCCAAGACTGTCCTTGATAATGTTTTATCCCTAAAAGAACCCACCACTTATGATGAAGCAAGCAAATACCCAAGATGGACAGAGGCTATGAGACAAGAATTCGAAGCCTTAAAGGAAAATAAAACCTGGTCTATAGTTAGTTTACCTAGTGGGAAGAAACCCATTTCTTGCAAATGGGTTTATAAAACCAAACTTAAAGCAGATGGAAGTTTAGAGCGATTTAAGGCTAGACTAGTAGTGAGAGGGTTCACACAAAGATACGGTTTTGATTATGAAGAAACATTCTCTCCTGTTGTGAAACTTACCACTATTAGAGCTTTAATCATTCTTGCTTGTACGAGAGGATGGGACATTGATCAGCTTGACATTAACAACGCTTTTCTCCATGGAGAATTAAAAGAAGATGTTTACATGAAAATACCACAGGGGCTCTCAGTTTCAGGCACGAATAAGGTTTGTAAACTACACAAATCCTTATATGGGCTGAAGCAAGCTTCAAGACAATGGTATGACAAACTTGGAAATTTTCTAAAAGATCTAGGCTATAGACAATCCAAGAATGACTATTCCCTTTTCTCTAAGAAAATTAACAACAAACACACCTTTTTAGGTGTGTATGTTGATGACATCCTTATCACAGGAAATGACAAAACAGAAACCCAAAACCTGAAAACTAAACTGCATGAAAAATTCAAAATCAAGGATTTGGGCAGACTTTCTTTCTTTCTTGGTATGGAATTTATTGAAACAGAAGATAAGCTGATAATGACACAGTGTAAATATGAAGTAGATTTGCTTTTAGATTACAATATGCAGGACTGTCGCACATCTGTTTCCCCACTATTGCTGAATCAGAAACTGGACAGGAGCACTGGGATACCACTTGAGGATCCAACAGCCTACAGACGTCTGATAGGGAAGTTGATTTACTTAACTAATACTCGTCCTGATTTAGCTTACAGCATTCAATATCTAAGTCAGTTCTGTCAGTTACCTACTAATGAACATTTAAATGCTGCATTTCACGTTCTGTCATATGTTAAAGCCACTGTAGGTTTTGGAATCTGTTTTAACAAACATAATACATTTGATCTTTCAGCTTACTGCGATTCTGACTGGGCATCTTGCCCCATAACTAGAAAATCTGTTTCAGGTTTTTACATCTTGCTAGGAGGCTCTCCCCTCAGCTGGAAGTCCAAAAAGCAAGTTTCCATAGCCCTTTCATCAGCAGAAGCAGAATACCGGGCTATGAGGCAGGTTACCAGCGAACTCAGCTGGCTCACACGGCTTCTGCACGAACTCGGAGTGCAGAATATTCAGCCAATACCTCTCAAGTGCGACAATCTGGCTGCTGTTCACATTGCCAGGAATCCCGTGTCACATGAGCGGACCAAGCACATTGAATTGGATTGCCACTACGTGCGTGATCAGATTCAAGCCGGCCTCATTCAAGTTCAGCACATCCCCGGGAGCAAGCAGTTGGCCGATGTCCTCACTAAACCTCTCACTGGGAAGAATTACAGAGAGACATTACCCAAGCTGGGAATGTCCAACACAGACAAACAAGACTACAAACAAGACTCTCTTTTTCCCAGAAAAACTAAGTCTTGAGGGGGGATATTAGAGCAGTTGTACATGTTATTTGTCTGTCTGTCATATATGTATAGCCTTTTACTATATATAGGGTATACAACTTGAGTCACACATTCTGTAACAAAAAGACTACTCTCTGTAAAGTGTATGCGATTTACATCGCTCTCTCTTCCTCACTTTACCACTAATGAAAAACTCTTCCTTCTTCTTCCCTCTCCTTGTTCCTCTCGCCACTGTCTCGATTCTCTGAGTTTTCACATCCACGGTAAAGTAGTTTGAGTTTGGAGGCTTTTACCATCTACCATCATTCCATTGGTCTCCCAAATGGCTTGGTCTGCTACTTCTTTTGATTTGTACTCAACAAAACCATACCTAGTCTTTGTACGGATTCTCGGGTTCTTTGGTAATCGGATGCCCACGATGATACCAAATTTGTCAAAAAAATTCCAGATCGTTCCAACCCTCGAAGCTTGACTGATGTTATCGATGAAGACTGTTGCCCCCGGGATGTATTTTGGGTTTGCCATCGCAAGGGTTTAAATTTTGAATAACCGCTCCCTTTACTTTGCTACACATGATGATTCGGTGGATTTTGATGAACATGAAGTTTTAAATGATTTTATGCGGTTAGCTTCATGTTTTGATGATTATAAGTGGTGTTTCGTATCTAGAAAATATAATATTAGTGCACATGTAATGGCTAATCTTATAAGGGTAGCTCAAATGATTTATTTTGGCTAGAACCGCTACTGTAATGTGAAACGTTTATGCAATGAATGAATAGGATGATTTTGTTGTATTTTTTAAAAAAACTTATTTCATTTTTCAATGTAACATATTAAGTCGTGTCCGTCCGCTTGTAGTGACTTGTGTGGGCTTTAGCTAAAACCACGTAGATCAAGAGATTTTGGGCTAATCACAAGAGCTCCCCCACAACGAGGGACCCCATGAAGATCTTGGACTTGGTGAGATTCAACTTGAGACTAGGGGAGTGGATAATTTTTTCAATAAGGAATATGGATGCCCACCTCTGTATGAATCATATGACTCAAACCACGTACTCATCAGAAAATGAAGAAACTTGTATGTGCTTTATAATCAAGAAGATAACTTCACTTATTGTCGATTATCTTATAGGATGAAACCATGTTTGATTGTTGAGGATTGATATATTTTCTGAATGTCACTTTTACATGCTCTTTCACGCTTAAACATTGTCTCCTCTTGTCTTTGTCATATGAGTATGTTTCTATGATTCAAATCTAAATACAGTATCTATTAGATAGGTTCGAATGATCCTTTCTTATAATGAGAATGTATATAACCCTTTTCCGGTATGGTGCGGGAATCGACTCAATCATCAATTATAGATTATAAGTTCATAACCCTAGCCTATTCCCATTTTGGGATGAATAGATCTACTTATTCTTTGATTCCAGTTAGTAAGGGAGATCTTAAACTAAGAAATAGACTCTAAAAGCTAAAAAAGATATCCTGAGCAATTGTAATAATCGCGTTCATTGATATTCCTGGTATAGTAGATGCTATCACACATCAGTTTGAATTCTTTGATCTTAAAAGAGATCTTCTATAATTTCGCACATGAGAGATTATTTTTTGGTTTTGTCCAGTCATTAATAACATCTTTATTCTGTTAAATCTATTATTTAAACCTATTAAAAACTTTGAGGTTCGTTTTGTTTAATGACTAACAACATTAACGTGTCATTATATTAGCATAAACATGGCAAAAATATTGGAAGGTAAAATCGAGGGGCTGCAAACTGTATGGCGTACTACAAAAAGATGAGCAGCGTGATGGTGTTTATAATCTGATCTTATTCCTTTTCATTCGGCTACAATCTTATTCATGCTTGGCATTACTCACCATATATACACGCTGGTACGTGGACTCTAGCAATGACAACGAAAATGGGCTGGAAAACAATATAAAAAGCCCAGGGCTTTAATACAAAAAAGACTAACTAAGTTAACTTGGGCCTAATATACATAACCCACGTTACTTTGCTCCTCTAACAGGTCTATTTAATGCTGCTTGCCGTAGAGCACGTGAATATTTGAATGTATGTAGATGCGCACAGTCAAATATTTATGCAGAAAATGACAACACTGCCTATGGTAGGTTAACCGTCTTATTCGGTTAACCGAAATCTGGTCTTCGGTTTTTTAAAATTCAATTCTACTACCATTTAGAACGGTTAACCGGATTCGGTTAACCGTTTTTTCATTTCCATTACCATTCCGTTTAGATCGGTTAACCTTTGGTTCGGTTTGGTTTTATCGTTTAACCTTGTAGCCGTATATTTTTTTTATTGATGAGATTCATACCATTAATATTATAGCACAACATTGATCATTCACCTAAATTATAAGTGACAAATCAAACATATGAGACAAAAAATATAATAATATGGGCATTCCCTTCATAGCTAACATTAATTATTATATAAGGTGAATATTAATATTTAAAGTTTTGCATTGTTTATATAATCGATTAACCGTTCTGAAAAATTCAATACTGTTACTGAAACCGTAACCGGTGAAGTTACACGGTTTGGTTAACCATACTGCAAGAACCAGTACGGTTAACCTGAAAACAGGTACGATACATTTTGGTTTCGGTCGGATACCGCGGTTTCTGAATTTTTCGGGCAGCCCTAGGAACGGGTCAATTGTTATTGAAATGTTAATTCTTAGATAAAGCTCACTGGAATAGAATTCAAAAAATAGAATATTAGCTCATTTGGTGGTTATGATGTGAATACTTGGAATATGATGTTTTTTTTTCATTGATAAAATAATTATAAGAATAGACGTGAAATAAAGTATACAGTTATGAATCTATCATTGATAAGTAACATGTTATTTATTATTTGTGGTATGATAAACTATAATTTTAATTATATATATTTACTTAAAATTATGTAAAAAGATTATTTATTACAGAATAATTCATAAAGTTTACTTTTCATAAATATAAGAACTCAATAAATAAGTCAATATTTTATTTTAAAAAAATTTCTACCATTTAATTTTTCTAGATAATATTAATTTGACACTATGAATATAAACTTGTAATTATTGACTATATCAAACATAAAAGAAACATTATACTCGCATATAATATGAATGTGATTAATATAATTTGATCAGCATACTACTTATTCAAATGCTAATAGTCTTATAAAACTATTACAAATAATTCAAATTTAATAAAATGTTCTACAAGGAAAATAACAAACTAATATAATTACAGTGTAAGCTTGTAAATATATTAAAATTATTATAGTACAAAATATTTTTTATATTTCAGATTGATTAATTATAAGTATTGTACTTTTTAAGTAATGATTATTACAAAATTATTTCCATGGTCTATTTAGTTTTAACTTTATGTCAAATTTATTATAAATTTTATACCATGTTTAATAATCAAAGAGCAATTTTATATGCTACTATACTCTATTTTCATTTCTGGACATATATAGTGTTAAATGTTTAAATAAAATAAAATTATTATTTAATCAAAATTGAACAATATATAATATTGAAATGAATATAGATACTATTCAAGACTTACAAATATCCCTGAATAGTTCTGGACTCAATTACAACCATTAAATTATAATAAATAAAAATAACGGGTCTCGATTACATCTTATACCAATTACATAAAATATAGGATTTTCTAGACCCTATTTTCACCATTAAACAAAATACTTTGGCGATTCTATTTTTAATCTCTCTCCTGAAGCTCTGCTCCTCACGGCGACCACAACGAAGAAGCTCTTCATCGTTCTTTCATAAACCAGAAACCAGCGACGACGAACATACCAACCCCAATCGCTATGCCTCTCAGAGCTTGGATTCTAGTATATACTTTTTAGTATCCAACATTATTGCTCTGTTTCCGCTCCAGTTTGCATAACTGGGTGAGCAAACTCATAATTCAAGAACCCACCTTTGATCATATTATTGTTGTTTACAGGTATGATCTCTCGTAAACTCTTCCACTCTGTAGACATGTTGACTTTACCTCGAGTTACAACTATATGTCAATTACTTCTACCAAACCTAGCTACCACGCTAGATTGTATAAGTGTCAAAACTTCCTATTCTGCAATTAGAAGAACAAATTGTAAAAATTGTTGAGAAAATGTTGTGTGGGTATTTGCTGGTATATCCTCATCGAATCAGTTCCAATTGTAGCAACTATATGTCTTTATTTGAACAGATTATACCTGGCTGTGGCTTTGAGTTTGTTCTTGGTTTATCTGACACATACGGTTTTGGTAGAGTATTAATCTGGGTTGCATATGCATTTTGGATGGAACTTCAAACTTGGAACTATAAAAGGTCTGTCTAGTCAATGCATATGAATAATTATGCTTTGATATTAGAAGGGATTGTAAGATTATGCAAGCTTCAATAACTGATTTTGTTTTCTAATGACATACCATGTGTAGCCATTGATCGCTGCCGAGACGAACAAGGAACAAAGTGTTGTTATGATTTTGTTTCGTATCTTCTGTGAAGGTATTTTACTCATCTTTTACTCTCTCTTGAGATAATAACTGTAACGCCCCTATTTAAAGTAAATACAGCGGAATAAAAATCTCTAATGGCGATTACAGATCATCGGGTTCCAAACACGGTACAAAACCTCACCAATTACTACTTACAAGTGTTACAGTCTGAACTCGAGAAAACAATGTAAACATAACTTAAAATAAACAAAGCAACTCTCCATAATTCCTAATTCTCATCCCAATCACTCATACTCTTCGTGGCCACCTGTATGAACAATTTCGTACCTGCAAGATGAAACCAAGCAGCCCCCCCCCGGGAGGGGTGAGTCAGTTCCCTGGAATGGAACTGGTACAATTCTCCAAAACAATAATTAAAACATAACTCTTAAAAAAACAGTAATTGAAAATTTAACTCTTGAAATTAAAACAGAGAATGAAGGCACTTCAAAACAATCAATCATAGAGAAAGGAAAACAAGGCAAAGATAGAGATAGACAACTTTAAAACCAAAACGATCACTTAGGAAGTCACACCATATAGTTAGTAAGCATCCATCGTTGATGTTAGAACCAATTCTGGTTAAGAAGAGAAAGACTCAGGTAGTCACAAAGGACTAGAAGTGATATGAATATCCATAACCCGTGGTAGACAGTTTATGTCTCCACATTTTAAAAAGTTGATTCCCATAGACAAACATACTCAAGAGTAGAATAAAACAATTGGGAGAGATGGCCCCCACTACCAGTCAGTTGTCACAAGGACGAGGTAAACAGACCTCCGCTTTCAGTTGTCCACAAGGACGAGGTAAATAGACCTCCGCTGTCAGTTGTCCACAAGGACGAGGTATAGCAGACTTCCGCTACCACTGACCAGTTCTCAGTCATCGGTGAAAAGTGTGTGCACCACTTAATAGAAAGATTCCATACTCAATAAGGCTGATCAAAACTCGACTCATGGATGAAACAGTACCCACGGTCCAAAGGAAGAATTTACCAATATCCGATATTTTCCTATATTCCTAGTTACCTCACTAGATCATTAACTGCATAAGTGCAATACCAAAACACTCAGTCCTACAGAGTGCAGAGGTGTAAACCCTAGGCGGTTAATATCTAATGAAACAACTAGATAGAAGGAGCCAATAACCATGTAAGTTGTTCATTCAAGCTCAGTTAGTCACATCAAGCTGAGTTAGTCACACAAATAGTTTCCTTTTGAAATCCATTCAAGATCAGTTGGCGTTTTCCCAAAACATTCCACAAAGTCTGTTAGTAAAAAGTATCTAAGTACGAGAAATCGTACCTGAGTAATGTTGTAGCAGTTCTAGTAAACTCATGTAAACATTCAACAACACTCTGAGGAACAATAAAGGTAGCCTATTATCAATAACTTATATCCTAAGTTAAACCTAAACAAATCCATGACTCTTAACTCTAAATCTCAATTATCTTGTAAGCCCTTGCTTAAATGTTATGTGTAACCTTTGACTTATTTTAAAATGTTGTATAGCCCAAGGTTGTAAGATCAAGGAATGTATCTTATTAACACTTGTTAGTGGTTCCACTCTCGTCCACTTTACTAATACTTAACCATAATTCTCACATTCAAGACTTTTGAGACCCTTATATCATAATTGCATTTTACATTATTCAGTAAATCTTAGAATTACAATAATAAATCTTAAGCTCAATACCTTTATTCTTACTTTAGGATAAACATCATATTATGACCTATGATGTGTTTACCTTAGAATACTATACTATTATTTCACAATGTAATGATTATGCATTTTAACAATATTACTAGATAACCCATTAAGTTTTCTCCTTAACTTAATTAAGATCTACATCCTGTATATTGGCATCATAGTGTTGTAGATGCATTTTATTATAACTTAATTGGGCTACTAAACTCAATTACCTTATCTTTAGTTCAGAATGACTTTTTATTACAACCATATAATAATCTTGTCATAGGATGTTAAATTACTTTTCATCTTGAAATAACTATATTATGATTAACTTAGACTTATCAAACTCTTACATTTAGTATTCACAAGGTATATTATTTGCTTTATCATTACCTATATAATAAGGTGTTTTAAGATAACCTTTTATGTATCCTTACTTACATTTAATTTCCTAAATGTTTTACTTTTACACACATTCCCTCTATAGACTATGTACAATCCTTTTATACTAACTTCAATAAACTTAAGTCTTAAATACATTTTAAATTGTTTTCAAAACCTAAGGTTTCAAAGGAATAACTCAACAAATCAATTTCCTTTATTATGTTTTAGGATAGACATTACATCTTAACATAAGGTAAAATTTACCTAAGGATTAAATTCTCATTCATAAGTGAGATTGTTAATTAACTAATAAGATCATCCATTCTGAAAAATCCTCATACCTTATATTCAAATGACATATTAATATTTTCAGTGTCGTAAAGTAGATTAATATAATCTCCTATGTAACTTAGTTTCATCTAAATAAAGGTTCAAAGGTTTTAAGTATCTAATTTATATTTACAAACCTTTTTATAAGTTCTAGCTATTAATTACAACCCTTATTTATAAACTCACATTCTGAATATTGGCAATTAATGTTATAAATATATTTTATATGGCTTATCTAATTCTAAGAAACTTAAATATTATTATTTTAGATTAATTTCCTAATCATAGTTTAATATAGTTTTATACCATAACCTTTTAATGATTGTATCGTAAAACATTAAGTTATTATTCAATACTATAAATGTTATGAAATGATTAAATCTAGACTTATTAATCCACTTCACATTTAGAAGTAAAAGTATTTCATTATATAATAAGATCTATCGGTGTCACAATTTATGTAATCAAATTACAAATATTCCTAAGTCTTAACTTATTAATTACCTAATCCAATTATCGATTTACATTTTAGTCATTAACAAATAATATTATATATGTATTTTAATATGGTTTATATAAATCTTAGAAATTCAAAGGTAACTTTTTAAGCTAAATTTCATAACCATAATTTAATACCACCCCATATAATATTCTTTTTATTAGTATTATGTATAGGTTTAATTTAACTTATTAATTCCTTCACATTCTATTTCCTATAAGGTATTTTATTTCTTTTATTTATTATTTTTTTGTTATCCAAATATTATGATTTATTTAAGACATTCTTTATGTAGCTTATTGTATTTAATTATTTCTATTAACTTTTACACATATCCACATCTAATATATGATTTATAAAATAAAGTATTTTCCTTAGTTTCAATTAAGTATATTAACTTCCATATTATATAATTAATATAAAGATAGATTAATTTAATTCCTTGATTTAACCTAAGTTACTATTTTTTTCTTTTATATATAAATATATATGTATATATTTTTTATCTCACTTAAAAGTTTATACCCAAAAATATTTATTAACATTTTGTATTACATGTTAGTTTAGTCTTCTTATATTCTTTTTAACCTATAAAGTTTATTAACAAGTTATACTTTAATTTTCATTACATTAAAAATCATATATTATAAGATAACTTATGAAAAAAATCATAAACACAATTTTTAGACCCATTTACTCTTGTCTAAAAATTCCCAAATTTAATATATAGTAACTATGATAATTTAGACATATTGTAAAATTTTATTTCATAAAAATATATTTTTAAATTATCTAAATAATTCTATAATACTCAGAAATTACAAAAATTATAACTTATGTTTAAAACCTCAAAACCCATATTAATTTACATGAAAATAAACTAGATTTTATAAGGAATCCATGGTTAACATTTCGTGTCAAAATACATTAGGGAAGGCCATTAAATAAATTCAACATTTAGAGTTTTATTCTGGAATTCATAACACTTAATATACTACTAATTACCCACGTTATAATCTCCGCCGTCCGTTTCTCCTAACTACGATCGGACGACCTAGATCTGTCGAGTTCATCAGGAATCCCCAAATCGTAACAAACAGAGATTGATCAAATTCTCTTAGTCCACAGAACAAAATTTGACGATTCTTGTTTCATTGGATTCGTAATTGAAAGCCGGTTGCAATGGTACCAATTTCGTGAATTATAATGCACGTATCAATAGTTTCGAATCTGGGTTTATACGAGTTAGGGTTTGTTATTACCGATTCGAATTTCACAAAATTCTCTCTATACGATGCATAATAAGTTGAATTGGTAGTTGGGTTAGGTCGAGAATGAAAAAACCGAATGAAAACATCAGAGAAATTGATCGGAAACTTACTTGAGAAGCACCGGTGAGGAAAAATCAAATTCAGATTCTGGAAAAATTCGAACTTTCAGGCTGGTTGGGTAGCCGACTTTGAAGATCTATAAGTTACAATATAGATCGTGTGAGAGCCCAGCCTAATCAGCCCACATGTGTGATATTGTCCGCTTTGACACGCAGGCTGCACGGATTTGTTCCTGGGGTTTCCTAGCCCCAAAACGCGTCACACAAGGAAGAGGTATCCATGCACCCATAAGGAACACTTCGTTCTCCTCTCCAACCGATGTGGGAGGAACATCACGCCGGGTGTTACACTCTACCCCCCTTAGGGAGCCAGTGCCCTCACGGGCTCACTAGCACACCGACCTGGGTCTGGCTCTAATACCATCTGTGACAGCCCAGCCTAATCAGCCCACATGTGTGATATTGTCCGCTTTGGCATGCAGGCTGCACAGATTTGTTCCTAGGGTTTCCTAGCCCCAAAACGCGTCACACAAGGAAGAGGTATCCATGCACCTATAAGGCACACTTCGTTCTCCTCTTCAACTGATGTGGGAGGAACACCACGCCGGGTGTTACACAGTGTAATACCCTTGAGGTTTACCTCCCACATCAATTGGAGGGGAGAACGAACCACTCCTTATATGGGTGGGGATACCTCTCCTTGTTATGAGGCCTTTTGGGGCAAGGAAACCCCAGGAACAAAACCGTGCGGCCTGCGTGCCAAAGCGGACAATATCACAACAGTGGGATACTGGGATGTTACAGTTGGTATCAGAGCCAGACCCAGGTCGGTGTGCCGGTGGGCCCGCGAGGGCACTGGGCTCCCAAGGGGGGTGGAGTGTAATTCCCTTGAGGTTTACCTCCCACATCGATTGGAGGGGAGAACGAACCACTCCTTATATGGGTGAGGATACCTCTCCTTGTTGTGAGGCCTTTTGGGGCAAGGAAACCCCAGGAACAAAACCATGCAGCCTGCGTGCGAAAGCGGACAATATCACAATAGTGGGATACTAGGATGTTACAGGTTTAATAAAAGAAATCCCCTAAATTAATTTAAATTAATTTATGGGGTATTTCAATAAGAAATGAGTGGTACTACTTTATGCATGAGGCTGGTAGGTACTTATTTATGAAATGGCTGGTACTTATTTTTTGCAAATGGCTGGTACATCTTTCCGTTTGTCGTTGATATATCTTTCTGCATTACAATGTAAAAACCACCTGTGTTTTTGGTTCATTATGTTGATGTAGATGGTACTATGTGGTGCAAATGGGTGGTACTTCTTTATGCATGTGGATGGTACTTAGTTATGCTTATGGTTGGTACATCTTTCTTTTGATGGCTTGTTCTTTTGTAAGCATGTGGCTGGTACTTCTTTCTGCATGTAGATGGTAAATCTATCTGCATTTGGCTAGTATTTATTTGATGAACATAGATGTCACTACTTGTTTCATATGACTAGTACCATCAATATGTCATTATGCTTCATTATGTTTTGTGCTTGAGAGTTTGTGCGGTTTTATTAAGTTTTGTTATGTTTGGTTTAGTAAAGCAAACTGATTTGTACAGCACATCCAAATAAATTTGTAGGTAGAGAATAGTTTGGCAACAAAGAATGTAATGACCAGAACAAGATGTTCAACCGCAAGAATGTACTGATAAGTGGTGAAACACTACAAGAAAAACATGTTTTAGCTATCGATAAATTGCTACTATGCATATATTGGTATCTAAATTGGAAAATTGTGACTAATTTTTGATATTATTAACAAAGTGGTTACTTTTGTGCTACCATAGCAGCAATGGTAGCTAAACTTTTAGCCAGTAGGTAAATGTCTACCGCCTTAAAAGATTGCTACCATCAATAGTAGCTATTTTATCTTTCATTCCGATAGTTTAAGTAAAAGTAACTTTTTGCTACCAATATCGGTAGCTAAATTAATGAATTGCTACTACTTGGTTAATGCTAATTCAATCATGGTAGCTATTATGCTACTATTTGAGCAACGGTAGCAAAAAGATTCTAATCAATAGCTAACTAGCTACTATCCTAAAAGTTGCTACGACCATGTAGATAAGCAAAATTATGAAATTGCTACTAACACTTGATTATGGTTGCTATAGTGCTACTATTTTGGCTATGATAGCAAATATTTTTAACAAGTAGCTAAATTGCTACTATCTTAAGTTTCAAAATTGCAACCAACTAATAATGCTGATTAAATTTCAGTTGATATTGTGCTAGAATATAAGAAATGATAGCTAATATTTGTAAGAATTAATAAAATTATTATTGTCTTATAACTTAAACGTGTGAATACTACATAATTTAGAATACTAACCTATATTGTTGTTGTTATAGTGGATATATTATCTTCTTATATAAATGTTTTATTTTTTATAGTTTTTTTAATATAGTACTTTAGTATATTTTACTTCTTACCTTTTAACTACCGAAATTTAAATAGAACTTTAAGTAAACAAAAAATTTCTAATTCATGAAAATTAATTAAAACTATATACCACTACAAGAATTTATTTATCATATAAGATATATGTAACATAATATATTTTTGATACTTATAATATTTTTAATTTTCAAATTATCGCACGTATTAATAAATTATAAAATAGAGTACATGTAATAATAATTTAAACTAGTACATATGTTGGTTAAAATTTACAAAATTAATATAAATTAGTTGTCAAAATATTTTAAATTACTAAATGATATATTTGTATATAAATATTAAAATTTGTGCAGTTTTATACAATTTACTATATAATTTTTTAGTTTACAAAAATCACATAAATTAGTAAATTATAAAATACAATAAATAATAACAATTTAAATTAGTTGACATGGTGGTTAAAATTTGCAAAACAAATACAAACTATAAATATAATTTATAAATGTTTAAAGATTTTGTAAATGTGTATATATATATGTTTAGTTTTTAATTTTATACAATTTTAAGCCAACATACACTTTTTTTTTATTATTTTGACTGTACAAAATTAATGTTGTAATATTCTGTAAATTAAAATATCAACATCTATTTTATTAATTGTTACATATCCAAGGTTTGATCATATCTCGGTCAAAATTTTGATTTATATTTAGAGTATCAAACATTCAATATATACATGTAGTATGTATATATGTTGTGAATAACTATCATGGCTCTATGGTTAAGGTAATAGTTATCCTGCCCACACGTCGCAGGATCGATTCCTGATGTGTGCACATTTTAAGCGCACTAGAACTGCTACCAGAAGAAAGACCAGTGACAAAATTGCTACCATAAGAAAGAGCAGTGGCAGTTTGCTGCCTGTAGACACCAAAAATTCTCACCCTATAAAGCAAAATTCAGATAAATAAATAAAATAGGGGGGTCGTCGCCTTTCTTTTCAACACTTATTCATGTGTGTACCAAAATGAAATTGTCATTTTATGTTAAACTTTTTAAATCAATTTTCAAAGCATCTGTTTTCAAATCCGTCCCTTTTCGTTATTTACTTATTTTACCATTTTATTTTCGATTTATTTCATGTTAGTCGGTTCTGTTTATTCGCTTATTTATTCTCCTATTCATTTTTATTCTTGGTTCATGCAATTTCATTACCTGTTTATTTTATCTCATTTCATTTCATTGATACATTGACTTGTATTTCCTCTATTAGTACTTGTTTTTATTTTACCTTTATCGTTATGATTTTTAGAATTATTTTAATCACTTTATGTACATTCTCACTATTATATTCCATACTAGCACATTTAGTTTTGTCGCTAATTCGATTAAGCTTTTCCTCATCTCATTTTACTTTGTTACTTTTTTAAAATTATTTTTTATTATTATTTTATTTAGCTATTCGTACATATCTAATTCGATCCCCATTTTTATTGCATTTTCTTTATATTCTCATAGTCGTTTTATAGTAGTATTCCATTATTTTATGTACTTAGTATTCTTTCATTTCATTTGTTTAATATTGTATGATCTTTCTGTTTTCTTTTATCCACCTCCTATCATTGTACGCCTTTTGAGGAAGAAACACTTTTTTTAGATAAAACCATTTTTGTTTTACTGTATATTTTCATTTAGAATGTTAGCGTTTTTTAAAACGAATTCATCCAGCTCAAATTAGGGGTCTAGTAGTGTTTCTTGCATCTTTATACTGATTTCTGTTGTAGCTTAACTGGTCATAGTATTCAAGATGGGTGCAAAGGGTCATGAGTTCGAATCTGGGAATGAGCAAGGAGTGTTTTTATTTTTATTTCGACTAACTTTTAAGGCTTAATATTTAATCCTCCCAATTACATGTTGAATACCGTCATTTGGTGTAACTGGTTAGTCTCCTTGTGAGACATGCAAAAGCCCCGGGTTCGAAACTCGGAGGCATATAACCTGTTTTGTTCTTTTTGTTTCGTTAGCCACCAGCTTGTCCAAAAACCCTAGTTCCCTATTATAAAAGAACAGTCATAAACCCTACTGTGGGAATCTTAACAGCAGCCGACTCAAACTTTCAATCCCACTGGTCACACCTAACCCAAATGGCGGAGACGAACATACTACTCTAAACGTCTATTTCTTTCACTCTTCTTCTTCTTCTTCTCTGATCGGTGTTCACGGAAGAAACCCTCAATTTTTCTGCTTCAATCAACATTAGCCGCCACCACCCTCTGATTGTCCAAAAACCCTAGTTCTCTATTATAAAAGAACAGTCATAAACCCTATTGTGGGAATCTTAACAGCAGCCGACTCAAACTTTCAATCCCACTGGTCACACCTAACCCAAAATGGCGGAGACGAACATACTAATCTAAACGTCAATTTCTTTCACTCTTCTTCTTCTTCTTCTTTGATCGGTGTTCACGGAAGAAACCCTCAATTTTTCTGCTTCAATCAACATTAGCCGCCACCACCCTCTGATTCATCCATCGATCATCTTCGTCAATCTTCAAAAGAGCATAAGCAATTCCTCCATTCTAGTTAGCTATTGAAGAGCACACATGCTCACACCTCCCTGATTCTCTTCATTCACGGTAATGTGCAACCAAACTGGTGAACAAGCAACATCAGCCCCACCTTCCTCATTCTCTCCACATCAGTAATTGCGTAACCCAGATGACGAACAAAAACATACATGTCTCGCCTCTCATTTTCTCCATCTGCGAACAAAGAACATCCATGCTCTCAGCTCTTCATTATCTTCACTTCTTCCACAGTTTTTCATTCCAAACAGACGACAAGAAACTTATAGCTCTACACCTCGTTTCATTCTCTTCTTCTTGACCGTGCCGAACAAGACACGCACATCTCAGAGGCTGTATTCATCCTCGTCTTCACGGTAATGTTGCAATCCAAACCGATGAACAAGGAAATTAACCATAGCTCACCATCCCCTTCTACTCTTCACATTGGTAATTTTGCCACCCAAACTGGAAAAATGAAGAAGCATACAGCTGCTGAACGAGGAAGAATCTGCTCTACTCTCTTCATTCTCTTCATCCTTTGTGATTTTGCAACCTACCTAGCGACAATGAACTACAAGCTCCGTGAAATACCCCAAACCTTAATATGTTAATTAACTATGTAATTATAATTTTCTAAGGCTAATTAAGTCCTTAAGATTATTGGTGAAGAAATAAAAACCAAAAAGAATAAGAAAATGCGTAAAAGTCACAAAACGTGAAACCGCGTATTTAATTATTTTAGGAGGTACATAACCTTCGTTAGAGTGATGAATGTATTTTTATACCTTAATTACACATTAATAACATGTGGGAAAATTCTGGAAGAAAACGGATTCAAACCATGCGTAAAAACGCTAACGGAGTCCTAAAACGCGTTTTTCGAGAAAATCCGGAAACGTGATTTTAAACAGTTAAATGACCCTGTAAAAATAATAGTTGATTATGTAACAATAATTAAACATTAATGGGAGTATAATAACCATTAAAATTAAATAAACGAGAAAATTCCGGAAAACGGACCCGGTTAGTGAATAGTACTAAAACCGGGTAAATTAATGGGCGTTTTCTGTAAAAGACGAAAAAACGACCCGGGCTATTATTTAATGTGGGCCGGTTTTAATTAATATGTATACACTCATTAATAGCTTGCTAGCTATTAAGTAATGAGAGGACAAATAAGTAAATAAAGCAAATAGTATAAAGTAAAAAGGTAACTTAAATTACTTACCTCTCACCTCCCTTCCTTCTTCATTCCACGTTCTTTTCCTTCCCAGCTCTCTGTTAACATCTTCTTCTTCCTCTGTAAGCTCGCGAGACCGAACAGCACCAAGCCCCCATCTTCCTCTTCCTCTCACTTGCTCATTTCTACACCGAATCACACAAAATTGCCACCGTTAGATTCGTATCGGCGAGGGCTACGTTTTCCACCCCTCAAAATCTTGTTTCCTCCACCTTCACTTCCATGGGTGTTGGAGCTTTTGAAGCTTGAAGAGCTGATTCTAACCCACCTTCATCTCCTTGATGCCTTAAGGTAATAATATGTAAGAGTATAGACCATTTCAAGCTAGTTTTGCAAGTTTGGAGAATTTTTCCCCACGTTGAAAATTCCCTTCCGTTTCAGCCGAACCACCATGATCTTGTGGGGTGTTGGAACTTCATCATTTGATTGCCAAGCCCTCCTTTTGAACATTCAAAGGTAATACCTAAGTTAAAGCCAAAAACTAACTCTTAAAATGTTAGTTTTGTGGGGAAAGTTGAATTGATTTTATTGTTGTGTGTGGTGTGGGGAAAATGATTGTAGATAGCAATCGAGACCCCTTGTATGTTGTGAAAACAAGTAAAGGAAGATGGAGCAAAAGAAAGAGGAAGGAGAGGAAGAAAACCGAGAACAAACAAGGTAATGAGCTTACCTTGGGGTAGTTTCATTTGACTTGTGAAACAGATTTTAGAGTTGGATTAATGCTCTTGAATTGGTGTGGTCATGGTACAATAATATTGAGTGGGAATGAGAATGTTTAATGTTGTTTAAGTGTGAGAAATAAACTTGGGAACTAAGCTAGTTTAGATGGTGAATAAATGAGAATTTGATGTGGTTTTGATGTTTAAACCAAACAGGGGAGAAGAAGTGTTTGTGAGCTGATTTTATTTTGGTGAGAATGCTAAGAAAGTAGCCAAGTGCTGTCGAAATTTGTTTAGGAGATTTTGGGCTTGAGTGTTTTTATTAAAGGAAGAAGCTAGGTGTGTTAAGGGGATTCAAGTGGGTGGTTAATGATTTGGAAACCAAACTAAGGAGAAGTGTGTATAAGGAGTAGATATAATGTCAAATGAAGTGCTGGGAATGGCACTGTTGGAATGGTAAGAGAAACTACCAAATCTGTTACAAGAGGTATGAAAACAAGGAAACTAGTTATGAAAATGTAAGTGAGTTTTAAGTGAAATTGACTAAAGTTTGAGAGTGCACTTGGTGCTTGGTTTATGGTGGTTTAGGTGGGTAATTAGGTGCTAAAACATGAGGATTTTAGTTGGTGAAGATTGGAAGATCAATGGTGAAAGAATGGAGCTGTAACAGATTTAGAAACTGTCAAATTCGCAAAATCTGTAGCAGGGTCCGGGACCTAGTCCATGGACAAAGTCCCGGACCACCCCTAAAATTTCCCCCGAGAGTGCTCTGTTTGTTTGGTCCGGGACTTAAGTCCATGCCCAAGTCCCGGACCACATGTAATTTTAAGCCGAGAGAGTTGCCTGCATTATGGTCCGGGACCTAACTCCTGGATGAAGTCCCGGACCAAGTGAAATAAATGGCCGAGAGTAATACCTTGTAATGGTCCGGGACTTAGGGTGAGGACCAAGTCCCGGACCACCCCCAGAATCATGCCGTGAGTATTTTAAAGGTTGTAAATGAAGGGGGTTTAAATGTTAATGATGTTATATGATGTTTAGGAGTTGTTTGGTGACTTATAAAGGTCCTAAGAGGTATAAACAAGTGTTGGAAGTGAGTGAGTAAGTTAAGGAATTAAGTACACTAAGTTAAACCGAATAACGTGACAACGGGTAAGTATGGGAGTAATAGAGTTACATACTGTAAGACCTTGTTTTTAATAAAACATTTGAAATGTTATCAGTTGTTCAAAAACTACCCGGGGAGCGTGAGATGACGCGTTGGAGTGAACCCTCAGGAATACGGTAGAGTAACCCACGGTGACAGGTATGGTTTTCTTGCAACCTGTGTCCTACCGGATTACACCGCTTGTATGCCAATGTGTTTTTCTGTGTGTTTGCCACCTTGCAAGATAAGCATGAAATGAGTTTACAGTAATTCATTATTGTGGCGTAGTTAATTCTGATACCGCTTAACCTTAGTTAAGTGTTAAATAATAGTTAACCGACCTTAGGTCCACATAAGAGATCGGTATTCGGAATAAACGTCCCAACCCACGGGAACGTGCTAACTGCGGCTATCCGTGCGTTAGTGTATGTTGTGATTCTGTGTGATGTATGTGACTTGTTTAGTATGTAGATGTCGTTGGACACTGTTATCCGTGTTGTTGACATGGGATGTGATTTCCCTTGTGTGATTAACAGCGTTAGTAAAACTATGTGATGTATGTATGTGACAAGTTCCATAAGGGAACCTTTAACTGATAAGTATATGTTATGTATGGAGAGGAATCCGGTCATTCCAGTCGCGCGTGTTGTTTGGGAGTTAATACATATATGAGAATTAACTCCCATCCTGTTATGTTAGGGTTGTTTTCCTTCATTGGATTTCGACCTCCCACTAGCTTAGCCAAAGCTTACCTACCCGACCTCCACATCGGGCTAGGAGGGAAATTATGTATAATGTTGGTAGGGTGTCGATGCCTAAGTTCGCTTCGACTCCCTCTTTGTTATGTTACGGTTGTTCTTCCTCCTGGAATTACAACCACCCACAAGCTTAACCAAGGCTTACCTACCTCATCACTATTGGAGTTAGGGGAAATTATGTATGTTTTGATCGGTCCTATATGAGGCCGCCACTCAAGTAAAGGAAATGTATGTATGTTGTGCTTGGCTTATATCACCCCGGCATTCCCTAAGTAAAGTTATACCCTCTCAGAGGAGAGAAATTAAGTTGAATATGTTATTAAGTGAAGTATGTTGTTATTGAGTGTGTGTGTTAACTTGTGTTTGTGCCCTATTAATGATTGTTTGCTTATAAGCATGATATGTGTGTGAGTTTGTGCATGTTTGAAATAAATCAACCGCATGCTAAGACGACAAATAGTTGTGCGTGGCCCGGTAGCATGCGGGCTGCGGGATTACCATACCAGCAAAGGTGCTGACCCCCTTTGGGGGCTCCCATACTTTTCAGGTACAAGGAACTGGAAGCCGTTCGAGAGTAGGACGGGGTAGTGTTTGTACGTGGTAGTTATGAGAATTGTGGATGTATTATAGGTGTAGTAAGACCGAAAATGTATCGGCGTTAGTTGGTAATTACTCGGTACAGCTGTAATGTAAGTGTATAATGACTGTTGGACATGGAACGGGATTTATGTGTAGTCGCTCGGGAATTTAGTCCATCAGACCGGTACAATGTATGTATGTTAGCCTTGTTAGCCACGTGGGTGGCTAACGGCGTGTAACACCCAAGAGTTAAGTGATGTTGTGAGTTATGAATTCCGCTGCGATATGTTATTAAGTGTGTTGTTAGTAGTTGGGGTGTTACACTCCGTCCCAACTTCATCTGCTCCTTCACAGCCCAAAAATGGCAACAAGGAACCGCAAGCTCTGTATCAACCTCATCCTCTCATTCACGCATCTTCACCGACAAGGACTAGCTATCTTCCTCATCTTCACATCGGTAATTTTGTTACTCCAATTGGCGAACAAGGAATAATATTCACCGTCCCCTCTTCAATCTCTTCGACACAATAATTTTGCATCTCAACTGGCGAAAAGGAACAAATGCTCCGCGCCTGCTTCATCCCTTCACCGACAAAAAATTACAACCTACCTGGCGAACAAGGAAGAGCTCCGTGCCATCTTCATTCTCTTCAGTTGCGTAAGAAGAACGTGCAGGCCCGTCTTCATTTTCCTCACCTGACGAAGCAAGGAACATACATGCTCTACCGCTCTTTATTTTTCTTCACGTTGTGTCTATGAATCTGTTTGGAAGAAATGCGCGTAAACTTCTTTGTTTTGGGTTCGACCAGACTATGCTTTGAGCTCCTCATACACCATTTGAGTCCGGCCTGGAAACGCATTATTCTTTGATCCATCTCGACCTATGTTTCGATTTTGAGTGTTCATTTGTTCCATTCTGTTTATCAAATAGTTTTCATAGTCTAACCAGTTTGTTATTTGTGTCTATGTTGGAGATATCCATCTCTGTTTGGTATTCAATCTGAACTTGTACAACTCTTAGATTCATTCAAGTATATACATATTCGTTTCTGGAATATTGTGTGTCATTTATCATCGATTATACTTAGTGCTTCATACTTTGGCTTTGTAAATGCCTTTTCCTGTTGATAATTATCAAACTACTGCGTACATATCATCTTTTCATACACACCTGCGGGCTTATTTGTTTCGTTAAGGATTTGACTCTCCAAAGTTTTTTTATAAAAAGGGGAGAGCTGATGTGTTTATCTGGAATACTAGCCTGGGTTTGTTAATGATTCCTTTTGAGTTGATTAATCGCATCTGTTCCTTGCGGTTTGCCTTTGTGGATGTTACTGGTGAATGTGGACATGAGTAGTGTGTTTTTTAGTACATAATTCATTTGGAATTATCTTCTCTCGCCCTTCGCTTTGATACATTGAATGAGGTACATTCCCTTGGAAGCTTGGTTGTCGGGTCTGCCTTTGGATTTGAGCTTGGTGTGTGCAGTGGCTCAGCTTGCAAATGTCTAGGCTTCATGGCTGTTCCTGGCTTGGAAATTATGCTGCTCTGTTCCGGTTTAAAAATCATGTCACGTCTGGCGCTCACGGTCCTTGTGCACTAATGTCGCTTCTTAATTTATATTGTCTACAATATTATCTTTGCCCCGGGCCCATTGATAGCCGCTCATTTCTTGCTTAGTGGGTTATCGTCTATCATTTGTTTGCTCTAATATAATCTTAAGCATGTTCCTATATTCGCATGAACCCTTTTGGAATTCATGTCCAATTGTTTTGGGTCTGGTAGCTACTCCCGAGGAACACTACTCACTTCTTGGGCTTGAATTGTAGTTCATCACTTTTCTTTTCCTAACCTTTTCTAATCCTTTTGCTTGTGACTTAACCGAGGTACATTCTCTTCAAGATGTGGGACTGACTTGGTTTCTGCTTGGCGGCTTGGTTTTGTGGACTTTGGATTTTACGTGCGTGCTGGAATAATGGATTTTTGAGCTCCATGTTGTTCTCCAAGTGTTTGAACACCCTTTTGGTCAACTTTCTTGATTCTGAATTTGTCATCCTGTGATTACTTATTTTATTTCTTCATTATGTACATAATGTTTCATGTATATTTCATTCCGGTTTACTGTTTAACTTTACTTTGTGTTAATCTTGTTAAGCCTTAGTTATTAGACTTTAGGGCCAAGCCCTTAAGATAGTGGGTGTCCCTTCACACTTAGTGGGTCATGTGTCCTTCTTGGTCAAGGTGACACCCTAAACCTCAAAACACACATTTAAAATATGTATATATAAATGAAAAATTGAAATCCTTTAATTCAAAAGAAAAAATCTGACGTCAAGGCCCAATTCCTTGACCCATTTTACAAGCCTGAATCTGGCGCCTTTTTTAAACCACAAATCAGTACAATTGTGTGGTCCAATTCTAATACTAATTTATGGCCCAACTCCAAAGCCAAATTCAAAAACCTAATTCCAAAAGTCTGATTGAGAACATTTACAAATCCAAATCAGACTCAATTCATATAGCTCTTTAGCCTAATTCCTGAAACTTGACATGACCCACCAATCTGATTCGGACCAAATACCCAAAGCATGGCCCAACAATCCAACCTTGGCCCATGTATGAAGCTGAAATAAGCCCAAAAATCAACCCAAAACTGCCTAAAATCATGTCAGAATCAGCACAAGTTCAAAAGCCCAATTGAAAATCAATTCCTAGGCCCAATCCGGTCCATCTCTCAAACCTGACCCAACCAACTTTACAAGTCCAATTTAGACCCAGCCCACAAGCTCATTTCCGCCCATAAGGCCCAAAAGCTCATTCGACCCGAAATCAAAAGGCCCAATCCGGCCCACTAAGCCCAAACCCAGCCCATTTTCCAAACTCGATCCAAATTCAATTGAGTCCAATTCCATTCAATTCATACCTAAATTCAATTCAGTCAATTTCATTCAATTCAATCCAATTTAATTCAATTCAAAACCCAAATTCAACTCACCCAATTCAATTCGATTTCAATTCATCCCGATCCAAATTCATTTCAGCTCAATTTCACTCAATTCAGCTCCGTTCAATTCACCCCAATCCAAATTCACTTTAGCCCAAATTCAATTTCAAATTCATTCAAATTCAATTCAATTCAATTCTACATTCAAATTCAATTCAATTCCATGTTAAAATTCAGTTCCAATTCCAATTCAACTCCAATTCAAATTCATCTCAATTCAAATTCAATTCAATTCCAAATAAATTCCTATTCAATTTTAAATTCAATTCCAATCTGATTTCAATTCCATTTCCAATCGAATTCCAATCAAAAAATCAATCCAATTTCAATTCAACTCCAATTCAATCTCAATTTAATTCTAATTCAAATCAAAATTCACTCAAACCCAATTCAACTTCGATTTCAATTCAATTTCAATCCCATTCTAATTTCCTCTACACTCTAAATGTCTCACAGACCCGAGCGTCTCACAGACTTTGTCATCCCAAATGATTCAACTGTCTCACAGACCCGAGCGTCTCATAGACTTCGGCATCTCAAGATTTCAAACGTCTCACAGACCCGAGCGTCTCACAGACTTTGTCATCCCAAATGATTCAACTGTCTCACAGACTCGAGCGTCTCATAGACTTCGGCATCTCAAGATTTCAAACGTCTCACAGACCCGAGCGTCTCACAGACTAGCATCCCAAACCCGAAACTTCTCCAAACTCCGAACTCTTCTAAATCTCAAACACCTCAAATATCCTCAAACTTCATAAGTATCAAAACTTCCAAAATCCCAAAAACTGAACTACGTAAGGTCTGATCTCAACAGAGAGTTGAGTACGTAGGCAGCCCACCTAGGGTGCGACCCAATCCCAAACAAAAATCCTTTTCCCCTTCTTAGGTGACTCTCATATCTCTCAAATTCTCAAACCTTCTTCGACTCCCACAAACTTCAAACCAACAGACCCCAAGTTTTGTCTATTCACCCAACCTCAGACTTTTCCCAAATCTTCATTCTATACTCATTCAAATTCAACAATTCCTCTCCTTGGCGCAAGCTTGACAGAAAAGCTCACCTCGTCCACTCTCTTTCTCTCTTCCCGTCCTAATCCTATCCTTGGCTTTTAAATGAATCTCTCTAAAAAGGTTTTGAAAGAAGGAAATCCCGACAATTGGAGACCGAGGTTTCTTCGGGCACCAATCCAAAGTCGTGGTCGTTGCCACTTCTAAGGGGTGTAACCCAGTGCGAACCCACACAGAATCTCTGAAATGACCAGATAAGTCCTATCCATAGGCAACAATCTCAGAGTCAATTAATGGTTCTTAGAACCCGATATTCCTTCCTAGTTATCATAGGTCAAACTAGGTGGTGACTCTAGTCAATTTCCGTCTATAGGGCATAAGTCCGCGTGGGGCCCATTGAGAGTGGGTGTAGTGTTCACTTGCACTCCCCCCTTATGCTTTCTGGGAAAGACGGACGATTTAGTAGGTATTTGAGGGCTACCATGAATAACGGGTTTTTACCCTCCACAGAATGGCATTTTCTAGGATCTAGACTTCTCAGCCAGATCATATTTAGATAGACCCCCCTCATACCGAAAAATCACCCTTCACACTGCCAACCAGAAAACGGTAGCGAAAATCAATTTCGCCACCACCAAGGGTTTACCCACCGCCAAACTCCGGTAGCAAATGAATAAAAGCGGTAGCCAGTTCTATTTGGCTACCAATTTCACTATCATCGCTACCAATTGCGTCGGTAGCAAACTAGCCTTTTTCTTGTAGTGAAAACATATACTTTTAAGGGTTATTCTCGCATGCATTCTATATGGTTTATAACATAGTTTCACCACTTTATAGAGTATTTTTATTTATGTTAGTGAACTTAAATATTTTTATTACATTTTTAGATAAATGCTCGTCAAACTGACATTGTGTACTCGGACGGTCTTACCTACATCCCAATGTAGCCATCTCTAGCTACATCTCCTGACATGGCAAACCACATAGCTACCTTTGCTGACATGGCAAATATTATGTGAAATAAAAAATGACAATTTTTGGCTACAGGTTACATCAGAGCCCAGAGAAGAGAACGCTTTCGGAGGGAGCGCCCAGGTATGTTTTTTTTTCTTTCTCTTCATGCGCGCACGGCCCGTTAAATATTTTTTTTTTAATTTTTTTTCTTTTTCTTATTTAATCATAAAAACTTTAGATTGTTATAACTTTTAATATATAAGTCCAAAATGGAAAAAAATTATATCATTGTTCATCTAAATCCGAGCTCTTCAAAACAAGACCAGTCATGGATATGTTTTTGACAACTTTTAAAAAAATATTTTTACATGCATACCATGATATTTTAATGTGAGGATGTATGTCATATTTTAATGTGAGAATGTACATGTTTTGATGTGACGATGTACATGTTTAAATGTGAGAATGTACATGTTCTTTAATGAACATCTGTACATGTTTGTATGGTCATATGTACATGTTTGTATGGTCATCTGTACATGTTTGTATGACCGTCTGTACAAGTGTTCTTCCTTATATGTACAGGTTTTAATTTAAGTATGTACATATTTAATGATTCGTACAGGTTTATATGACTATCTATATGTTTTTAATGCGAGGATGTCATGTTTTTACGTGAGGATGTACATGTTTTAGTGAACATTGTACATGTTTGTATGATCATCTGTACAAGTTTTCTTTTACGTTATATGCACTATACATGTAAAAATATTTTTTTAAAAGTTGTCAAAATATTCATGACTTATCTTGTTTTGAAGAGCTTGAATTTAAGAGAACTGATATAATTGTTTTTCATTTTGGATTTATATATTAAAAGTTACAACAATTTAAAATTTTTATGATAAAAAAAAAATAAAAAAGGCACACATCTATGCGCATACCGCGCCTAACAAAAAAAAAAAACCACGTAAAGCGCTACATGCTACATAGATGTAGCCATCTCCTGTACATGCACTTGTAGCCAAGTAATTGCGTGTGTAGTGCTTAGTTAGAAATTGCACTTGCACAAGCAAGCAGGCTGGTGCACACATGCGCAAACAAGCAGGTGCAAGCAAGCACGCTGCCTGCGTGCTCATTTCACCATGCACGAGAATACCCCAGCCACACACGCACACGAGGAACTCTCGTCATTTACATTCTATATGTGCATGTGATCATGCTTGCACTCGCCGGTAATTTATTTGCAACGTGCATATGCGCAGCAAGCACTCGCGTGCAATGCAGCAGCCCATCCCCACGTAAAACCTGGAAGTCATGCACGTATGGCATGCAAGTCATGCAAGCAATGGAAGTCGTATATTCATGCAGTAGTAACCACTTTGCTCACGTGCTCATTGGCGAGCTGTCGGGACGCGAGCAAACAAAAGCACGCGAGGAAACGTTGGAAAGAAATTTAGAGCGGCGGAGGAGTATGTTTTTATGGTACTTGATCAGATAAAGGCACCTGATTTGTTTTTACTATAAAGGTAACAATATACGTCATCGATATAAAATTATATATATCATGGGTATATATAATATTAGTCATGATTGTATATAAATAATAACCATCATATAAAAAACTATCTTAATATATAAATAATTCTTAGTAATAAATTTAAGTGAATTTTATGAACAAAAACTTTCCTATGGTGGTTTTTAGGGTGTGTGGTGTAGGAGAATCTTTTTTAACTCTTTTTATATTTTATAATGTCGTCATTGACTCGACACATTTTAAAGGTTTGTGGTAACGACCTTAAACCCTTCACTACAAACCCTAAAATAGATTTTCATTGTTTTAGCTTTTCTATGGTGGTATTTAAAATATATGCTGACTAACATGTTCGGGTATATGTACGACTAACAATCTTTTATTTATTAGTTTAAGCTTTTATATACAAAAAATTGTTGTATATCGTTAATATTCCATTACTTATATAAAGGGCTTTTTTTATAAGTTGCTTATATAAAGGGTTTATGGTTTTGGGTCTTACAAAGCTTGTATTACAAACCCTAAAAATGTTTTCAGTATTTTTTAACTGGTCATATAGTGGTTTTTATGGTTTGTGGTATAGGGTAATGTTGGTGTAGAGTAATCTTAAAAAAATCATTTTTGAGGTTGGCTACTAAGCCTATAGCTTATATTCTGTCGCCAACAACCTATGAGTGCATTTAGTAATTTTGTAACTGTAAATAACAACTTTCTTAAAATATTATTATTAGTTATCTGGTGGCTATCAATTTTCATATATATGGTCAATATTATCCTATAAAAATTGCTAACATTTTTTTCTTCGTATGGCTGACATTAATGCCTTTATATAAAAACAATTTAATTACATTTAGGGTAACCACGCTCGTTTTTATGACGCTTTGCAGGGGCGAATCATTATTTATGACGATGGAAAAAAGAAATAAAGGAGAGAGAATCAGGCGGAACGGAAAAAAGAAAAGGGGAAGAAAGAAAACAGACAGAGGCGAACGAAGAGAGCGACGAAACAAAGAACGGGAGAAAGAAGAAGATAAAGGAGAAGGACCCCACTTCTATTAAAAGCTTATTCAACAACTCATGGCTATCTCTTTTACTCCTCTTTTCTCTACTTATTTAATGTCTAAATAGTTCTATTTTGTACCTTGGGATGGGGTTCTGACCCCAAATCCCCAAACTAGCATGTAAAACCTAATTTGCTTAAATATAGTTGTTTTGTCTCTCTAAATTTAATGAATGTGCTAGATTGATCATCTTTGTGCATTTTTGGTTTCTCCTAACTTCATACATATGTGATTTAAGGATTTTGGCCCAAGAGAGACAAACCTAGATTTTTCCTTCTTTAATTAGTTGGTGGATTTAGTGCTATTGTTAAGGGCTTGTGCTTAATGCTATCTAGTGATGTTTATCCAACCTAACCGAAGGGTTTATTCAACTAGATAAGGTTTGGCTTTCACTTTAATTTTAAAGAAAGTCATCACGTAGTTCTAATAGACAACTAGAGCAAATTAATATAAATGCTATGATTGGGAGAATATGGGTGATTACACTTTTCTAGGGTACATCTCCATTCCGATACACTAAAACACCATCTTAGTTTAATTATTTTCCATCTTTATTATTAAACCAAATGAACTAAGATTGCCTCCGGCTAAACCCATATTTTTACCGCTTTTAATTAAACAACTAAACACCGAGATAGGGAGATAGAACCAATTTCCTTGTGGATACGACACTTGTTGTACTACATCGAATATGTGCACTTGCCTACTCTTTGCATATATTTATATATTTAATTATATAGTATTTTGCAACCAACAAGTTTTTGGCGCCGTTGCCGGGGAGATTGATAGTTTCAATCATTTTCCCCAGTTTCAGTATTTTAGTTTTTGCCTATTCATATTTTTATTTGTGCTTTCGTTTATTTTTATTCTATTTTGGTCTTTATTTTATTTTAGTTTTTATTAGTCCTTGTTTATATTTCCTTATTTCTAATAGTTAGCATTTCACTTTTAGTGTGTACTTAGGTACTTCCTTCTCCTCTTGTGTATGCCAAGCACCCGAGCTCGTGGTTCTCCGCTTGTTAGTCCAAGACCCGATCTTGAGCGTTTCCTACTAAGAGCTAGAAGGGATCTAAGAAGTACAACCATGGCGGAGCTAGAATAACCAGAAATAGAAAACAACGGGCACAATCAAGAAGAGCAACTACACGCCCACCCTCAAGCTCTAAGTCACTACTATCAACCATGTACTGAGGGAAGAGCTTTAGCCATAGTCCTTCTAGAGTTAACACTAGAGGAGAACGGACAATGGACATTTAAAATGCACTTCTTTACGGTTACCCGAGACTTTGGGAAGGTTCAGTGGAGCGAATCCAGACGATGCACCAAACCACTTGAGCCTCTTCCTTGACTTTTGCAACTCTTTGGGAAAAGTCGGTGTCATTAATGAAAGGATAAGACTACAGTTGTTCCCTCACTCTCTTCAGGACTCACCTTCAAGATGGTATAGAAGCCTCCCCTCAAAATCAATTCATACTTGGGCTCAGATGGCTCAGAAATTTTTGGCTAAGTACTACCCCACGAGCAGAACTAGACAATTGATTGGTGACATCAATACTTTCACTCAAGATCCGGGGGAAACATTATACGATGCATTTTTGGACTGATAAAGTTTTATCCTGAGCACTCAATGGGTTAATGAGTGTGGCGGTAACGCCCTGGGTTGATTTATATTTCTGTTGTGGTTTTTGATGTTAAACTCTTGGCACATTTGCTCATAAATTTTCTCTATCAGTTGCAATTACAATGATATGATTATAGTACAATGTATAAGGACGTTTTCAATGTGTTTTTGCAGATTTGGACCTGTCTGAACATCCGTCCGGAAATCCATGTTCGGACAGGCCCCGAAAGTTCTTTTATTTTTGCAACATTAGTGGTATCCGAACATTTGTCCGAACTTACATGTTCGGACAACATGCGAGGACGGGCCTGAACTGTAAGTCTCGGCACATGTCCAAACTTACATGCTCGGACCAATGTTTGGATATCTCTCACTCCTTGATTTGTTTTAACTCTCGACTTGTGTCCGAACTTCAACGTCCGAACACAAGTTCAGACAAAGCTTAAATTTCAGTTTTAAGACTCGTTTGAAGTCTATTTTCGAAATCGTTTATGGCGTTAGATTTGTATCGTCGTGTACGTACTTTCATATGAGGCAAAAATCTAGGGTGTTACATCTTTGATTATACTTTTGAGATACACTAATTAAAAATAATTGACGTCATCAAATCCTTTAACCCATCAATTTAATCTATGTATTTTAATGGTGATTTATATAGATAATTAAATACGTATAAAGATAAAGAGTACATAAGCAGAACATTTTTTCATGTCCGAGGACTAAAATATGTAAACAGAAGGGATTAACTATTACTCATGTATAAAACAAAATATAGGTAAGCAAAAGGCCGCCCCATAAAAAGGAGGATATAAAAGAGGTAGGAGGTACAAGCAAGTCTAAAGAACTAAAGTTATCCTCTATCAACTATGAGTAGTGGTATTAATATTTTGTTAATTCTAGATAGTAACTCAAACAACAACAAAAATGCTCTCTTTTCTTTCTCCCTTTCAGCATGAGTGTTTGTCTCCACCCACAAGAGCTCTGCCCGTTTTATGGCCATTGTCATTTCACTTTCTCATGGTACTCACGGGAGCTCGCCGTTCTAACATCATTAGCAATTCTGCAGTTGCAAATCCCGCTCATGCACATTGTAGATGGTTCTCATGCTCTAAACCAATGGAGATAGGAAGTTTAGCAAATCTAACCGTCAAACCCACTTGCATCATTAGTGGCACCAGAAGTCTTAGGTCCATGTTTCTTTATCGCGCCCGTCCATCTCCCTTTGACGCACTATAGGTAATGATTTGTGTTCTTTGTGCTGCACGAGAAAATCTTTGCATGGCATACATCAAGGGTCCCTACTAGTTTCCAATCTAGAAACCTCTCACCATAACCCGTAGCTCCTATTATATTATAATAGTTGCCGGTTGTGTCTTGCTCCACAATGTCAAACCCATTTTCTTCTAACTCTTTCATCATCGATAATGTCTCTAAAGATGATCAACGGGTCTTTTAGGAGCCTGTATTGAAGTGCACTTGCCCGGTTATTTTATCTAATAATTATTCGGTCTAGCACTCTAGACATTGCTTTTCGTAATCACTGGAAAAGCTTCGATGCTTTTTTATTTATAAAAATGGCCCTAATTTCTACATTATGTAGAATGGCTCCATTAAGGTCCAAAATGCGGTTATCTTCAAGGACAGTAGTGTATCAACGCCTACCTTGTTGCCCTCAAGGTGCTGAAGCATGATCTTCCATTGGACCACCATATTTTCCAATAGGTACCTTTCTGGGTCAAGGTCTACGGCATGCCACGACTCCATCAATAGTCCACTTTGCGACCATCCGTGCATCAAAAATTGGTAACTACACTGGTACTAAGGGTGACCTAAAAGAAGACTCATGTAAGATTCTCTGTTTCAAAGTGCTAATTCACATATCTCACCTCTCCCTCAAATGATCCATGTTAAGCCTGATCGAAGGTTTTTTAATTTCTCTATAAGCTATGATAATCTCTCTATTCTCTAGTCTCGTTGTGGTTTGTTCACCCATACAACAGAAGTGTGTCAAAGTGGGAAAAACCCTGACTTCCAAGACGTATTTGGCACTTGGGTGAGCACAGAGCAATATCACACCAACGCAGGGTCTCGCTGGAATGGCTGTGTACCAAGCTTTGATTAGGAATGGTCAGGCATAACTTATGACTTGCTTGGCCAAAGGTAGGTTGGGGCCAATTTTGGGGTTTACATGCAAGTCAATAAGGTCATGCATGACGTTTTTGGAGGTCGGGAGTTGTGACTAGCCAAGGAACATGGTGATAAAGTGGAGCTTGTGGGTGGTTAGGATAATAAGGTCATGTGCTAACGTCAAGAGCTCAAGGACCTAGAGACAAAGTTATGGGGATCTACTCTAAGTCTTTTTCGACCCCGAACATGGGTTCAACTTCCAGACCTACCCTAAAGAGAAAGAGGACTAATCAGGCGACTCCAAGGCTTTGCCGGAGTCACTAAGAGAAATGAATCATTCACAAGATGATTGCATGTGTGTGGGCTCCAACAATGCAATTAGCTTTGTGTCCTCGAGAGCCAATGCATCTTCAATGTCAATTTCCCGCTTTTATGATAGGCCTTTTGGGTCTAGTCTATGCATGTTCAAGTTGTTTGTGTTCTTCCTAGTTTTCTCAAAGTTAGATTTTAGGCTATCTCGTGTCTTGTCTAGGAAGGTGTTGTTTCGGTTGATGTAATCTACTTATGTTTGCAACTGTGTTCCCTTGTTTCTTCGGTTTGGGGCCTAGATTAGGGCAAACCATAGTGATGTCTTGTCTATTTGGAAATTTCCTCTTCATCTGTATAGGAAACCGTCTTTGCAGGCATGGTCTTTCTTTGATTATTTGCTCCTTGGGGCCTGTTTTCGAATGGTTGTTCAAACATCTATCTTAGAAAGTTTAGTTTTAAACTTGGATTGTTTCTTGTTGTGGTGGGTTTTGTTTATGTTCGAGTTTGTATCTCCTCGAGCTTATTATTTAGAGTTTTACTCTTTTCTTAATCTAGTGAGAGCTAGTATCTTACTAAAAAACTATGAGTAGTGGTATTAGTGGTGAGCATAATAGAGTATATAATATTGGAGACAACCTTGAGATGTCCCGATTGTGGTTCGACATAGCCCTTTTGCATTATTTAGAGCAAATCTTGAACATCATGAAAGAGAGGGCGACACTTCGAACAAAATCCCTCGAATACTTTCACTTGAAGTAGCACCAATGAAATACCCCTAAATTAATTTAAATTAATTTAGGGAATTTCTTTTATTAAACCATAAATAATACTATTAATTATTTAATTATGGTATGGAACTGTGAATAATAAATTATTATATTACTATATGGACTTATGGAAATTAAATTAGGGGATTCCTTCTATTTAACCCTAAAGAAAACTAATAAATATTGGATTACTATATATTAAAATATAGTATTATGAATTTAATAATAAGATTTATAATTCATAAATCTTGGAAAAATTTCTAAACACTCCAAGTATATTATAAAGATTTTAGAAAGAGTTGAAACATTAATTTGAATCATAAAAGTCAATATAAAATCATGGGAACCATAAAGCTTATTAAGCCTTGCTAGGGTTGACTTTTGAGAATGGTCAAACCAGCTCATGAAACCTATACCAATAAATAGGTTATGGAAAACCATGAAGATCGATAAAAAGAACGTCAAAAACGGATCATCCTAGCCAAAGTTATGATGGAATGAAGTTTAGAGTCAAAATTTTGAAACCTGCCACGTGTCAATCGGTCACAGGCCACCCACACTTAGCTTAAAAATCGGAACAGACTTATGCGATTTTGCCCTAACTTTAGACGGCTATATTTCACTCATCTTTGAGAGTTTTTGAGTGTCGTCTTCTTTGTTGTCTTCTCCTACACTGCCTCTTTACAACCATAACTCACACTAAACCTAGATCATCCTACATCAACTGGAAATTCGATCCAAAGTAGCCACCCTGCGAAACCGAAAACACAGATTTCCAGTTTCCTTTGATTTCAGGTAAATTTCGTCTTGTCATAACTTCCTCATCTTTCAACCAAAATTCAATTTTTATAGCTCGTTGTGTAGATCTCTAATCCTTCTACAACTTTCGTGTTGATGACCAAAGCTGATTCATAACCGATTGGGAGAGTGAGACGTCTAAAGATCTCGATTCACCATTGCATAAAATCATACAAAACCGCAGGTATAGACTCGTAACTTTCGGGTTAGAGTTCTCCTTGTGTGTTGCAAGTTAGAGTGAGTTCTTGTTATCAATATGTAGAGCTAAGTTTCCTCTTTTGATTGAGCCAAATAACAAAGCCTAACTCGATCTGTACTGAAACTTATAGTGTTGCAAAGTTGGCTACTCAACCAGCTCGTAAAGTTTGAGTTTTTCCAGAACCTGATTTCAAATTCCGTCGATTCGAGCAATTCCGGTAAGTTTCCTTCAAATTCTTTTGATTGTGCTAGCCGCCTTTACATTATCGGTTAAACCCATTTCCAATTGCATCAATTAAGTGTTAGATTGAGAGAATTCGTGAGATTTGGAATCGGAAAACCGAAACAAACCCTAACCTCGAACCAGAATCGAAAACCGCTGAATTCCGCATGTTAGCTAGCGAATTTGGTATCATTAGAACCGGGATTGAATTTCGAAACCATGGAAACAAGAATCATCGAATTTGGTTCTGTAGATTTTGAGGAATTCGCAATTTAGTACACGGGTATCGATTTTGAATTCCTGAAGAACTCGAGATTCAGTGGCCGTCCGATCGTAAGTTTTAGAAACGGACGGCCGAGATTAGATCTGGGGAGTTTAAGTTGGTTATGAATTATAATATTTCCAGAATGAAACCCTAACTTTTTGAATTAATTTAAATACCTTCCAGAATGTATTTTGACTTGAAATTTTAACCATAGATTCCTTATAAAATCTAGTTTATTTTGATGTAAATTAATATGGTTTTGGAGTTTTTAAACGTAAGTTATGATTTTTGCAAGTTACAGGTATTATTGAATTATTTGGTTAAATAAAAAAGATATTTTTATGAAACAAAAATTTTATAATATGTATAAAATGTTATAGTTACTATATATTAAATTTGGGAGTTTTTGGACAATGGTAAATGGGTTTGAAAATTGTGTTTATGAGTTTTTCATAAGAATAACTTATAATATAAGGTTTTTAATGTAACAAAAATTAAGGTATGGTTTGTTAATAAACTTTTTAAGCTGGGAAAAATAGGGAAAATTAAATTAACATTTTATAACAGTATGTTTATAAATGCTTTGGGTATTAGCTTTTAAGGGAAGTGAAATTATTTACATGTATGTATATATACTTATATGGGAGAATTAAAATAGAAACTTAGGTTAAATCAAGGAATTTAATTATTCTACATTTTATTTATTATTTTATAAGGGAGTTAATATTCTTAATTAAAACTAAGGAAAATATATATATTTACACATATATAAAAAGGGAATAAAATAGTAACTTAGGGTAAAACAGGGAGCTAAATAAATCAACACTTATATTAACTTAATACTATAGTAGCTAATATTCTGAGATGTAGTAAAAGAAATACTTTATAAACATACAAGAAATGCAGATAAATGTTGAAGTAATAAAGATAATTTAAATACAATAAACTTCCTTAAAAATGTTATGGATAAATCTTAATACGTAAAGATATATATATATATTATGTATATAAATACATTAAAATAGATGAAGGAAATAACATTCCTTGTGATAGTTATAATAAGAAGAATATATATATTAAACCTTAGGATTTTAATTGGTGTGTAACTAAATAGTCATTAATAATTTAAGGGTTTAAATACACAACATAAACGTGACACGGTCTTGGGTTAACTTACTAAGCCCAAGTCTATGAACTCCAAAAGCCCACTTAAACCATTCAAAGAGAGTTTGGGCCACTCTCAGGGATAAATCCTAAATCATTCCAAATTAAACGAAATGGGCCTAACAAAGGATTTAATTAACAAAATCAAGCCCAAACCTTTGTGAGAGGGTAAAGGTAAACCTGGAACTATAAATCAGTAGGAATAGAGGATGATTAGTTTATAAGTCCCTTAACTAATCGATACTTGGAACACCTTAATTATAGGTTACTATTGGGGGATCACTCATTCGAGTTACTATTTTTCTTCACATACCAGGTACGATTTCTCGTACTCTTATGCTTTGCTAACAAGACTTAAGGGATGTTTTTGACAAACGCTGATTGAGCTAAAATGGATTTCTAAAAGGGAATGGTTGTGTGACTAACTCAGCTTGTGTGACTGACTGAGCCTGTTTGTGAAACTTCCTTGGTTATTGGTTCCTTCTATCTAGTTGTTTCATTAGATATTAACTGCCAAGGGTTTACACTTCTACACTCTGTAGGACTGAGTGTTTTGGTATTGCTCTTGTGCAGTTAATGATCTAGTGGGGTAAGTGGGAATATAGGAAAATATCTGGTGTTGGTAATTCTTCCTTGGATAATGGGTATTGTTTCATCCATGAGTCGAGTTTGATCAGCCTTATTGGGAATGGATTCTTTCTATTAGATATTAATTGCTGAGGGTTTACGCCTCTGCACTCTATAGGACTGAGTGTTTTGGTATTGCCCTTGTGCAGTTAATAGTCTAGTGGGAATATGGGAAAATGTCAATCTTGGTATTGAGTATGGATTATTTCTATTAAGTGGTGCACACACTTTTCACCGATGACTGAGAACGGATCGGTGGCAGCGGAGGTCTGCTATGCCTCGTCCATATGGACAACTGACAGCGGAGGTCTGTTTACCTCGTCCTTGTGACAACTGACTGGCGGTGGGGGCCATCTCTCCCAATGGTTTTTTATTCCACTCTTGAGTTATGGTTCTTGGATCTCTTCTTTCATTCCTAGTCCTTGTGACTACTTGGGTCTTCATACTCCTAACTGGAACTTAATCTAACACAAGCAATGGATGTACACTAACTTATGGTGTGATTCTTCTGATTGACTAACTTTAACTTTCTGTTATGTATTACCTTTGCAACTTGTTATCTTGACTTGGTGATTTTCGAAGTGCCTTGTTCCTCTGTGTGGTTTTAAGTGATTGTATTCAAGCTACTATTTGTTTATTTGTTGTATTATGAGTTTGTTTTGGAGGATCGTACCAGTTCCATTCCAGGGAACTGACCCACCCCTCTCGGGGTGGGCTGCTTGTTTTATCTTGTAGGTACGAGTTGTTATACAGGTGGCCACGAAGAGAACGAGTGATTGGGATGGGATTAGGTTTTGTGAAGAGTTAATGTGTTTAATTACTGTTTTATTTTTGTAAGTTTTCTCAAGGTTCGACTGTGACTGTTGTAATCTTTTAAGTTGTAATTGGTGAGGTTTGGTGCCGGGTGTTTGGAACCCGATGGTCTGTTACGCCTTTAGTATTTTATTTCACTATAAATATGTTAAATAGGGGTGTTACAACCAAGATAACTATAAAGACTATATCAGTTGGTGTGGATCCTCTACCAGTCATAAATCACCCACCAAACTTTGCAAGAGAACTTGTAAAAAAGAAAAAAGACGGACACTAGACTTTTGAACACGCTCACACAACCAACATCTGTTATTGAGCGTTACGCTCCAAGCTTAAATCTTATCAATGCCTTTATGAGTGATCCAAACTTTCCAGCACATAAAATACAACGGGAAAGGGGGAGGAGTACTTATATAGCCAGTTTAGGAAAGGGGTGTAGGGTAAGAATGAAGGAGCGAATACGCTCTATAATAAGATCTGTAAATTAAGATCCTCTGCTCTTGTATAAAGGAAGCGGGTAATTCTCTTTAACGAAATAGATGAATTCATGAAATGAATATTATGGATCTATCCGTTATCCTCTAATTAAAAAAATGGTCCAAATGGATTTTAAGAGGAAACAAAGATGGATATATTTTAATATGTATATTTTTCTTATCAAATAAATTTGTTCACAATTATTTGGATATCTTTAATCAGGGTCGTCTTCACGATTTCTGAAGCTCTATACTAAAATCTAAAATGGGTCTTTCATAGAATTAAATTATGTAAATACAGACCCATGGCGTTTACGAAATCACACCCCACCCATGAGGTTTCAAAATTATTTTCCCCACCCACCCATGTAGTTTCCCCTTTTTACATTGAGTAACATTTCTAATTTTCATTCAACTTTGGAGATGGTTTAACATTGTCCAAATTGATAAAACTTTACATGGTTGATGCTAAAGTATTATATTTAGGTTCAATACCAAATTCAAAAGTTTTTAAAGCTCACATGTGAGAGTTTTCAACATCGTATGTAACAATTTTTAGATGGCAGTCCTGAAAGTTACCCCTGACGCTACTGTCTTCATCGACAACATCAATCCAGCATCTAGAGTCAGAACCATTTGGAAGCTTTTTGATAAATATGGACAAATCGTCAGTCTCAGGCTACCCAAAGCGTCGAGAATCCGCACCAAGACTAGATATGGTTTTATCGAATACAAGACTAAAGTGGCAGCTGATCAAGCCATTGCAGAAACCAATGGTTTGATAGTCGATGGCCACCAGTTGCAAACCCAAATGACAATAGAAAGAAATACACTCAGGGGCCAGCAACCCATCATGCGAGATGGATACCGAGAAGTGATCAACGAAGAGAGGACACTCAGCCGCAAGAGCATCTCCGATGAAGCCTTACGCCACCCCCTGTCCGCATGACAGCACCGCCACACTCCGCTGTGGGAACAGAAGGGCTGATAAGTCTTGAGGCTTCTCTCGTTATGAAGGAAAAACTAGATAGGGGCATTTTAGTTACCACACGCCTCCATACTCCCCTTCAATCAGTAAAAAGGAAAATGCAAGAATGGGAAGAAGGAATAGAAGATATTATATGCCTAAACCACTTCAAATACATCATTATTTTCCAGAGCTATGAGAAGGTAAAAAGTTTTGAAACTTCAACCTTTGGTGATGAAAATAAACTGGGCGAAAAAGGCATGGCAGCCGGCTGATCAGATGCAAACGAGAATCACAAGCATTGCAATCAGAGGGATCCCGGTTCAGGCATGGTCTGAGAATACAATTCGTAGTATCACAAAGCATCTTGGTCAAATTATCATGATAGATACGAACATGAAGGACACCCCCAGTTTCTTGGAAGCCCATGCTCGATTAGAAACATCTAAAATGTCAATTATCAATGAAGAAATCCTCATAGAGATTGAAGGAATGACAAGTACTGTGGGGATCATTGAATATTGGTCTAGAAAATTGGCCAACATTGTCAGGAAAATATGTCGGAGCCACCGAATTCGCCAATATTCGAGAAGGCGGGGGAAAAAATTCAAAACTAAAAAAATTCAAAAATTCAAAAAGGACATGTTACGACCCAGTTACAACTTTCGAAAATGACTGAGTCGTTTTCAAACAATATAGTAAGAGTTGAACGAGCGGAATTTGTAACGTGGGTTTTGAAATTTCATTGGATTATTTTATCCATGTAAAGTGCACTGTAGAAGGCATAATAATGCTGTTAAAAGGGAAAGTAATTACTATCTCTAATAGTATTCCACGATCCCTTCACTGCCCTCTGATTTCGAATATCCTGCAAAACTGTTGGTCTAACTCAATATTTAATGCAAGATTCAGGAGCGTGGAAGTTTCTGCCCTTCCTCTAACTGCAATAATGTAGCCGCGGTCATCAATTTTGTGCCTTCCCAAAACTTTCCCTCACTTTCTGTAGCCACTTCGTCCTCTTCTACAGAAATTCACTCCCCAACCCCGCCCCTATCTCTCCCCACCTCTCAAAATTCCTACACCCCCTAAACCTTAATTCCCTCTTCCTCTGACTTTTTGACCTTTGGTTATCTTTCCAACTCATAAAATTTATTCCTTCCCCCCTCCAACATTTCGCCCACCGTAAATCCCCCTCTTTCCGTTTCTGATTCCAACCAATCACAACAATCACAACATTCCTTTTCCGTTTCTTCTCCAGCAGTTAACATTGAAGTCATCCTTCCCTTAATTCCCACCGCAAATATTTCTCTCCCTACCCCCAGCCGCTGCTCTGTTCCCCTCTCCAGTCCAACAATCACGGAAGCTAAAAGATGCTTAGATTTTGGTAGACGTCTTAATTGTCATTACCCCAGCCTAGAAACTTCCATTCAGAATTTTGCTCAAATTCTAAGAAGTAAAGGGGTGGAGGAAAAACATAGTGGTCATCTCAATGGCAAGCATCATCTCCTTTCAAAACATCAGGGGGATAAACAAAAAAAGAAGTTGGCCCTTCTTCTGCAAGAAATAAAGGAAGCCGTATCAAGCAAATGGCAATCGTCGAGACACATCGGTCTCAACCTTTAGATAAATGGCAACGCATCTGGGGACAAGGAGAAAACTCAAACGTGATTGAAGTCCCCGCGGTTGGCCAGTCAGTAGGCATTGTGGTTACATGGAATCCTAATTAATGTGGTTTATATTCAAAATTCACACCAGAAGGAAAGATGGGTAACAATAAAGTTGTCCTGGCCTATTATTCCGTTTGTAGGCTATATTATTTTTGGCTATCCTCCAACCCAAGCGAAAGCAAGAATACGCATGTCTACAGAGATACTCACTGGAATCAGCGCAACAAGCTCCTCTTTGAAGACAAATTGCAGCCCTGGTCGGAAGTCGTCGACATGGTAACGAGAGCAAGCTTAGAATGGAGGAGAAATGTAGTTCACTTTCCTGATCATATTTTTCTTTCTTCTAGAAATTTATTTAATCTCTTGTATTCAAAGTAATGTGTTGCTTTTTATTCTTATTTTTCTTTCGGGCGAGAAAAGCATTATGCTAAAGTATCGTCTTATGTAACTGGTCATCTAGTAATTATAAAAAAAACATGTGAGAGTGGAATCCAATGAACACACGCACATATGTCTAGGGGTGAGCATTTGGACAATTCGGTTAACCAAAATCCAAATTGTAAAAAAAAATTGGATTTCGGTTAATTCGGTTTTTAACCAAATTATCCAAATTTTGATCAAAACCGAATTAACCGAAATCCAAATTATCCAAAATCCGAATTTTTTTTAAGTTGAAAACCGAAAACTGAACCGAAATCCAAAATTTCCTTCAGTTCGAATTTCAATTAACCGAATTTAAAAAAAACCAAACACATTTTTTTGTTTCATGTTCATCATCAGCAGTAGTAATAACCATAAGCTGCTAGAAAATTGTGAATTCTCTAGTTGCCAATTCATCACAACAGAAATAGAAAGAACTCACTCAAACATTATACTAGTTACATCAAACTAGGGGTGAGCAGCGATGAACGATGTTCCAAAATAACCAGTTATATATAATTTATTTGACGACAAAAGAATAGTATGACATTATATAATTGAAGGATTGGAGCAATGCGAGATAGGGTTTTAAATTTTGATGTTTTGTTTGTCATGTTTAAAGAGTATTAACTATTAAGGAAAGATTTAGTGATTTTCTTTAAAAAAAAGTTTGGATAATTCGGTTAACCGAATTTTACACGGTTAAAACCGAAATCCAAACCGAATTATAATTCGGATATTCGAAGAACCGAAATTTTAAATTTGGTTTTAAAATTCGGTTAAAAATCCAAAAAAAAAAATTCGGTTAATTTGGAAGATAAATCCAAATGATCCAATCCAAATGCTCACCCCTACGTATGTCATATGTTTGATTGGGTCCCACGAATCACATATGAGTATAAAAAACTTTAGATTTTTTGTCGGATCAAAATATAACACTTTACTATCATCTGTGTAAATTTTCATGAACTTTGGATAACATTTTAGTAACTCTTAAATTAGACAAAAAAAAAAAGAAAATTTACTGATATAAAAAAATGAGAAAAAAAATTGTAAAACCATGAGTAATTTTGCCAAACATATCTATGAATGTAATTTTCCCCGAGATTTTAACTCTTACTATAATTTTGGGCCCTATCCGTTCGCCCGCCCTGCACATGCTATCAGCCGGCCATGTCTTTAATGTTGTTTGCAGTAAACCACGTGAGTATAAGAATAGTAATCAAGATTGTTTTTTTTTGATAAAGAATAATAATCAAGATACTCGCGGTCTATATGCAGACAGATAGAAGAATATTGCCGCGAACATAAAATAATATTCCCGTCGTTGATATCGACCCGTCACTAATGCATTAATTTTGAGCTAGGTAGCACACCTTTCCATTCTCCGTATCCATCTTCCTCTTCATGCTCAGGACACTATGCGTTATGCATGGCGATCTAAACCAACGTGGAGTTTATGGATGTAGACGCGCGTCATACTGCAACAACTCCAAGTTCATCATTAAAATGAACCGCAATCTACACTGAACATAGAGAATGAAAGCACTGCATTTTCAACTTCATCATTCACATCGCAGATCTTCCTCTCAACCGTCTTCCGCAGAGAGATTTAATGAGGTTGTCGGTATGATCAGAATGTATATCTTTCCAGTACTCGTCTTAGATTCGCTAATCTCCCTCCCACTATATATAGATGCGTGATTCTTTCTTTCCTGGTCACAAATCACAATTTAACAAACCTAAACCCTATCTCCGTAAATCACGTGAGTAGTGCGACATACTTCTCTTCCGAACGCACAAGATGAGGACTAGCAACTTCAGCAGTCTCCTTGTTATTTTCCTCTCTCTCACACTCGTACTTGCTCGCACCAGTGCCGATAATGAAGTCGGTGCTGGTTCAAACAGAAAGCTAGTGAGGGAGCAAAATTTAAAACCTCAATCTAACAACCAAGTCGTGGAAGCTAAAAACAGTGACGAGCTTCTTCGTCCCACAGCCTTCGTCGATCCGTACTACGGAGGTGGTTACAATCCTTACGGTACCAATGGTCCTTTTGGAGTTGGAAGTGGATCCGCAAATGCAGGTCCATATGGAGGTTCTGGTTCTGGCTTCGGCAGCGGTGGTGCAGGCTCTTCATATGGATATCCAGGGGCAGCCTCCGGCAACGGTTTCGGATCTGCGAGTTTCTCGAACGGCTACTACCCGTACGGTGGATCCTCGTCTGGGTTCGGATCAGGGTCTGGTTACGGAATCAGAACTGGATACCCGGTTTACTATGGGTCAGGGCCGTTCTATGGGCCATCGAATTGATGTGCTAAATGCAAGTTGGTTTTTTGACTGTTACTTCGAGAGGCGCTTTGTATAATAATACTAGCTAGATTGTACTGTTTTTTGTTTCAATAATGTTATGCCTGCTGCTCTTTCGTGTGCATGTGTTTCATCTTGAATGTTAAGTGTAATAATGCCGTGTGATAATAAATAAAAAAGCCTCTTGTTGAAATGAATTCTACCAGCTTGTGACCAGTATTCTATCAGCCCCGTACTCTAATCAAGTTGCTCAAGTGCTTAGCTTCTGTTTCCTTTTATATCTTTGATGCTAGTTCAAGCATTTTTGGACTGCTTTTCCTGTATATTTGTTTCTATAAAAGCCCCAGTTTTTTGCTAGAAATCATCGTTATATGAGAAGAGAAAAAGTAAGCAGGTTCACATGAAATTTCACATGTTTTTTTATTATTACCTTTTGTCTACAACTCCTTCCTAATCAAGGAGGGATGTTTTGAGTATTATTATTTTTAATTCGAAATTAAGGTGTTGTGGGCTTTTTTTTTTAGGATATTAGATTATATAAAAACATACAAGATTAGTACATGATCAACTTAGAAAAATATAAACAAAATACTTAGTCATAATGACCAGGGGCGGCTATTAGGGAGTCCAGGTGTATTCCATGGAACAGAAAAAAATATGTAGAATCAATTAATTAATATAATTTAAAAGTTTTAAGTTTTTTAAAAGATAAATAAATAAAATTATTGGTGAAATTATTTGTAATCTAGTTTTTTTTAAAAAAGAAAAAAAAACATAGAATTATTGATCTTTTTTTCTACACACCAAGTGGCAACTTTTTCAACCACTCTTTTCTATTCTATAATTATTAGTAATAGAAATTTTTTATCTCCCAGTCATTTACTGATTATTAAAATCTCATAACTCTTCGCAATTTTAGTCCAAAGTCTAATTCTTTTGAACAATCTGTTACTCTACACCCTTTTCAACTTTTTCAAGATAGACTATTGATTTTATGAAGAGAAAATACTGAAAAATGCATTACGACAAATCATATTTTGACAATGCTAGAAGAATGACTATTTTAGAGTGATTAGTCGATAATAGTATACTGTTTCTGGTTTGCTTCTGGTTTGTTTGTATTGTCATTTTTTGACATTTTATCTCATTACATAACTTAATATATATTTACATTATGACACAACTAAATTAATTTTTTATACTTTATATCAAAATTCAATTTACATAGGCCCCATTTAAATATTCCGCACAGGGCCTCCCGAATTACCGAGCCGCCCCTGACTTTTATCATTCCCTATCCGCATGCCCCATGACTGCTATCATTGCTATACTCAAAAGTTCATACATTTCCGACTTCGAACTTTGTAGTCACGGGACCACCAACAACCGTCGTCCAACCTTCACTTCAAACATGGTCTAGGTTCCGTGCAATTAGAAGAAACACTCTTTGATGAAACTAAGGTTCAAACGTCATAGTAATCATCCTCTGACTACTACCCCAAGTCAAAAACACATAACCTACTGCAAGACAAGCCTTGTGACCCGATGACCATAGCTTAGATACAAACATGCCAAACAAAAGACTAGGAAATCTAAACCAATAAAACTAAACAAGGGAATTAAGAAAACACCAAGCCGATTATGTTTAAAATAGGACACTAGCTCAAACCTTGAAGATGCATGGGTAGTGTTCACATGGACGAACATCATCTACCTTGTTGCTCTTGGTCACTCAACATCTTTTTGTCCTTCCCATTGTCTTCTTTCTTCGATGTGTTGATTGAATCAGAACTAGTAAAAGTCATTCTTTTCCCCTTCCTCCCCACATCCGATAGCTGAATTTCCCAATACTCTGCCCGAGAGGCTTCTAGGTGAACTTCGTTGAATTTCCTCTTATGTGGATAGCCTGGCATCTAAGTGATCTTTTCCTATAGCAGGTTGCGCGGCAGGTTTACTCGCCCAAGCAGAGAAATTTGGGAGAACTGGCGCCCAGATATAGTTGTGCTCAACTTTAGAAGGCATGCTCCACGAATCAGCTAAATTCCTCTCTTCTGCAAGTCTCCAGGTCAGGTAAGTCTCGGGATGACTACCACATTCCAAATGAAACCCCACCCTCATCCGCCAGCCAAATGATGGAGCATGCAACAGTAGTATGAGTAAAAAGGCCAAATATTGAACAAATTAGTGGCATGTAATTATATGAAAAAAACCGATATGATGCTCCTTTTTCTCTCCTTCCTCCGTCCCACCCCAACCCCTCACCGCCTCAAATTTTCCGACCCCCCAACATGCCTAAAAAACAAGCCACGCCGAAACTGTGTGTGCCCCAAACCATCACCACCAATCACCCGCCTAATAACATCTTCTCTTTCCTTAAAATCGCTGCTCCTCAAATTTCCCAATTTCAGAGAGACCCCCAAAACACAAAATCCCTGAAAATCCAAAATTTATGGCCGTAACACAATACAGTGTTCGTCGATGGACTGAGCCTACCTCTTCAACTGGCTCACTGTGGAAAGCTTTCAGCCCTTACGGCAGAATCGTCGGCATCCGCACTCCAAAAACACCGCGCGCCATCTCCCAAACAAGATATGGATTTGTGGAATATCGTGACCCACAAGAAGCAAGGGTTGCTATCTCGAGATGTAACGCCTCCCTGCTGGACGGGAACAGAATCTCCGCTACATTGGCAGACCAAGGCGTACCTTCACACAGCAACCCGCATTCACAGGCTTGGAGAGCCCGCCACCTACGTCCGTCAGGGAGCTCGGGTCCATCTTCACCCAGAGAACGAAACACACCCCTACACCACCAGCCATTAGTCCTCACAAACACACAGACCACACCCAAAGATGACTGCCCTGAGGTACTGTTGCTTGAAGTCGCAGAACACATGAGTGCCACCCTTGACAACTGCGCTATAGTATTATCCCGAATCCAGACGAATGAGGAGGATTTGAGTAGGGACCTCTCGCCATGGGCCAAAACCATCACAAACATCCTTTCCCTGTCACGACACAAATTCATAGTTGCTTTCAGCAACAGCCAGGACCTCTTATCTTTCATAGAAAGCAGGCCAAGAAGGGAGTTGATCTGGGATGTAAGGAAATGGAGGCCTGAAGATCAACAGGAATCCAGAGTCACCATCATCGCTCTTAGGAGCTTCCCTATACACCTTGGTCTGAAGAAAACGTTCACGCCTTAGCAAGCAAATTCGGCCAAGTCCTTGAAATTGAAAATGACATGAAATTATTCCCACAATCCTTGAAGTCTTTATCCATATTGAGACCCGTATCAAGCAAATCATTAACCAAGAAATTCAGGCCAAATGTGGAAATGTCATCTCTACAATCGGAGTCGTGGAATTCTGGTCAGATGAACTCACCCGAAAATTTCACAAAAACTCTCTGTCCAAGTTAGCTCCCTCCTCACCGGTGGAAATCGTTTCATCCAGGCCACCAATAGGCCGGCGACTCCAGGTACGCTCCCCCCCTAAAACCCCATACAACAAATCCCAATCACTCTGAAACATGGAAACCACGCCTCGGCAATACTCTGGTCTAACCATAAAATAATCTTATCCTGTGGACATAGGGATACGAAACTAGCCGTATCTTTTCATATCCCCCCAACTCTGCAATCGCCGCCTACTGACCTATCCTTTTTCCTTAAACTCCTGACACAGCCCAAACTCAACCCCCAAACATCACCGCTAACCTCTCAGCCTTTGCACTCCCTACTTGTCACCTCTGTCCCCGCTCAGTCACACCATTACCCATCAAATAACAACATCGATCCCCCTTATTCCCAAAATTGATGTCCCTCATCTTCCTTGCTCCCAGACCAAGCCTGTTCCGTCCCATCCCCCTGCGTTGACCCATCACCAACCCCCCACCCCTCCTCCCCTCTCTCACCCAAAAATCACGAATCCTACCAACCGCACCACACTCACATCTCCCCTCCTCCACACCTTACCTCACCCTCGTCTCCTAACCACCATGCCCCCACTGACCTTCCTGAAATCAGACTAGAGGTGGTCCTAAGCCCAAACTCCATCCCTTTGGCTTCGCCATCCCAATTATCATCCCGTCCAACTCAAAAAAACTGCCACCAATACTCGGACCCACTGAACTGCCTCACCTATGGGAAAAGACTGGGAATATCCTTCCCAAATCCAAACATATCCATAAAAAACTTTGAGCAAACCCTTTACAGGAACAAGCACCCAAAAGGCCACGTCCATGAGAATCGCCTTCCAAAATATAAGGGGAATAAACAAGACAGAAAGATGGTCAATCCTGCGAAAAGAAGTCAAAGAAAGGAATGTCAAAATGGTGGGTCTCTTCGAGACTCACCACACTAAAGCCTTGAAAGACAACAAGGGCCTATGGGGACCAAAAGGAACCTCTGAGTGGCTTGAGGTGTTCTCCATAGGCCAATCAGGAGGCCTAATTCTGATGTGGCAAAAATCCTCCTTCCTTATCTCTAATGCAAGCTCTGGCAGTAGATGGATAGTAGTTGATGTCACTTGGCCGCCGGACAATTTCATTTGCACCATCCTGTTCGTGTAAGCTCCTACTGCCCCTCAAGACCGTGCCCTGCTCTACCACGAACTTACCATCTTAAAACAACAACGACCACATCCGTTCCTAATTGTCGGAGACTTCAATGAAGTTCTCCATGCTGGCGAGCGCAAGGGAGGGAAAGTAGCTCATACCACCAGAAGCATGAGAGAGTTGGCTGAATGGCTTGAGAAAATGGAAGTTACAGAAATTCCCCTCAAAGGTTGCAAATTCACCTGGAGAAATAAGAGAAGCATGAGTAAAATCGACAAGGCATTTGCACACCCAGATTGGTTCTCTGCTTTTCCCTCACTTGCTCTCCATGCGAACCCCTGGAGGCTATCAGATCATCGTTTCTGTTGGCTGGAGTTGACTGAATCCGAGTGGGGCCCGAAACCATTCAGGGCACTAAACGCCTGGACTGAACACCCCAGTTTTAACAAATTCTTTAAGGAGGAATGGTCCAAACTAGCAGGACTTCCCCTCAGAGATAAGCTCAAGCAGATCAAGAAACCACTCAAAGAGTGGAACTCTTCAGTTTTCGGCCATGTGGAGAGAGACCTGGATAACCTGCTAAAAGAGCTGGGTAGCTTGGATGCGTTAGATGAGCAGCAGGGGTATGATCCAGACCGTGACAGAAGGAGATCCATCCTCCTCCAAAAATCGTGGCAAGCTGTCCGAAACAAAGAACGCTACTGGAGTCAACTATCTAGGGAGAAGTACCTCAAAGAGGGGGATGATAACACTGCCTACTTCCATAGAAAAGCTTCCATGAACAAGAAACGCAATCACATCAGCTACTTACACATTCAAGGGCGGACCATCTCTAAACCAAGGGACATCAAAAAGCACTTATTAAAGTACTTCAAGCAACTTTTCCAAGCTCCAAGTGTCTCTGGAGCCTACCCCCCTTTCCTTGGCGGTTACAAATTATCGCCCTCAGATTCTTCCATGCTGAGCGCGACCCCTACAACTGAAGAAATCAAGAGGACAGTGTGGGCATGCGACGGTTCAAAAGCCCCGGGATACGATGGACTCAATTTCCATTTCATCAAATCAACTTGGGCAACCATTGGACCGGACATTACAGCAGCGGTACTCAAATTCTTCACAGAGAACTCGCTCCCACAAGGAGCAAATGTTACTTGGCTCACTCTCATTCCCAAAACTCCCGAAGCTTGCAAACCAGAGGAGTTTCGCCCCATCAGCATGATAGGAGGAATTTACAAAATCATCTCCAAGCTAATGGCAAATAGGCTCGCCACCCTCATGCCTAAGCTTGTTGGTGAAACCCAGACCGCCTTCATAAGGGGAAGACACATCCTTGAAGGGCCTCTAATAGCAAATGAAACCATTTCATGGCTCAAGCGCAAGAGACTCCCGGGTATTCTTTTAAAGATTGACTTCTCCAAAGCTTTTGATAGTGTATCATGGGACTTTGTGGACAAAATGTTGGACTTATATGGGTTCGACGACAAATGGAGGGGCTGGATTAGTTCCTGCTTGTCAACGGCAAGCCTCTCTATATTAGTAAACGGTTCTCCCACAACCCCCTTTCATCCCAACCGAGGTCTACGCCAGGGAGACCCGCTCTCCCCCTTGCTGTTTGTCCTTGTCTCCGAAGCCCTTAGCTGGTTGCTTGAACGTTCAATGCAATTGGGCGACCGGAAAGGAATCATTGTTGGGGCAAATCAGATCAGATTATCTCACTTGCAGTTTGCCGACGACATCCTCATCTTCTGTCATCCATCAGCGGAAGATCTAGGGGCTATAAAATGGTGTATTACACTCTTTGCAGACATGTCATCTCTTGGGGTTAATTGGTCAAAATCCAAGGCCATCCCTATAAACCTCTCTCCTGATCAAGAATCCCTCGTCAAAGATATCCTAAATGTGAAATTGAGCATCTGCCCTCTCGCTACCTTGGTTGTCCACTCGGCGCCGATCCAAAGAAATCCTCCACTTGGGCGCCCATCTTACAAAAGCTACAATCTAAGCTGACCACTTGGAAAGAAAGTAGCCTCTCACGGGCTGGAAGACTAGTATTAATAAGGGCAGTCCTTGAAAGTTTACCTATCTATTACCTTAGCTTATTCAGAGCACCCAAAGCTGTCATCAAAGAATTTACAAACTGCAGAGGAACTTCCTCTGGAACTCATCAGCAAGAAAAGGCTTTCGCCTTATGGCATGGAACAAGTTAATTCGACCAAAAGAGCTCGGTGGCCTCAACCTCTGTGACTTGGAAATCCGAAACTCCTCCCTCATATTTAAATGGTGGTGGAAATACATGAAAGATGACACCAAATTATGGAAGAAAGTAGTTTCGTCGGTGTATGAGGTGGATATCAATCTTCCGCTATCTGACCAAAGCTGGGCTAATTGTTCTCATGGTGGCCTATGGAAACAAATAATTTCTATTTGCTCTTGGTCCTCTGCAAACTCTCAGGTGATTCGGACAAACATGAAATGGGCTGTTAATAGTGGGAAAACTATCCGATTTTGGCATGACCATTGGCTAGGGGAGCATTGCTTCCGTATCCATTTCCCGCGCTTATACTCGATCTCAGAGCAAAAAACAGCCACCATCCATGAAGTCGGGTGGTGGAACGGAGAGCAATGGCTCTGGAATTTCATTTGGCGCCGGCGCCTCTTCATCTACGAAAAAGTCGAGGTAGGCCGACTTTTGGCTCTACTAAATAATCATGCCCCACTTTCTACCGATATTCCAGATGAACAGATTTGGTGTGCCTCTCCCTCACTTGCTTACTCTTCCAAAAGCTTCTATCTATCAGCTTGTAAGCTTCAGCCATCTTCTGATCTATCTTGGCATAAATTTTACTGGCGCCGGTTAGCTCACCCTAGGAAAGAGCTCTTAGTGTGGTTCTTACTTCAGGATAAGCTGGCAACCAAGGACAAGGTCTATCTCGAAAGTGTCCTCCCGCTTTCCCAGCTCTACTGCCCCCTTTGCTCTGTTGTGTTGGAAACTTCAAACCACTTGTTCCTGCACTGTTCTGAAGCACGCCGGTTATGGAATCCAATTCTTTCATGGTGGAACATTCCTTTCATTTTCCCAGCCTCCTGCTCCAACTTATTTGAACAATGGACAGCAGTTCCTCTCCCCCGCAAGATTAGAAAGATCTGGACTTCTACTCTTATCCACTTGTTATGGCAGCTCTGGGAAATCCGAAATCAGGCAATCTTCAATAACTCAAACCCAGACTGGGGTGTGGCTATCTTAGCAGTAAAGCGTGGAATCTGGGAATGGGCCAACCTGAAGAGCTCTCACAATTCAGTTCCTCTACACTGCTTCACCAACTGTCATGACCTTAGCTCCATTTTATTTTGATCTGACCCAACTTGTATTATCTCTACTGTTGTACTCCTTTTTGTCTGTTGTACTCCTTTTTGTCTGAGTGACACTATATTGCGCAAGTGCTTCGGCTGAAGCTTACTTGCAGCTAACTGCTAATGCAGTAAACTATCAAAAAAAAATAGTGAAAATAAAGTATTGACCATCAACCATTATCGGTAAAGCACACAAGATAACAACCTAAATGTTAATCAAAACCTTAAAACGTAGAAATTTAAGTTGGATGCTTCCCCATCCTTCACATCTCCAAAGAAGTGACCGAGCTTCTGTGCCACCCTTCTAACAAAACGAGTGTGATGATGATAAGGAACATCATACAATTAATCTAACCCATAATAGAATCTAGTTGAATTCATGCTGGGGGATAGCCTTGATCGGGTCAATAGTCTGAAGCACCAAAAGGTTACTATTTATTGTCCATGGACCCACGAGTGATCGTGGATAGGTTCCCGTGAGTAGCATCTTCTGACAAGGGTAGCATCTTCCTACATCGGTTCCACCGTAGTTACAGTGATTATACACGTGAGTCATCTCTAGATCCTTGTCATCAGTGATTGTGGACAGGTGCTTGACTGCTGGGCATCAGTCAAATGACAAAACCCGCTTATAACCTTGCATACAAGAGATCCTGATAATCCTTACTCCCTCCGTCCCTTCTTGACCGTCCTGTTTACTATTTGGACATGTCGTTTGACTTCAATATTTAACATATAAGATGATATAATTTTATAAATCTAAGTTTTGTAGTAGATTCCTTAGGTGATAAACTATACATTATAAAAATTAATTTTGTAAAATTAATTTATCTAATATGTTTAATATTGAAGTGGAAAAACGTGCCAAAAAGCAAACAAGACAGTCAAACTGGGACGGAGGTAGTATTTGCTTAAACACTTGAACAAACACATCAAACAACCAACGATAGTTTACCGTTGTCTAAACGGAATGGTAATGAAATCAGATTTTAGAAAACCAAATTATACGGTTAACTGATCTAAATAGAATGGTAATGAAATTGGATTTTAGAAAAATGAAGACCCAATTAACTGAAAGTAACCGAATAAAATAATTAACCATATAAAGCCCTAATGTGGGCCCCCAATTTGAGTAGCCCTATTCAATTGAACGGGTTACCACCTGAGAGCCGCCCATGGTCACGTAAGTACTCCATGAACGTTCACAATTTCTAAACCCTACGACAACCGATCAATCAAGATTGTATGAGTATCACAGGAAGAGACAATAATATTAATAAATAACTTAAATAAATAACGGGTTAAACAAAAATAATAAAAGTAAATAACGGTTTTAGTGTAGTTAATTATGGCTCGATACCTTAATGTGCAACTCCAGATGTCTTCTGTCCCAGGACGACTACGAACGGGAAAAGTCTAATTTCCCCTCTGTGGTGAACCTTTAGCTTCCGTGAAGGCCCCGGCCCTGCCGATTGAGCAGCCCTGAGGTGAAACAATTTCGAATTCCACCGTCTCCATCTCGTTCCGTTTTTTTATGAATGACACCATACTTTAGGTTTTCTTCCGTCGAATCGCACCATCTTTTGTGCCGATTACCAGTTCGATGATCATCTTCTTAACGTTCCTTCTTTTTTGTTAATGCTATTTAATAATTTTGTTTGCGATTGTAGGATATTTAGTCAATTATGCTGGGTGCTTTGAGTAGAAGGCTAGCCCGTCGAGGCTCGAATGTTCCACTTGTGAGTGACAGCTGACATCCTTGCTTCAACTTGTTCGATTTCTTGATTCCTTCTAATTTTCTACAGAAATTGCTCTGCTCTCGTTGATCATACTTCATTATCAATATTCCATCTGGAAACATAATTGTTTTTTTTTTCTTTGGGGCAGATTCTTAGGCATTCGTTGATTACGAATAGATCTGTCGTCGCATCGTCTATAAAGGAGGAGGTACTAACTTCGTAGTCCTCCATATAGCATCTTTGCTCTTTGGGTAAAAATGTATTCTGGTTTCATTTAATTTGATTGTTCTTCCATTGTGCTGATCGTAGCAGTTGGTGGAATTGGACATTATTAGCAGCTGTTGGATCAAAATGGTTATTTGATTATAGATCACTATGTTGATGAATTTAGCTGTTGTTGTAAGACTTTGTCTTCATTTTCAAACATTCCATACTTTTTGCCCCTTGAAACATCTTATCAGAAGACAGGAGGTACTTTAGTCATTTGTTTGCGAGTACAAGGTTTGCATGTGGAAATATCGGTTTTGAAAAACCATCGTGAACTGGCTAATCTGCCTGAACCCGAGAAATTAAGTCTCATTTCATTAGAATATTAGACTTTAGTGTTGCTGTCTTTGTTTGGAAAAACGAGGAATTAAGTTCCAGAAAGGATGGAGTGATGGGTGAGCTGAACTAATGGAGAGTTCAAACCGGCTTAGTAAATTACCTTTGCTGATTTCAAAGAGCAGCTAACTTAACTGTCAGTGGATATACAAATTTCTTTATCATCCTTATCCTACTATTGACATGTTCTCATTTCTCCGAAATAGATATGGGGAACAAAATTACCCTTGGGTCAAGATGTTATAACTCATGGCTTGCTACTTGATAAAACAATCGGGATGTCCTTCTAGACTTGTGGTTCTCACCTTTTAGTGATGGAACAGATAATCCTTCTCTCAAATGGAATTGGGGAGTCAAGGAGCTTCTTTCATCTCACTTCACTAGGTAAGTTCATGGCCAACTTGATACCTAGCTGTTCTGATGCCATGTCTCACATGATATCATTCTAGCATTATTCACTTTCTTCATGTTGTGCTTTTCTGTTCCAGGTCTCTCGGTTAACCAAATGGAAAGAAGGTAAGTTGGAATGGTTACTATAATTGTTTTAATTAACTCAAAGACGTTGTGTTGTTCTCAGATCTGACTGCAAAGAATTTATAAATTTCACTGCAACGTCACCTAGTTAAAACTGAAATATTAGTAACTGCCATGTGATTTCCGGTGAAGTTTATCTTACATCAACCGTTCGTTCAAGATTTATTGTGCCCTTTTCTTGGTATCAAATGCAGATTGATCTAGGCATAGAGCATGTAGAATCTGAAGATATGTTGGTGGTTTCATATTTCACAATTTCTTGATTCTCTTTTCTCGCAGTCGATTCTTCAAATTCCAAGTGCAAGCCACGAAGAGTGGTTTTTTGAGGTCCTTTTCTTCTGACAGCGGTATGCAATCATGTTACCTGCGTTTTGTACTCTCGAAGTTGTTCTAGATAGTGGTCTGTCAGTTTTGTGGCCTTTTGCTCCGACTCTTAAAAATGTGTGATGGGAATCAGGTGACTATGTGCATGCTGTTGTACCACATATGGGAGAATCCATAACTGATGGCACGTTAGCAACTTTTCTGAAGAGTAAGAATCTCAAATCAAGTTACATTAGATCATGTTATGTGATATTTGAGATATGTTAAACTTTGTCTCATTTGAACGCATTATATCTTTGTTACAGGCCCTGGGGAGAGTGTAGAAGTTGATGAGCCCATTGCTCAAGTGGAAACTGATAAAGTATATCAATATGGAAGACCTTGTTTTTAATTTATTCTTTAAGAATAAGATGATTGAATGCCCACTCTTAATTATTTTTCTTTCTAAATTGGACTGAAGGTGACCATTGATATTGTCAGTCCAGAGGCAGGATTACTTGAAAAGGTAACCTGAAATTGAGTTCACACTTTGCTTGTAGTTATTTCTCTGCTTTATCTGGCTTTGTTTTTAAAATGATCATTTTGGGCACTCATTAGTATGTAGCCAAAGAAGGTGAAACTGTGGAACCTGGTATGAAGATTGCTGTCATACTGAAGGGCGCTCAAGGTGTTGCTCCTGCTGCAACTCCTGAAAAGGCAGCACCTCAGCCACCCCCTGCTGAAAAAAGTATGGAGGAAAAGAAAGAAATTAAGATTGAATCTACACCCCCACCTCCACCACAGTCTTCTCCAACCCCTCCGAAGCACACTGCTATTGAGCCTCGGCTTCCTCCAAAGGATAGGGAGAGACGGGTAAGTTACATGTGTGTTTGATTTTGCATGTATATGCTTTGGAAGGGCTCTCATATTCACTGTAATAGAGCTGATTATATTTTTTGATCTTACAAATTGGTATTGTATAGGTTCCTATGACAAGGCTGAGGAAAAGAGTGGCATCACGGCTGAAAGATTCTCAGAATACATTTGCTTTGCTGACAACTTTCAATGAGATTGACATGTAAGCTTATTGCCTTAATGCAGTGTAGTACTGAATTTCCCTAATGTAGAAATGTCTCACTGTGAACTCCCAGTTAGAGTGTCAGACATGCTTTGTGATATACCTGCAGTAGCACTCTGGTCTCCTTCACGAGGGCAATCCCTTATGGACAACCAACAAATGTAATCCTGATATGATTGCAATATGGGAGGATAATCTTAGTCTAGCTTTTGTTGCAACCACAAATTATCAGTGTCAAAATTTTCTTCCAACCTAATATCAAATTCCATTGCAATGCCTTTACCCTCACCTTAATCAAATTATCATATTAGTCTGTGGGTTACTTCTGCTATAGCATGTATCTCACGCTAGTACTTTCTTGCTGTGTTACTTAGTTGGATATACTATTTGTTCCGGGTAGATAATTGATTTGATTAATTAAGACCGTATTGCATCATGGGTTGGAGTAATGTCTTCTGCATGGTTTATGTTTTGATGTTTTTACTTTACGAATTGGCATGATACTGCAGGACTAATTTAATGAAACTCCGAGCTGATTACAAAGATGCTTTCGTTGAGAAGCATGGTGTGAAGCTGGGATTTATGTCTGGATTTGTCAAGGTACATAAATAATAACACCCAACCTTTATAACATTATGAGCCTCAGAGCATTTGTATTGTCCTGATCTCCCTACACATGCATACTGCCATTACTGTGGTCATGTAATGAATTATGGTCAATAATTTTTTCAGGCTGCTATCAGTGCTCTTCAGCAACAACCTACTGTCAATGCTGTCATTGATGGTGATGATATCATCTACAGAGACTATGTTGATATAAGTATAGCTGTTGGTACTCCAAAGGTCTGTTCGGCTACGATCCCGCTGGCATACTGAATTATTTTTCTATAGATTTATGCCCACGCTGGTATTTTCTCATTTTACTGGCTTTGGACTTCGTTTAAACCAGCTCTATTAATATAAGATAAACGTGGATTGTATATGTATTGGATGCATTTGCATCTCGTTTCTTATACCGGATTTTAAGCCACGTTGTATCTCTGTTGCTCCTCGTGGCAAGAAAGGGAGGAGTGATCTCTTATCTGATGATGCTTTAGCTGTTAGGTGTTGACCATGAATGGTTATTTTTCTTTTCTCTTTTGTAGGGTCTGGTTGTTCCAGTTTTGCGCAATGCTGGTGAGATGAACTTTGCTCAGATTGAGAAGGAGATAAATGCCCTAGCCAAGAAGGCGGCTGATGGCTCCATATCCATTGATGAGATGGCTGGAGGGACATTCACCATTTCAAATGGTGGTGTATATGGCAGCTTGTTAAGTACACCCATTATCAATCCCCCACAGGTATATATGATCATGTTCTGTGGTATCCCTCCTATTTTATGTACTCTTTTGCTAGTTATATAATGCCAATGAATAAAAATGACAGTGTAATTGTTATTGGTGGTCATCAATTTGTATTTCTGCTGCAGTCTGCAATCCTAGGGATGCACTCAATTGTGAACCGGCCAATGGTTGTTGGAGGCAATGTGGTTTCAAGGCCAATGATGTACATTGCCTTGACATATGACCACCGGCTGATTGATGGGAGAGAAGCTGTTTTCTTCTTGAGAAGAATCAAAGATGTTGTGGAGGATCCTCGAAGGCTTCTGCTTGATGTATGAGTGTCCGGTCATGGTATTCTTGCTTCTTTTTTTCCGTCGTAACTTTCCATGTATAATATCCAAATGGTATTTAAAGTATAAAGAAACAAAAAAGCGCATGTTGCTTTGAAACATTTCACAATAAATGTCCGAAACACCTGGGCCAACATTTTTGGGAGTGAGAGAGAAGCCTTCTGTTACGGCATTTTAATTATTTTTGGGGTGAAGTAGTAGCATATATTCATTGCGTGTTTGTTGATGGATCCATGGTCAACCAATTAATCCTTGAGATCTTCTTGTACATTTTATTAAAGAGGGTCAAGTGATCTCTGGAACCATATTCAGAGCAGAGCTGTTTGGTGAAGATTGATTCGCTTCTTTGGTTATTTTTTAGTTTTCTTACATGGCCTTGTTTGAGTTGGAGATATGATTTTGCCATTCGTCTTGCGCAAGCTGGAATGTGTTATGTACAGCATTTAGTTGGCAGGGGAAATATCTAATGGCCAAGACACATGACCCCTGTTACTAATCTCAGGGGGGAAACTTGGAATCTGGAAACTCCTCTGCGTATATGAATGTAACATGAGAGGAAAGGGTACTATTTTTGCCAAAAAGTTATTCCATGCTTCGGTTGGGTTAAGCCACACCCCCATGCTTTTAATATTCTGTATTTCAAAAAAGCCTTTTTCTGCAAAGCACGATTCAGAAGCTGTATATGAGCGAAAGGGAGGGCTGTTTTACTTGGAAAACAATAACGCTTATCAGCATTGTTCTAAACCTTTCCTCTTTCACCAGGTTACTTTATCCAACAATACTCCATAGTCCCAACCTTCCCATATTCTGCATATAAAATATATCCGTTAATGCAACAATACCGTAGCATCGTAATTAGCTCTTGTGAACCCTCCCAAGTACCCCAAAAGGTCCACGAAGATGTTGGTCACCTACTATTCCCCCTGGTGTTCACGCAGATGGCTTTGATGTTAGGACTCTTATGCCCATCTCCAGTTAGCAAAATGATCGTCAGATTGTTGAACTGTGTAAAGCATGGGACCGGTCGGGTGGTGGTTCAAACATTAGCTGCCACATTGTTCATAGTTCTTGTCTCTACCGTATATAGCATGAGAGGAGCAATCTTTGATCGGTTTATAGATGGCGCCGCTGGTGCCATGAACCCACGGAACAGTTCTCGTAGCCTACCATATCTTGGAAGCATCTCTCCTTGGTAACAGCACGATTACTCCTGTACCCCATGCATCTTGTTTTAATTAGACGAATATGCATGCTTGTTTGTTCTGACGAAATAATGATGTGCGATTCCTGAAGCTTATATTGTAGCAATACAATCAACAGGGTTACTTAAAATGTTTTGAAATGGTTTGTTTTCTGTAGGAACTTCATTGTTTCTTGGCGTAATGATTCATAGGCTACATGACTATCTTCAAACAATTGATCTTCTGAAGATGAAAGTAAGTGATTACGAGTACTTTGGTGGTACTGGTAGCACCCGCACTCTGACCAACGAAGAAGAGGAATAGATCATCAAGCTCTTAGAAGCCATGATGATGTTGATTGAAGTCTACTAACAGGTCATTTGAGCAAATACAAAAATGCAGATGTAGCCTTTTCGTTCGCTTATACAAATGTAAATAACTCTGTCAAAGTATACCATGCACATTGAATATTTTCGATTCCTTTGTTTTTGCCGTAAACAAACTGGAAACGTGTATTAAATTCTAAGGGAATTGAATTATTGTACCAAACTGGTATAATTCAAGGGAATTGAACAAATAGCACATGGTTTACTGAAGACACGAGTAAGGACTACGTGTAGATACTACTATGTATGAAGGGTTACTTAAGAGGGTCAATGGAGTAATCTTATGTAATAAAACTCCTCTAAAAGCAACTACCAGTCACATATCTTATTGAAAATAGTGAGATTTGAAAAATCGCAAACATTTATAACGTTTGGCTACTGCTCAGTAAACATACCCTATAATCATTGGATTTCATTTATAGGATGAAACTAAATTTACCCGTTTGATGCCAAGGAACAGTAGTAAACTAGTAGTAGTTTATATAGCCCCGTTCTCGATAGATGAAAAGTAGTGGGCCTTTGATGAGTTGAAGAAATAATCTCCAGGCCACCACTGATTGGACCAAGAAAACAAACAATTTTTTATCAACCTTAATAATCTATCTACAGCTAGTCTTGTTAGGTAGATTCATTTCGTCTCTGGATTTATTTGGTGAATTCACTACAAAGATTGAGCATAAAATTATTTATTCATTGTTGACAGCTTTAGCTAATTGATGATAAAAAGTTAGTCATAAGTTAAACTGTTACTTTTGTATCTTTATTTATTGAAAAAATAAACTATTACTGAAGGCGATTTCGAACCGTGGTGCCACCTTACAAGATGATACCTATTTTGTCTTTTTCTACTATATCATTTTAACAAAAATTCAAAATGTTGTACTCCATCCGTCAACAATATATGTCATTTTAGAAACTTACACACTTATTAAGAAAAGTAGTAAAATGACACATGTAGCCATACTTTTTTACTTTTCCATCTAGATAATAATTACTTTTTGTGTTGAATAGTAGGATTAAAAGTAGAAAAATGTGTGTAAAAAAACTAGAATGACACATATTTTTAACAAGATTCATATCCCAAAACGACAGATATTAATAACGGAGGGAGTATCTTATTATCTGGGTTGCTATTTGCAGTACAAAATTACTAATCACCGCCAGTATATTTTTTTGAATCATATTAACGTTGTAAGCATGTAATGACATCATGTTGTAACTTCTGTTTTCAAAAAAATCATTTCGTCAACGTAAATTGTAAAAAACGTTTCTAATTATACAAAAGACGTTAAACCCGTATTTATTGTGTTTGAACGTTATAATTGTGACTCCATGTTAATAAACTATATTTTACATTATGTTTGATTAAATTACAAACATTGTAACACTTTCAGACATACTGAAAAACATAGTTGAAAACCACCAATTTCAGGTAAAAAAACACTCTCATTGTAATAGAAGACGTAAATCCGTTTTTATTGTGTTTGAACGTTATAATAGCAACTCAACGTAAGTAAATGACATTTTACGTTACGTTTGACTAAATTACAAACATTGTTACTCTTTCAGAACGTCGTACTGAAATCATAGTTGAAAAAGTCAATTTCGGGTTAAAAAATGCTCTCACTATATATAGCCGAATCTACCTTAACGTCTTTATTTCGCTCTAATTACTCTCTCTCCTATCTTGCTCTCCCATCAGAGCTCTTCTGCCTGCCAGAGCCGCTACGGAGCCGCCACCCGTCGCCCCCGAATATGGTGTTATAGATCTTGATGTCGTAAATCCAGATATGGTGTTAGTTTTTCCAAAAATACATTAATTTAGGCTATATATAAATTAAAAACTGAAAAAAAACTTGAAAACTCCATTAATGAGAGTTCTAGAGGTCGCCCCTCCCGTCGTCACTACTGAGCTCCAGTCACCACCGCCGCCAACACGAAGTGGCCTGGCTCACCACTGCAAGCGACACGAGTTGTATGCCTTCGCCCCTATGTTCAACACGAGTCGAGTCAGGTCACCTTTGTCGGCGACACTACCTAGCTCGACTCGCCTCTCTTTTGACACGATTTTGTTAGTCTCGCCCCGATAGGTATTATTGTTTTTTTATTTTTTAAATAAATATTTTTAAATTTATTAAAATAATAATAAATCATAACATTTTAAAATTAAAATTAATAATAAACCAACTCACATATGTACGACATTATAAAGTCAAGAGTTACAATAATCTTTAATTCATTTAAGAATCTCATCTTTTTAGTGTCAACTTTGACCTTCCTAGTCAATGGGGTTGACTTGGTCAATGTAATTGACTTGACTAACACTACAACAACATTAGTTAGTTGGGGCAATTTGTTGTTGATATCAAATAGTGCACAACTAAACTTGCACCTAAATATATAATCAAATAGAGTAATGTTTAGTCGCACTATTTGACTACATCAAATGGGGGACAATAAAAAACTTGCACCGATAGTGTAACACCCCTACCGCTAATACCGTCATTACCGTCCAATCTCCTCATGCATTCGTACTCACGCAGCGTACATACTTACTCAACGGCGGGTGATACACTGCCGTTAGCCACCCACGTGACTAACAAGGCTACTACTATACACAGCATCAGTCTGATGGACCGGAATATCCGAGTACTACACAAATACAATACATACTCCCATTACTTACTGAGTACTACAATACTCCATTCAATACAATACTCCATAATTCAATATAAGATAATACACTACACATACCGAGTTTACTAAGTTCCAATCACAAATACGATACTTCCTCCAAGTTCATACATACTCTTTAAAAGTCTAACCACTACCCATTTCTCACAACTACATACTTGCAACTTACGTAATAGTGTACCCCTTGGTACATTTCTACATTCAAGGCTACAAGCCTTATACCATTTACTACAATCTACCTTTCATTCCTAGTAATCTAGGCATGTCCACCGGTCTCTTCTGTGACCAGGTCTACTTGGTACCTGCACACTAAAAACGTTCCCCCTAGGGGGTCAGCTTACGCTGAATATGATAACCGCATACCCCGCGTACTAGCGAGGGTACGCCGACCATTGGTCGAATACATGCAATTCATTTTGAAATACATACATACATACATACATACATACATACATACATACATGCTTTCATTCACGATACTACAATACTACACAAGGTATACATACATACGCACAGTACAATACATGCTTGGAAGACAATACAAGTCAACCCATACTTACTTACCATCTTCCAGAATACATACACAATACATACTCATTACATACTCAATTCGCAATACGGAGATACACTTCTCCAATTCACACAGAAGGCTTGTTAGCTTCTTTTACCACCCGGGTTAATCGGGTGTTCAATACTCATTTACTCAAGGTCAATGACTTACAACAGTCAAGACCGATACACATACAATACTTACTTCTTACTTACTTTACTCAGGTTAAGTCGGTATGACCTCCGGGCAGGGATTACTACATCCCACCACCGGGCTTTAAGGTGGTCCACTAATCCCAGATGCTACCCATTCAAGGGGATTGGTCCATGGAAAAGATTACCGCCAGGATTCGGATCCAACCTCTTGTGTTTCCTTATCCTCACGCGTGGCCGAAACTATATCAGACTTCTACTCATTCCATTTTACTCAATACTAAAGTTAGAAGTTAGGTAGTTAGGAATTAGCAGAAGTCATTACACCCATACCAAGGGTTAATACTCTACACATGTACACATCCAAATATACATACACTTCATTCTCATCCATATATTTCATGAATTATACAAACTAAATGTTCAAGAGAATACAACAAGAACAATATAGCCCAAACACGATTAAGTGCAATAAGAGTCCGATTCGTGCATTTATCTTATTTGAGTGATCACATAAGCACACAAATCGGGGTAACCAGGTTAGGATACAGAGCATGAGGAAATCATACCTTTCACCGTTGATTTACTTATCGGGTGTTCCCTTGCTCCTTAGTCCATACTTGTTCCTCGAATCTTATTCTCGAACCTCCGGCTACATGCCAAATGGTTCCATTAATACTAAGCATCACACTGGATTCATAGCTACTACTCCCGTACTTACCCGTTATCCCATTACTTTGGTTTAACTTAACGTTCTTATACTTTCAACTTCCTTAATTAATCCTCATACTTGTTTCCCATTTATATACTTACTTCCTTACCATTGCTACTTCATTAATGGTGTATTACTACATACATATGCATATATGTGTTTTGGCATACATATATATACCTACATACGATTACTATAACCATATGATAAAACACTTTCTTTCTTTTTTCTTTTTTTTTGTAAGTTTTGGGTCGTCCGACCCACCGTCCGACCCAACCTATGGGTCGGCCCGTTCCAGTAAGTTTTCCGTCTTCTGAAATTGTCCCGTCCGACCCAGAACTGTTTCGTCCGACCCATACACTCTGGGTCGGTCCATTCCAGAAGGCTTTGGTTCCATGGTCTGGGCCCGTCCGACCCACCGTCCGACCCAACCTCTGGGTCGGTCCGGTCCAGAACCTACCTACAGATTTTGTTTTCACTTCTTTTCTTACCCATTTCTTCCCCAATCTTCCTACATGTAATCCTACATGATTTAGCACTAATTAAGCCCTCTAAATCACCTTAATTCATCCCCAAATCCATTACTAAATCCATCAAACAACTTACACAATTCCCTCACTTCTTTTCCAACACTTGTAACAGTTTTTGTTACCCTTATGCTACAGATTTTTAAAACTCAATTCTCCCATCCAATACTTCTACTACCAATACCATTACTAGCATCCCAATACATTTCCAAGTAATTACAACATCTATACCCAAGTCCAACATTCATTTTACTAAGTCTTGTACTCTCATTCTTCCTAATTCCTCCAATGAAATCCAATACCTCTCGCTACATATTTTTACATGTTCATCCTCATTCTCCACTCACCAATCCATGGTCATTAAACATCTCTACTAACCCCAATACATCCCTTGGTTCTCCCATTCACCAAGTCATTTTTGAATATAATCCCTACCAAAATTTCACCATAGTTTACCTACTTTTCTTACTTCTCCACATACACACTTTTTCATCAAACTCATTCCTAAGCTAGCCACACCCATACAAGGGTCCTACCAGCAACCAATACAATACCAATTCATTAATACTTCCTCAATCCACAATACTAATACACATGTACAATACACTTGGCCCTAAGGCCTATAATTCACATACTAGTTCACAATTACCTAAAATTCCAATACTACAATACCAATACAATATTTTGGGTTCTTTAAATTGGTTTACCCATTCCCATTACTCTAATGCATTAAATTTACCATTCAAGAAAGAGCTCTTAACTTAAGCTCTTATTTCCTCTTTTCTTTTCCACTTCTTCTCTTCTCTCTTTCTTGCCCAAATCGGCCATATGGGGAATGGAGTTGCCAAACTCCATTCCCATCATCCAAGCACACAGAACAATTGTAATTAATATACTAACCCTTATATTAATGCTAGTTCATTGAAATGTTTAAAGCAAGATTTCTAGGGTTTACCTTTGGAGTGTCTTAGGAGGGTTTTAGCCCTTGGTTCAAGAAGGTGAATCCACCACCATTGCAAGGTTGATATTATGCTCAAAGGAGAGAGAGAAATGGAGTGTTACAAAGAGGTAAAAATCGGTTATGAGCAAGGATGGAGAAATATGAGTTCTTTCATGGAGATTTTTACCTTAGTGGAGAGAGGAGACTCCAAACTACCCATTGGTGCTATTTTCTCTTTGAATGGGGTATACCCACGAAAATGAACTTCCTCATTTTGGGATTTTGAAAAGAGAGAAGTGTAGAGGAGGATGAGGGGAGTTCAAATATGTAGTTATTTTTACCTTTGGAGTTCAAATGAAGGTGGAGCATGGATGGAAAGATGAGAAGCCATTGAAGCTTATCCTTGGAGCTCCAAAAATCGCCCAAACAGAGAGAGAGGAAGGGGAGATCGGCTGGGTAGGAGAATGGAGGAAAGAGAAAAGAGAAAGGTGAGGTGAGAGAGAGTGAGGGTTTGTTTTTCACTTTATTGCTTTTTGCTTTTTGGTCTCTTATTTAATTAGCTAGTGTGTGTGTGTGTGAGAGGGCTTTTGACTGATTAAAAATCGGCCCACACAGTATTACTAGCTGGAGCATTTTTCGTCTTTTACAGAAAACGCTCGTTATTTACCCTGTTTTGGTACTATTCACTAACCGGGCCCGTTTTCCGGAATTTTCTCGTTTCTTTATTTGTATTGGTTATTAAGCTTACATAAATGCTTAATAATATTTATTTAATGACTTATAATTTTTACGGGTTCGTTTGACCACTTAAAATCACGTTTTCGGGTTTCTCGAAAAACGTGCGTTAAAGCTCTATTAGCATTTTAATACATTATTTGGATCCGTTTTCTTCGGGAGTTGTTCCCATATATTATTTAGGTCTTATTAACCCTTTAGGATCCATATAATACGCTAACCGAGGTCTCATACCCCCTATGGTTATTTAACGCTTATTTAGCGTTTTCACTTTTAAAGCGTTTCTTTATTTCTTTTGGATTTATTTTTCCTCACCAATACTACTTAAGCATTATTAGGCTCTTAAATAAGGATTAGAATAATCTTAATCACTATATTAAGTTTGGGGTATTTTAGATAGGTCATATTAATAGGGCAACATAAAGACTCACCCTAATTGATATAACAAATAGTGCAACTTTAAGTTGTCGCACTAATTGATTAAATCAAATAGTGCAATTTCCATGATCGCACCAAATAGACATTATCTTTTGTTGCAAATTAATATTTGTGCACTAATTGATGAGACATATTAAATAGGGCAATATAAGTTGCACTACCTACCATAGCAAATGGGGCACAGTACAAAACTTGCACTAACTGATAACATCAATTAGTGCTCAGGTGTATGTTGCCCTATATGCTAATAGTCAAATAGTGCAATTTCTCTCTTCGCACCATTAGTAAGTTATTAATCTCCCTGATTTTTTTTGGAACTAACACCCCACAGCGTAAAACAGTCGGGAAGCAGTACAATACCTATCTTCGTCTTCTTCCTCACACTGATTGAGGATGAACCTGTACATTCTTCTCTTCATTCACGCATACCATAAACGCTGATGATGCCTTCCTGTATTAAGCAATTTTGAAGGCCGCATTAGGACTATTGACAAGGGCAGCCTCGACTGCTGTGTTGATATCGAATCTCTGGCTCCCTCACTGCTTCCTTCAATCGTTGTGTTCTTGGCGCTGAGGCTGCAAGCAAGAAGCAATTCATACCAAGTTGGAGGTGTAATCTGTTTCATCCTTTTCCGTTGCCACATCCAAGATTGAAATACAAAGTTAAATCGAAGGAAAGTGCTTCAGTCTCGCTTTAGGTGAGTTATTCTTTAGTGATGAGTTCTCGCTTCATATATGCCATTAAGAGTTGCTGATAGATCCAATCCGATTCATCCATGGAGAATGGAAACTGTGTTACAGATACTAAGGAAGAGATGCAAATTTTTAATGCAACTAACTGTGTCTGTGTGTCTATCTATCATCGTCAAATTGATTGATTAATCTGGGTTTTGTCTTCTTCTTTTTTCCTAATCTATTCTCGAACTGAAGATGACGGTTCATCAGATTGTAATTAAAACACAGGAACAAAAAAACCAAAGATTTATCTATCTTTTTATTTTTTCTGTTCGTCAAATGTGTAAAAACGATTCGTCAGATTGTGTGTGTGTGTGTTTTTTATTTTATAAAAAGTTATCGACCGAGTGATGAAATTGAATAGACAGTTGACTTGATTACATTAGACAAGTCTAACTTTCTTTGTGCTTCTTCTCTTAATTATATCTCTCTTCTTTCCATCAAACGGTCTTAGAAAATTTCTTAATGATTCAAAATTCGATCAAATCTCCATGTAGAATTCTTTCCTTGACAATTTCAGAGACGCCATGCCAGCCAAACTGATTAGCTAGCTAGCTTGCTTCATTAAATCATGATCCATTAATGATCTTTTTATAACCGTTACTTGTATCTGTAACATTCCCTTCTCAACTATCCAAACAGTTCCAATGCTCCACATTTCTTTTCTTTCATCTTACTGTTGTTGCTGGTGCTAAAGCTATTTTGACTGCATCAGTAGGATAAATAGGGGAAAATGTTGATGGTGTTCAGTAGGAGGAAGTTTATGATTATGCAGAGGGCTAAAGATAAAGTTGTTAATAATTCTGGTGATGCTGCTAAATCAAGGCAAACAGAGAATGTTATTGTTTTTTAGTTTCAATTAATTAGTTCCATCGGTGTGGAGACAGATTTCTAAAATTATAAATCAGTATATATATACTATGGTGTCTTTCCTCTTTGAGATCTGATTGCTCTTAATTTTCATCTACATATATTTCTTTTGTTGATTTGATATTTTTTTAAGGTTAATCATCCTTCCTTTTTAGGTAATCACCTTATTTCATATGTATGATGGATAATAATAGAGATTGGATGAGGCTGAAGGATTGTCAGGTAGGATACAAGAGGCTTATATAAAGGGAGTTCGCGAGTTTTTGAATTTGCTTTAGGACACTACTCTTGGTTCAGATTTGAAGTTGAAGTGTTCTGTCCTTGCTTGAATTGTGTAAATCTGTGTTGTTCAGATCGAAAAAAACTATGTGGGCTCATCTTTTAAGAATGGAATAGACCCCGAATATAATCCATGGACTAGACATGGGGAAGAAGAAATTGCAGTTCCTTTAGACAGTCAACGGATGAGGATGAGGATGAAGATGATAACTTTGAAGAGGATGCTTTTTTGATGTCTAATGAAATGGCGTCTTGGTTCGAGATGCCGCAAATGTGTTTCTCAGCCGGGAAGCGGGGGGTAGTGAGGGGGGGTAGTGAAGGCGGGGGGGATGTGGATGGTAATGGTAATGGTGAGTTGCCAGAGGATTTTAATAGATTGATGAAAGCGTCAAAAGAACGACTATACCCAGGGTGCAACACTCATTCAAGTTATCATTCATTGTAAACTTTGATGCATCTTAAGGTAACTGGCCGGTGGAGTAATAAGTCATTCACAATGTTACTCAAAGAATTGCATAAGGCTTTCAATTTTGACCCTTGTTTTCCTAAGAATTGATGTGAAGCAAAGAAATACATAAAAGATTGGGGTTTGCACTATGAGAAGATACATGCTTGCGTGAACCATTGTATTCTCTTTCAGAACCAGTATGCCCATGTTGATAGATGTCCTGAATGTCTTGAGTCTAGGTGGGAAGAAGGTGTTGCAAATGTTGATGATAGTGGCCCTTATTCAGAATCACAAGGGGCTTCACAATCGCAACCTAGAGTCCCCGATTAGTGCTACGCTATCTTCCAATCACCCCAAGGCTTCAAAGACTTTTTATTTCCCGAGACATTGCATGCCAAATGAGGTGGCATAAGGAGAAGCGTTAAAGATGATGGAATCATAGAACATCCAGCGGATGCTAGTGAATGGAAGAACTTTGATCAAACTAATACAGTTTTCGCAAGTGACCCACGTAATGTAAGGTTGGGTCTTGCAGCTGATGGGTTCCATCCTGGACAGGGTTACGGTAGAGGTTATAGCATATGGCCTGTTTATATAGTTCCCTACAATCTACCTTCTATTATGTTTATGATGATGCATTCCATTTCTGTCCCTCTTGATCCCTGGACCAATTCAGCCCGGAAAACAACATTGACGTGTTCCTTGAACCACTTATTGAGGAACTTCAAGAGTTATGGGCGGTTGGAGTGGAGACTTATGACACACATAGCGCAGAAACTTCCAAATGAAAGCTGCATTACTGTGGACAATCAATGATTTTCCAGCTTATGCTAGCTTGTCTGGTTACTCTACTGCGGGAGATATGCTTGTCCTATTTGTTCATAGCGAAACTTGTTATGTGAGACTTAAGCATGGAAGTAAGCATGCTTCTTGGGTCATCTTAGATTTTTGACTCCAGATCATCGGTTTAGACTTGATAAGAAATCTTTTAATGGAGAAACAGAGCGGAAGCCGCCTCCTCTCCCCTCTGGTGATGACATTTTAAACATGTTCGAAGGAATTCCAAATGCCAAGTTTGGGAGGATAGAATCAAGGAAAAGAAAGCGAGGCGAGAGGTACTACTGGTTTGGTTGGCAGTGGAAAGAAAAAAGAGTATATTCTTTCAATTGCCCTATTGGAGGAAGCTAGAAATTCGTCACAACTTAGATGTCATGCACATCTCGAAGAACATAGTCGACAATGTACTTGGGACGGTACTCGACATTCTGGGAAGACCAAGGACAATATGAATTCTCGGTTGGACTTGGTTGAACTGAACATGCATAAGCATTTGTATCCAGTCCAACAAAGTGGTAAATATTACGTTCCTAGAGCACCATATCAGCTGTCAGATTCAGAGAAAAAAACAAGTGTTGTTGTTCTTATCGAAGGTGAACTACCTGATAGCTATGCTTCAAAATATCTCGATGTGCAAACTTAGGAGATGACAAAATTGTTGACATGAAAGTCATGCCTGTCATGTGTTCATGCAAGATTTGCTTATACCAACATTTCGAAATATCTTGCCAAAAGTGGTGTTTGAACCATGGCAGAGCTTAGCTTGTTTTATAAGAAGTTATGCTCTAAGGCTCTTACTCTTGAAGACTTGAAGGAATGGGAAAAAAGAGCCGCATTGATACTTTGCAAGCTGGAAAAGATTTTCGTTCCATCTTTTTTGATGTCATGGTGCACCTCACTGTGCATTTAGCAAGAGCGGCTATGCTTGGTGGACCAGTGCAAGGTCGATGGAGTTTCGATTTGAAGGTAAATATAATATGTTTCAAATGTGAATGTATATATTTTCAATCATTCGTAGATAATAAAACATATTAAGTTACTAATGTAGGGGAATAAGAGAGTTAAAGTCATATGTACGTAAAAAAGCACGACCTGAGGGCTCCATAGTGGAAGGCTACATATGAATGAATGCCTCACATTTTGCTCAAGGTATTTGAAGGGGATAGAAACAAAGTTCAACCGTGTTGATAGAAATGATGTAGTTGAACAACTACCCTGTTTCATTTGAACTTTCTGCATTTAAGAAAAGAGGAAGACCATTAGGGAAAGGAAAAAATTAGAAGGCTAAGTGGTATTGAGTGGAGGCAAGCTCAACTCTATATCCTTAGAAACTACCTAGAAGTTTAACCCTATTGGTGTAAGTTCCTTCTTTTATCTTTTTTCAACTTTCCCATCTCTTTAATGATTAATAAATCTGTGTGTAAAGGATGCTCGAAATCTCCTGGATATTGATCTGATCTGATGTTTCTGATTTTGCAACATGACTCATTATTGTCTAGTTTTGCTTCTGTAGGCAGTCTATGAGTTGTAATTTTTTTGTACTTCAGTAGCTTACTATTATATACCTCTCTCTTACTGTTATATACCCCTCTCACCATTTCTGTAAAGCCATGAGAACATACCCCAACTAGCAGCTTCATGTGCATTAAATTTCTGTTCATTTTTACCAGTTTCTGTTCCTATTGATACAGTCATTACTCTCTCATGTGCTCTAATGAGTTTCTGATTCTGCTCTCCATGTACAAATCTGTGTGTTGCTTCCCCAATTGCAATTAAAGTTGGATTATTAGCGAAAACTCCACCGTCTACTAAGTGAAATCATACTTCTCACCATCATCATCATTAGACATATCGTTTTCAAAGTAATGGGCAGGGAGATATGATGGAGCTGTTAACCTGTAGTGAATGCCATTGTTTTGTAACATACACTCACGATGCTTAAAGACATTGATTGAAGTTAGGGTATACAACTAGAATCACGATGCATTTTACTCTTCTTTCGTTGTCCTTTCTACTGATGTGGTTGACACTTGCGAAAAATTGTTCTAAGCAGCAGTAAATGAATTTAGGGTTTAACAATTTCATGAGTTACTGTTTCTTCCTCTAATCGCACTGTTTCTTCTTCCTCTAATCACTCTATTGTTTGAAAGTAGCTTAGTTATATTTCACTTCCGTCAAGCTCTCAATGTTGCTGGACTTACTATTGCTGTGCGCTGGCCTGTATTTCTCTCGACTATACGTGAATCCACCTACAAACCAATATTGTCATTATTTGGTTTCTCGATCTAGTTATCGATTTGGTATGTGTTGATCTGTTACAATCCTAGCACGGTAGCACCGTATTTTATGCACTATCGCAAATGGAATGTTTGGGATCCTGCCGGTGGTCTTCTTGTGAAAATATACAGATGTGCTTGTTGAATCAAAAAAAAAAAATTGACAGTTGACAGGAGCAAAAAAAAACGTATATCTTGATGCCTTAGGTTTTAGCTGATGAACAAGACCTTTTGTGTCTGTCTGCTTCTAAATGATTGCATTGTTATCTACTCAGATTGTTATCACTAGTGCAAATCCAATCCAAATATCTGAAGGTTTAGAGTACAACCAAAGCACTTGTGGGTGAGCTAAAGAAAATGTAAAAAGCTGTATGTATATGTATATAGACAAGTCCAAACTTGTCGATCATCCTGAGAGTACTTTAACTTTTAGATGAGAGCCTGTTGGAGAGAACAACAAGAACTTTATTGGTGACAGCAGAAATCCATTGTATTATCTATCCACACATTTACTTGCTTGTTTGTGGTGCTCTAGTTTTCTTGTCCGTTTCTGCTTATGGATTCTTTATCTATCTTATGAATAGTCTGTTTGGTCTGGTTACGCTTTACATATTAATTTTTCATGTATTATATGTTTAAATTAGATTTAGTTTTCTATCATGAGTTCGGAATTCGCCGCTGAACCATCAGAAGGACCAATTGAATCCTCTCAGTCTCAGCAGTCAAATGGTAGGAAAGAGAAAAAGAGTGGGTAAGTGCTAGCAGTTTAAATTGTAAATCAGATTATATCTATCTGTTCGTTGTTTGTTTTTTGTTTATTTAATACGTTTGGCACTACCTGTTTTTGTAGGTCGATGTCGCGGTCAGAACAGAGCCTTAAAATATGTAAAGCTACGACGCTCTCAGCCACAAAGGCTTTCAGTTTGCATTCCAGAACAGTGGTGTGCTGTTGTTGAGAAAGAGCGCGGCAGTTTGTTGCTGAATGCAGCCAGTGGGTAAAGGAGATTTGCCCTCTCAATGTTGAAAAATGGGATAAAATGCCGGATGATGTAATGGATCGTCTGTATGCAAAAATCAAGGTATAAACTTACTGCTGATATGTGCTGAGTAAGTTTGTTATCTTATTTATAAAATACACCATGTGAAATATCTAGAAATGTATATGCGTAATATTTTAACAATTTTGTTAAACATTTTATTGTTGCTGAAATTGATAAATAAAACTGCTTTTTCACGTAGAGTAAGTATGAATTGCCAGAGGGAGGACATGTGGAAAGAGCACTGAAGAAACAATGCTCTGGTTTGTATAGAAAATGGAGAGAAAGGCTAAAGAGAAAACATTTTTCTGACAATAGTTCCTTAAGAGACGTCGAGCAAAGCTGCCCATCGGACATTGACAAGGAGCAATGGAGATGGCTCGTGTACAACTACTGGAGCTGTCCAAAACAAAGGGTAAGTATGTCCTATCATATTGTATTTATTACATATACTAATGAAAAAAGATAATAACTTACAATTAATTTGTGATGTGTAGGAAAGAAGTGAAAAAAAAACCGGGTCAATGCTTCATTGATGAAGATTCGTTCTTTTACCGGATCAAAATCAATTGCGAGAGAGAGTAGTACATGAAATAGAAGATTCTAAAGCCAAAGTTTTACACTATTTTACTAATTTTGTTCATCTTTATCATATGTTATCTTTTTATTCACTTATATTTGAGTTTCTTTTTTTAGGGAGATGAGGAAGAAAATAATGAGACTAGCTCATCTGATGCTACTACATCACAAATAGATCAGCCAAAGTATATCCGACTTTGGATAACGACAAAAGGGTAAGACAAACTAAGCCTTCAGATTTTTACATTTAACAAATACAATTTCCTTTTGGAATTGCTTACACTCTTTGCTTTCATATTCTGCTGAAATCTCTTCTCTTTCATATTCATTTTCTGTTGAACATTATCTTTGCTAATCTTATAATAGGGATAAGAATGGTGTGTTGAAAGAAAAGGGAGACATAATTTTACAAAAATTTAAAGAGCTTCATTCAAAAGTGGTTGATGAGAAGGGTGTGGATGATTTAACAATTGAGGATGCATATGAGACGGTTTTAGGTCACTCATCAGGATATGCTCGCGGGTTAGGAAGAGGGCATATTGTGCCATCAAAGAAAGAGAGAGTAGGAAGATTGGAGATTGAACAATTAAAGGAGAGAGAAAAAGAGATGAGATCTGAAATGGAAAGGGAATTAAGAGAAGCAAGGGAGAAGAACAAGAATTAGGGTTGAGATTGAAAAACGTGAAGAAGAGGCTAGGGAGAGGGAGGCAGAGTTATGGGCTGAGATTGAAAGTAATAAGCAAGAAGCTTTAGAGAGGGAAGAAAAACTACGGGCTGATCTAAAAGCAGAAATGTTGCAGATGTTCAGTAAACTTGCAGGTATGTTACAAACGTTAACTTTCATGATTGTTTATAAAAGTAAGTGGTAGTTTAATATGAAGGCAATTAGTTCAGATAATTAGTATACATGATGCCTATTGTTATTATGCTTTACTGGATCTCTTCTCTTTTACTATGGATGCAATATGATAATGTAAATGAGTTAATTTGGTATTGTTGTGTTGTTTCTGTTATATGGACTGAGATGAGAAATTGTCCGCGAAAAAATAGTTTTATAGTGTATCATTTTGTGTTATAAAAATCAGCTAATGTTGTAGGATAACACAAGCTCTTTGTTTCTCTTTTCTGATTGTTGTGTTTATAGGAATTAATGCTAACAATTCATAAGGAGCTATGCTTGCAAGACGATATGTTCATTGTTCATAACATCTCTTTGGTAAGTTCTTTGTTCATATCCTATACTCTTAAGATTGTTGTATATACCCTTTGCTTTTGTTGTATTATGTTGCTGCTGTCTGAGTTGCTTAGAAATAACTACCTTTTTTATGCTTATAATGAGTGTTTAACTGCGATAGACGGGCTAAAAAAGATTAAGATACCCTTTCCGCCTTCGTACTGCTACCCTACAAAGGAAAGATATAAACAAAAATAGGAATGTTATTGTTGAAGGAAGGAAACACACTGTTTTTGTAACATGTATTCGGTGACACTCAATCCACAATCTAGGCATAAACAATTCAGTGGCACTCAAAAATTACGATTAGCTCTCCCTCCAGCAGGAGGAAAGTTTCTTTCTTCTTTGTTTGCCTGTTCCCTTTGTCTACCTATTGGGCTAGTTTTGCATACATTGTTACTTGCAAAACACCCATTTATCCATGGATCATTTCTCCGATGGTTCCCCTTCCTCCTTCTCTTTTTTCTTTTATTTTTGGGTTCTTCCTTTCTCAATATTTTTCACAAAACAGTAAGTTTTGCATGTCCATTCTTAGAGGAAGAGGAGAGCTACAGGATTATCGTTATTAAATTGGTTGGTAATAGAACCGATTTCAATTCGGTCAAGTGCTGCCTGATTGAAGTTATCGGTGGAGTGAATGAATATGGGTTCATATATCTCCGATTTCTCTTGCATGTGGACTCGCATGTGCCAATTTGCTGAATGTGGTGTGTGATTTGGATTTGCATGGAGACAATAATTGGTATCTTGAAGCCAAACTGTTTTGATAAACTATTGCTGATAAACTGGAGTAGTAGTAGTAAGTACATTGGTCTCAAATACTTTCTATGTTCTATAACTTTGTCCTTTGAGACTGGAGTAGTAAGTCTGATGTTGATAAACTGCGTGTGTGATGAGAAAGGGGCAGAATTGGTCCTGATCTTTCTGTTTAAATTTAAAGTGCGAAAGCTTTTCTTGAAAACATGGGTGTTGAATTGCAGCACTGTGTAGATCTGTGTCTTCTATGTGGCAAATAATACTTATTTCTTGCAAGATTGAGTCCAGTTAGCACTAATTGTTGTAGAGACACAGATTTTGCAGCATTGTGTAGATCTGTCTTCTATGACTCAAACGTGTAAACATTAGGATTATGTTAAATGGTTCAGATCTTGTGAGACATAAGCATAGAATAGTTCTAATTAGTTTCATTTTCACTCTCAGGTATGCAGAGGCCATCAAATTGTTGAAGCAGCTGCTGGTGCTTGGACTCATTTTTAGAGTTTTTATGTTTTGAATAGCAGTTGTATTGTGTTTTTTCTGAACAGTTTTGATGTAGTAACATGAAAATAATTACTTACGTGTGGAAAATCCAAAGTTATCATTGTGTAGAACGGGATGATATATTGTTTGTGGTAAATAATATACAATATTTTGACTCATTGTTTTTAATTTTCATGTTTTGTTAATAGCATGTAAAAGATTAAACAGAGTAATAACAGATTAACAGTGTAATAACAGTAAAAGATCAAATAGAATGAAAATGACCTGTGCAGAATTTTATTTATTTTTTGAATCTAAAAGATCAAATAGGGCAACTTATTTTGCACTAAATGTGATATAAAATAGAGTAATAACAGTAAATGCACTAATGGAGGATATCAAATAGTGCAACAAATGTATTTGCACCAATTGTTAACTAACAAATGGTGCAAGAAAAAGACATTGCTCCAATAGTTAACTGTTAAATGGTGCAAAAAATAGCCATTGCTCCAATAGTTAACTATCAAATGGTGCACAAAAATAACTTTGCACCAATGTTAATGTGTAGTTACGGTGACATGAGATCAAATGGGGCAACAATATACTTGCACTATTTGGTATTGCTCAAAGGGGGCAAAATAAAGCATGTGCACCCTTAGGTATTGATCAAATGGTGCGCTCCAGAAAACATGCACTAATATCCTAACACCAGTTAGTGCAATATTTAAGTGCACTGTTTGGGTTTCATCAATTGGTGCAAGTAGTCTTTGCACTAATAGAGCTTTTCAAATGGTGCAATCTAAAATGTTGCCCCAATGACTTGTTAGTGCGCATCTGCCGGTGCAACCTCGAAGCAACATTAAAATTGCACCGATATCTAATTGGTGCAACAAATTGATCTAGTGGGGCAACACAAATTGCCCCAATTACACTTATATGTTGTAGTGTAAGGTATTCAAGTCAATGTTCTTATGTAATTCACAATTTAATTCCTTTGAACTATATAATCATTCTTCATTCCAACCTTCCTTAGAATAACCTAGACTCATCATGTCTGATGTTTATAATATGATTCTCTCATATGAAGCCCATCTCTTAATACATCAATTATAACTTAAACATATAATTGTAACACTCCATAAGTCCTTATAATTCTAAATGAACCTTAATGTTCCTTAGACTTATAATAACTTTACTTAGCTAGTATTTAACTTATCGTTTGTTGTCATACATGACATTCTTCACCATATGATAAAAATCACTTCTAAACTGTATACATTTTGTATAATCTCACATTTAACACTAATTTTCCGTAATTTACATTCTCACCCCAATTTATGTTATAACATTATGATCTTACATAAAACTCAATATACAATCATTTCTCTCTTTATAATTATAACTCAAAATTTACCACCAAGAATAACTTATAAGTCTCTTACATTGGTAGTGGTATGCTATAATTGTTCTGTTGATTTATTATTACTTGCCTTATATTAATTGTGATTTGTTCAACTTATGCAGTGATGGATAAATTTAAGAAAGCTCTTAAGAACGTGTAAAAAAAAAGAAGAAAGACAAAAATGTGGAGCAACCAATGATGGCTTCGTACCATCGTGAGCGAGCACGGTGCCGGACTTGATCCTCCACGGCACTCATCTTTCCACCCACAGTAAGGTCATGTTGAGCCTGCACGACACTCGTCATTTTAGAAATAGTAGGGTCATGCTGAGCCGCCACGTCACTCATCATTTCACCCACAGTAGTAGCATATCATGGACCCATCCCCTGCCCAGTCATTACACAATTCTGACCCAGTCGCACACGTACCAAGGAGGAGGATGCCTGTGGCTTCATCCTCAACAGGTGGTAAGTGTTTTAATGTACAACAACGTCTAATAATTTTTCATGAATTCACATTAATAGTTGGCATAATTATTTTTTAAATATTCGTAGTGCTAGATATATGCATACTTCCCCACTCTTAGACCATTGGTTAGTGCCGATTGACGTGATGGGGATGATAGATCGTGGGCTATAAGATGGGTTAGGTCCACCTCCCAGCAGAAAGATAAAGAGTCGGTGGAGAACTACCGCAAGCATCTAGATGCTCTAACAACAAGAAATGTAAGTGGTAAAAGAATTTCAATTTGTATTATTTACATTATTGTTTCTTATTGATGCTTACGTTTCCCGGTGATCTAATGTAGATTGATTGGTTGCCCTACGGTCGCGAGGCAGTGAATGAGAACAAGGCTCGCACTTGGTACAGAGGTATCTTGCAGTACATGAGCGTGAATGAGCCATATATGCCTGAGCATTGTCTTCCCTAATTTGGGTACCTTCAGTGTATCCCACCTCCTCCTATTAGACCGAACATTTGATCCGAAAAAAGAGGAGAAAGGGACCCCCCTATAAATGTGTGTATCCCCCCCCCCATGTATAGTGTGTAGGACACCACACATGAGTGTGCTGCTACTGCAGGGTACACTAAGACAAGGGCGGTACTGCACGCATGTGACGAATGTTATCTGGATTGGTACATCAAACACAGTCATCCAAAGATTATGAATTCCGATATGTACAACACTACCTTCGTTCATCGGCCTGATCCCGTCCTAGTAAGTTGATCTCTACCTTTGTATAATTTCAGTTGATTATAACACTTTGTGAATGCTAGGCTAACTTAATAATATTATGTTACAGCTCATGAGTGAGGCAACTGGGGGTTGGTAGGCCTTACTTTCCTGGGAACCGTAGATGGGACTAGATGTGGTCTTCAGTACCTTATCTATATGGGATTCATACTATCACCAGTACGGCACGCCATAGTTTAGGGTTTTATGTTTTTGTTGTTTACGATATAGTATGGATGGTTTGTTGACTTTCTACATTTGCTTAACTAAATTGTTTGTAGTTATAATTGATATTCATTTGTAAGACCTTAACTTGTGTTTTGTTAGAAGTTTCACTGATTTTTGTTATGTGGGATTGTTTCCTTACAAAAGCCCTAAACATCAACCAAGATTATAAATCCAGAAATGCCAGATGAGGAGCGAAGAGTCATTGAACAAGAGATTGATAAGGTGTGATCACTATTTGTGTTTTATTTTAGATGATCATGGTCATTCCTGACAAAAGTCCTAGAATTCAAACCCCATGTATCACAGAATAGAAAGTGAATTTCTATCTAATAATCCAAACATCTAACAAGTGGAACAAACCTAATGTTATGTCACGAGAAATGAAATAAATCAAAGTGTAGAAATTCCTAACAAAAGTCCTAGAATTCAAATCCCATGCACCATAGCATCAAAAGTGAATATCTATCTAATAATCCAAACATCTAACAGGCGGAACAAACCTAATGCTTATGTCACGAGAACTGAAATATATCAAAGTGTTGAAATTCTTAATAAAAGTCCTAGAACTCAAACCCCAAGCATCACAGAATTGAAAGTGAATATCTATCTAGGAATCCAAACATCTAACAAGCGGAACAAACCTAATGTTTATGTCACGATGAATTGAAATATATCAAGTGTAGAATTCCTAACAAAAGTTTAGAATTCAAATCTTATGCGTCATTGCATCGAAAGTGTATCTATCTAATAATCCAAACATCTAACAAGCGGAACAAACCTAATGCTTATGTCACGAGAAAAAATATATCAAAGTGTAGAAATTCCTAACAAAATTTCTAGAACTCAAACCCCAAGCATCACAGAATTGGAAGTGAATATCTATCTAGGAATCTAAACATCTAACAAGCGGAACAAACCTAATGTTTATGTCACGAGAAATGAAATATATCAAAGTGTAGAAATTCCTAACAAAAGTCCTAGAATTCATATCTCATGCATCACATCGTTGAAAGTGAATATCTATCTAATAATCCAAATATATAACAAGCGGAACAAACCTAATGCTTATGTCACGAGAACTGAAATATATCAAAGTATAGAAATTCCTAACAAAAGTCCTAGAATTCAAACCCTAGGCATCACAGAATTGAAAGTGAATATCTATCTAGGAATCCAAAATCTAACAAACAGAACAAACCTAATGTTTTTGTCGCGAGAACTGAAATACATCAAAGTGTAGAAATTCCTAACAAAAGTCCTAGAATTCAAACCCTATGCATCACATAATCGAAAGTGAATATCTATCTAATAATCCGAACATCAAACAAGTGGAACAAACCTAAAGTTTATGTCACGAGAACTGAAATATATCAAAGTGTAGAAATTCCTAACAAAAGTCCTAGAATTCAAACCCCCTGCATCACTGAATCAAAGTGAATATCTATCTAATAATCCAAACATCTAACAAGCGGAACAAACCTAATGTTTATGTCAAGAAAACTAAAATATATCAAAGTGTGGAAATTCCTAATAAAAGTCCTAGAATTCAAACCTCATGCATCACATAATTGAAAGTGAATATCTATCTAATAATCCAAACATCTAACAAGCTGAACAAACCTAATGTTTATGTCACGAGAACTGAAATATTTCAAAGTGTAGAATTCCTAACAAAAGTCCTAGAATTCAAACCCGTGCATCACAGAATTGAAGTTAGGGTCATTCCGAGCATCAATCATTTAAACGCTTTCTTGATCCTAAGTTACATTGTTTGTGAGGAAAGGAAATGATCACAATTATTACTTCTTTTACGTAAATATATATTTTGATTGTTAGGAGGTTTCTTAGATCCCAAAATCACTCAACTATATAACAAAATATTGGAAAAAAATGTCAAAAAACGTGTCAAATAAAGACACTATATTGTTCAACTCGTGTCAAATTAAATCACGAGTTGAGCTAGGTCCTCATTTTATTTGTCACGAGTTGAGCAATGTAGTGACTTACTTTGACACGATTTGGGCAATATAATGATTTAATTTGACACGATTGAGCAACATAATGTCTTTATTTGACACGTTTTTTGGTATTTTAGTAACAAAGAAATGACTGTAAAAACTATTTCATATATTGATTTTATTTTTTTGAAGAAAAATGGTCACCCCAACGCATTGCAATGTATTCCGGATAGTTTGGAAAAAACAAATTGTACTGCACTTAGTAAAATCTATGTATCAAGTATAAACTTCCTTAATTAAATCACAAGTGAATGTCAATTAATAAAAAAGTTGCACCCACACTTTGTTACATATACAACATTAAAATGATTTAAAAAATTTTGATTGCGATGATTAGTAATTTTTGTACTGTGAATATCAACCCTTTATAAAACTAAGAACTATTTTATAGACGGTTCTATATGAACCGTCTTTATATATATAAATAATGAGGAGACCCGCTTAGAGGTGGTTTCCATAAGAACCGCCACTGTAGTAGATATATATAAATAATGTTGAGACTCTTTGTTCTATATTCAATATGCAATTGTCGTTCGTACCACGAAAGCAGCTATAGCAGACCATCAGCTTTTCAGCTTTGAATTGTATTCTAATGTATTATCTATATGCATATGTGTGAATATTTACGTAATTGCATACGAGGGATTATATATACACGCTTTTGATGAAACTTGATGTGGTAGCTAGGTGCTATGCTATTGATCTCGCTGCGCAGCCTGCATATAGGTTATATATATGTGTGTGGTCTCTTCTCCCATCTCCCCACATCTGCCGATCCACCGAACTCTTCTTAATTTAATTAACTGGGAGATACAACAAGTAGAGAAGAGAGAGATCATGGAGTGCCAAGGTGATTATGCAGTCTAATTTTTTTTTTGATAATTTAGGCTTTCGCCATTTGATTAATAAAGATTGTGGACCGGGGTATTTCGGGCCTCATTAAAACCTCCTCAAATAAAACCAATGGGAAAAAACTTGAGAAGGAAAAGAGTACCCACCATGTCCTTAGTACAGGACTAAGCACCAAAGCTTAGGAATGTGAACTAACACCCACGAATAGCATAAGCTATAGATCAAAACAGACACCACAAATTATCCTACCTAACATTGTTACTCACTCCTTGAGGGATGACAAAGATTATGCAGTCTAATTAGTTTGTTCTTCATTTTAATTCAGCAATTATATATATATATAACAACAGTTTGTCCTTTTTTTTCGATAATTGTCAACATATATCACGTTGTTGTTGTTGTTAGGAGCAGGAAAGCAGTCATGGCCGGAGTTGAAGGGGAAGCAAGGGTCCGTGGCGGAAGCCACCATTGAGGAAGGGAGAACACCCTGGTCGACGCCATAGTCCTGCCGGAAGGAAGTCCGACCACTGGGGACTTCAGGTGTGACCGTGTCTGGTCTTCGTCGACAAAAGACGGCAACGTTGTTAATATTCCCAAAGTGGGTTGATATATTTAAGGGTGTATTGTTATTGTTTTGTGAAAAATAAGGGTGTAGTGTTATCCTTACACTAGTGTTTACACTATGTCTGTGTATGTTTTTAATATATATATATATATATAACTAAAGGAGAATATGTGGGAAGAAAAGAAGAATATGTACAAAAAAATGGCAATTATGAAATACAAAATGGCAATTGGATTTCCTATAATTTTTTACAAAACAACATATAAAAGAGGAAAAGAGCCCCTCTCGAAGAAGGATATACAAAAAGGGAACGGGAAATACAAAAGCATTTCAAAAGATCTGTGAGCGAAGAGATGTCCGTGAGCCAATTTTGATCCATGGTAGAGAGACCAAGCCTCATCAAAACTAGCATACTTCAATTGCATGTTATCCATTGGACCGTGCAAGAAAAAAAGTTAGTACTAGTCTCTTGAGCAAACCCACAGAGTCAATATCTGTTAGCTAATAATACAGTGCCTCGTGATTAGAGTTTATATATACATAGCAATGTTTTTAGGATTGCGATCCTAGCGTAGGATCGTAAGTGACCCCTAGGATTGGATTGTTGGATCGAATCGTGGGATCAGTCGATCCTACACAAAAGTGAGTTAATATCGTTGAAAAATATACATATGTTATAAAAAACTTCTATTTAAGACATAAAGTTTAATTTAAGTAAGAATATATAGCATTATTGAATTAAAATATAAAATAAAATCACAACTATGATAGTACACTTACAAAATTGAAATATAGACAAGAAAACCATATGAATTCTCATAATATTGTTCATAGAAAAGATAAAATTTAATAATATAGGTTAAGCATAAATCAAATACACAAACTTCATAATTTTTATGTGAGTCTTTATTTCTTTTATCACCCTCCAAACAAACATTATGAGCTACAAATTTTTATTTACAAAATCATGCGTTCACATTCATGCTCATTCAAAGAGTAAGTAATTAAGCAATAGAATACAAAGTCAAAATGAGTTTTCACATCTTATTTTTTCAATTATAAACCAAGAAGAAAAAAATGAAAAGAGTAATCAACAATATTTATAAATTTGTATTGGTTGTTTAAGGTTTTTTCCATTTTCTACTTTAGAGCTTTAAATTTTAATTTTTCAATCATTACAATATTAAATAAACACTTTAAATGTTATACATTTTTTAACACCTAAGTACATATTATAATCTTTCATGATGGAGAGTAACAAGAAGTGATATTCCAATCTTACACCGTATCCGCTCAATGACTTCAAATAAATCTACATATAAAGTTGTTTGAATAACATCAAGTTGCAATGTTCAAAGTCATGATACTTTATGGATTATGAATCTTTCTACAAAATTTTAAGAACTTTTTGTTTCTTTATATTTATTAAGATATGATCAACATTGATATGAAAATCATAAACTATAAATAAAGTTGGAATCGATGAGATCGTACTACGGATCTAGAGTGTAGGATCGTAGGATCGTGCAATGGAATCGTGATCCTTTGACGACTACATGGCTCCGATCCTACCTGCGATCCGGATCGTAACTATGAATTTGGATCGTAAAATCGTAGGATCGTGAGATCGTGGGATCGAATCGCGATTCTGTGAACAATGATACATAGTCTTGAGTCTTTCTTTAAGTGACTGAAACATAAACTTAGCTTTAAGGACGGTACAACCTTTCCAGCAAAATAATAACTAGGGATAGGGTGGGGGGTGAAGGATGAAGGAGTCATCATATACCTGGTTCAGGGAGGAGGAGGTAGAGTAGACATGAAGAATGGGGTATGCATCACATACATGCCGCAGGTTTGTATAAAGGCATCGAATTCGTCTTTAGCTAAAGGTATTATTCTAGTCCATTAGATCAACTACTAAATTAATCTAATTCTTGATGAGTACTGGGGGTGAGATACGAGAGATGCGTCGACAGACGAGGTTATATTTTTTTTACGAAAGTATAGTTTCAACTTTAATGTTATATACATGCTTTATCTATTGTCATCAATATAAATGAGATATATAATACTATATTTCCTCTAGTTATCAACTTGAAATGATACTTTTTAAAAAAGTAATTATAAAAAAATAATTTGTTATTTAAACTTTGAAATTTATTAATTAAATCAGTTTGTGTTATATTAAATTAACAAAAAAATTTAGGTATATTTTTAGTCCCTTATTAATTAGTTATGATATAATATACAAAAATGTTAGCCATACAACATTATAAATATATTTCATCCAAGGAAAAAAACATGTCATAGGTATTACAGAATATTGACACGATTGTAAGGTCGTCACTGACTCGACAAATTTTTGTAGTTTAGGGTGGTTAGACCCTAACCCTGTACTTCGACATTTTAGCTTCCTAGGGTGGTTTTAGGGTGTGTGTAGGGTAATATTTTTTTGAAGCCCTTATATTTTATAATGTCTCCCCGACTCAGCAGGTTTTTAGGATTTGTGGTTTAGGGTTTAGGGTCTGCACTACAAACCTAAAATACCTTCTGCCTTAATATTGTTATCGTACTTGGTGGTGACAATGACCTTGTCAGCAACCAAGTAGGCAGAGTAGAAACCAACAACTAATTGACCAATCATGCTCGCATCAGCTACAACAGCCAAGGCTCCATGAATTCCTTGGTTATAGATCGTGTAATTGTACCACGGTTGTTCACCAAATCAACTTTGGGCATTCCCATACCACAGTCAATGATAGAGTGTTGTGGCCTTGTCTGGGATAGGGTGGATAAAGAGCTCAGGTTGTCCCTCAAGCTTGCTCTTTTCATTAAACTCTCATAGTGGATTTTGTCCAGAGCATTGGAAGCATTACTGATGTGCTCCCTAAGAAAGATCTCTTGTTTCTGTAGAATGTATAGGTGATCAAACTCTACAGTGGAAAATATTAGGAATGGAATATTGAGTAAGCTTATATAGCGTAGTTGCTAATCGAGAACAATGAAAGAATGTATTAACGATGTACACTCGTGGCAAATATTTCACACGTGTATGATAAATACATGACATATATATATTTGAAGCAATGGCTAACATTAATTGTATCTAAAACTTAAGCTAATAAGCGATTATTAGCGGTTCATATACATTATAATCTGTAAAATTATGACCAACCCAATATATACTTAGCTTCATTAAAGACAATTGATTTGTGAAGTAAGCAATGAATATTGAGTATTTTTGTATATTAAGGATTTACATTTGTGGCAAATATTACATGAGTTTAGGGGCATATATTTGTACACACATGGCATATATGGTTTCATGCCTATGGCTAATATTTGTCTGTATGTAAAACTATAGCCAATAGCCGTAGATGTACAATATACATTGTTGAACTTTTATTCAATATACACATAGCGTCATTAAATACAATTGATCTGTTGAATTAAGCAATGAATATTGATTAGTTTTGGTATATTAACGATATACACTCATGGCAAATATTTCATGTGTATGGCACATATATTTCATATATTGTTTGAAGCAATGGCTAACATTAATCTGTATCAAAAAATTAAGCTAGTAAGGGATTATTAGCCGTACATGTACATTATAAGCTGTAAATTTTAGCCAACCCAATATATACTAAGCTTCATTAAAGATAGTGATTTTTTTATAAGCAATGAATATTGAGTACTTTTAATGTCTATGGTTAACATGTGTTTGTATCTAAAACGTAACCTAATAGCCGTACATGTACAGTATAAGGTGTATAATTTATTCAATATACACACATAGCGTCATTAAAGATGATGATTTGTTGAATTAATCAATGGACATTAAGTAATTTTTGTATATTAACGATCCTAAACCCTATACCACAAACCCTAAAAATGTCTTCGACGTTTTTAGCTTTCCTAGGGTGGTTTAGGGTTTAGGGTGTGTGGTGTAGGGTAATTTTTTTTAAGTCGTTTTATACTTTATAATGTCGTCACTGACTCGAGGTAGGTTTTTAGGGTTTGTGGTATATGGTTAAGGGTTGTTAGACCCTAAACCCTACACCACAAACTCTAAAAATGCCTTCGGTGTTTGTAGCATCCTAGCCCTTAACCTATACCACAAACTCTAAAAATGCCTTCGGTGTGTTTTTAGCATTCCTAGGGTTTAGGGTGTGTAGTGTACGGTAATGTTTTGTGAAGTTTTATACTTTAAATGTCGCCACTGACTTGACAGCTTTTTAAGGTTTGTGGTTAGGATTTAGGATCGTTAGACCCAATGATATCATATTTTTTTAATATTTTATAATTATATAGTCTATTTGTTATAGATTTAAATTAATTATTAACTCATATAATCATTTACTATTATAGACATTATTTTTAATTAACATTTTAATTAGTATTTGGTTGTCCTTGTACATATTAGGAGTGGACATGCAAAAATTATTTACATGAGTAAAACATTCTAATCTAAACCATTCATCATAATATGTTAGATCCATTGGTTAATATAAAAGCCTTTACAGCCCACATACAGAGACACAAGTTAGTCTGGTGATCAGGTGGACGACTTACATGTCCCTCCCATTTGCACGGAGTACAAGTTGCACTAAAAAAAAGAATGAGAGCTCTTAGGCTAAAAGACATCCATAAGCCATCCTCTAGTTCATCTAGGTCATATCCTATAACATTGGGAGGTGTCCATAGTAATGGTGGCCACTGAATCCGACCTACCTGGAAACCGGCGGTTCTACCCGGAAACCGATTGAACGGAAACCGGCGTCGGAACCAGGCCGGCAGAACCGATCGGAACCGGAACCGCCCTTGCGAATCGAATCCGAATACAAGTTGAGATTCGGGACCGAACCGGAACCGGAACCGGAACCACCCGGAACCGCCTGGATTCGCATCAGATTCGGAACCGTGGAACCGGAACCGGAAACGGTGGAACCGGAACCACCCGAAACCGGCCAAAGTAGCTATTGGAATCAGTCCAAAACGACGTCGTTTTGGGTCTCGGGTGTGTGCTCCCCTGGTCAACATGATGATTGGTACGAGGTTGAATGGGGACAACACCACTTAAGACTTCTATTTTGTATTGTATATTTTAGAATGTATTAGTGTAACACCCCAACCACCACCGTACACTTAACATCAAACTGCAGCGGAAATCTCAACTCATCACATTACTTAATTCATTGGTGTTACACGCCGTTAGCACCCACGTGGCTAACAAGGCTAATACATAAACATTGTACCGGTCTGATGGGCTAAATTCCCGAGCGACTACACAATACTATCCCTTCCATTAACAACAACAACACATACACCTTCAACCATACCAGTAGTATTTATAAACTGATGCCGATAAACAATTTCGGTCTTACTACGCCTACAATGCTTACGCCATTTAAATGGCTACCCATGTATAAACATCTACCCCGTCCTACTCTCGAACGGCTTCCAGCTCCTTGTACCTGAAATAGAAAAGGAGAGAAAGGGTGGCCCCAAGGGGCTCAGCACCTTTGCTGGTATGGTATCCCGCAGCCCACATGCTACCGGGCCACAGACAACTAATTGTCGTCTTAGCATGCAGTTGATTATATTTAAATCATGCATACAAACCATAAACACCCAACACTTTGCATACACCCAAACAATAGGGCTCAACAATATCCAACACATCCACACTTAACAAATCATCCAATGATTCCTTTAACCCTAGAGTGACTCTCCTCTAAAACGGAGCTGCTTCCTTAATGAACGACACGTACCCATTAATCGGGTTATCCTTAAACGCCTCTTGTCAAAAACTGGGATTCATTTCCATGATCCACACACTCCATATCCTACAACATATCTCATTCCTCACATAACAAAACATAACAAAACCTTTCTTGTTTCGGCGTACACATGACAACATCGCATTCATTTTAAACACCTAACGTAAACATATCATAGCATAGCAGGGGAAATTGCTTAGCACAATAACAACACAAACACCATAAGGCGGTTCACACAAGGAACCTTCCACCATAGTTAGTATTATAGTGACCCTAGAGATTATTGCCAATCTCATGCTAAGCTCGTTACCAACCTCATTACCGTCCAGTTATATCGAACGGTTAACTTAAACCCAAGGTGTGTCGGATATAGTAATCCCAAGCACACGAAATAACATTCGTATGCCCCTGTGGCCCGACGTGAGTCAGTAACTAGCTTTGGATAGCTAAGGGAAGGTAGAAACCAAATTGGAATACCACCTATACATACACCAAGAGAGCCGAACCGGATATGACATCGACTCCCGTCCATCACACGCGTGGCCGGAACAACCGGACTCCTCACCCCCATTAGTATATATATACTTATAAATAAGTAGTTAGAGATCCATTATGGAGCCTACCACATCCACACACCATACGGTATCATAAACGAGTTAGCAAACAAGGGAGGTTCACACACTTGCATACAACAGCAATATCCAACAAACTCACACATAGCCGTGGTTGGAACGTTCCCAAGGTTTGGGTCGTTAACTCCGAATACCGTCTCTCATGTGCTCCTAGTTCTAGTTAGCTAAGGTTTAACACTTATTTGAGGTTAAATGGTATCGAGGCCAAATTCGCCACATAAATGAATTACTATAAACTCATTACATGTTTAATCTTACAAGGTGGCAACACTCAGAAAAACATTGGCATACAAGCCGGTGTAATCCGGTAGGACACAGGTTGCAAGAAAACCCTACCTGTCACCGGAGTCCACTTTACCAAGTCCACTTACGTTCCTCGAACAATTCTTGAACACTGGTACATTAAAGTTACCTTCATTAACATTGGGGTAACATGTTTGTGTAACGTCGAATGACCATGGTTAACCCCGTTTAACTAGTTAAATACCTTTACATTTTAACATGTTTCACTCTTTCATTTTACTTCAGCTTTTCAACCCTCTTATTTGTCATTACAACTCACCAACATGTCCTATACAACCTTATATATCATTACCTATCATGCCCATCATTACTCACCATTTCCATACCTTAAATCTCATTTTCAGAGTGGTCGGGACTTGGTTCTTACCTTAAGTCCCGGACCAACACATTAGAGTACTCTCGGCCATATTTAATAGGGTGGTCCGGGACCTTGTACTCACCCCAAGTCCCGGACCACAACATGGAAACAACTCTCGGCCTGTTTTTGATATATGGTCCGGGACTTCAACCATTAACCAAGTCCCGGACCAAAGCTACAGAATGCCATATTTGCATTTTTCTACCCTTGTTCAACTTGTTCTCTTCATCCATTGATTACCCAAACTTCACACATTATCTTAGGCATATTCTAATACCAAAATATCACTTTGATTCACCTTATAACATTAACCAACTTGTACCCAATTTTCTTATCAAATCCTTAACACTTGTTTATACTTCCAATGGCCTTTAAAGTCACCAAACAAGGCCTAAACATCATCTAAAACCATTACCATTCAATCCCCCATCATTAGGAGCCTTAAAACAAAATTTTTCTCATTCCTGGTCTGGACCGCCCCTCTGGGGCGGTCCCAGGGGCGGTCCACAACAGATGCTACACGTATATTTTTTTTTCACTTCTCTGCACTGGACCTCCCCACAGGGGCGGTCCGTAGGGGCGGTCCACTGCAGAACCCATTTTCTAATGTGCTTTTCTCCTCTTTCTAAACTCAAATTCACCCCAATTTTTTTCCTATGCTTTACACATGTTCTCTCACATGTTTTAACATCTTTGGGCACACTTAAACCCTCTCGAAAACATCCCAAAAATCCTTAAACTTTTACTTATATCTTCACAAAATTCCTAACACTACAATGTTTTCTCCTAGTCCCCAAGTGGTGTTTCATAACCATATAACTACTATCTCAAAATACTTCTCTTCATTTAACATCATCTTTCAAGCATCATTCTTACCATCAACTCCTTATTTTACAAAGTTTGCCTAAGTCTTTGCCTAAGTCCAAAATGACTTTGGTACATACTAAAACCTTAAGATCATGCCTAAGTCCTTGTTACACTCTAAATCACCTTAATACACGTTTCCTTCTCAAGTAAAGTATTTATTCACCTTTAACACTTCCTAGTTCACCAAAACTTACTTAAAACACTTAGAACTTCTTACACATTTTCCCAAATTTGGCCATAGCTTCTCTTGTGTATACTCACATCCCAAACACTTAGGTTTCTACCTTATTTCATTCAAGAACACCTAAAATCCATCAAACACATCTTTATACACAAACTTCACACATTTAGCACTACATCACAATATAGTGCTTAACTTAAATTGCTTGGCACTTAGGCCCTTAAATAACATGGCTCTTAGGCCCTTAAATTGCATAAACCTTAAACACTGAATTTCCACAATATATAAGCCTTGACCTGCAATACACACACCAAGACATATGTTCCTTTACTAGTCTCCTTGAGAACACCTTACTAAGTCATTCACCATTTGCTCTTTAGGTAGTTTTAGCAAGCATTATAAGCTCATTTCTCCTAAGCATTATTACCACATTGAGATAGCATATTTACATCTTTTCACTCAAACTTCTTTCTTGTTCCTCTTAGACGGTAAGGAATTTCTTCCTTGTAAACTACAATAATATACCAACATTGAAATGAGATATAAGCTTTATGCTTCATCTCATTGTAAACCCTAGGTTTACATATTATCTTAAGGTATTAAAATGATTGTTTTACCTTGGAATGGAAAGAGAGCTTGAATATATATCAAGAGAGGACTCCACCAAGCCCTTGGAAGATTCAAATGAAGCTAAAACAAGCAAGGTAAAGACACCATGGTGTGGTGAATTTCGGCCATGTACTAAAAGGAGAGGAAACTTGATTTTTCTTTGAGATTCCTTACCTAGAAGCAAAGGAGAACAATAATATGTGAAAAGGTGAGCTCAAGCTCCATCAATGGTGAATCTCCTTGGCACCGAAATTGAGTTCTTGAAGATTTGAAAAGGTAGAAGTGTAGAGCTTGCTCCAACTAGAAGAATGGTGGTCTTGGAATGATTTGGACCATGGAGCTAGGAGTTACAAGTGTCAAAGATGGAAAACAATGGTGGTGTTGGTGTTGCTGTAGCAGCTCGTAAAAGAGAGCAAGAAGGGAGGTTGGAGACGTGTGAAATGAAGAAGGAAAGGAGAAATGAAGATAGAACTTGCTTTAACAAGATATTTGTATTATAAGGTAACTTTCTCCTTTTTACCTTCCTACCCTTCCTTTCCTTAATTGATTTTTACATGGTGGTGACTCACCTTCATAAAAATCGGCCCCCATATACTTAGAAGGGTATAATAGTCTTTGTTGACCAATTTAATTACTTATCATCATATGTTACAAACTAGCTTATTAAAGTTACTATTCACAAAAACAAGGCACATAGAAGTGAAATTTTTGATTTCCCATTGATATAGCCACCAAATGTGATACTATATAGTACACATGTTAATTAAAGAGTAATGATGGACATTTAGCCATTCAAAACTCATTTACAAGACAATTTTCAAAAACGTGCTTAAGACTCCTTAAAGCACATTTTGTGTTTTAACTTGTTTTCAAGCTTGGTTTTCTTTGGTAATTGATTTAATATGTTCATAACATATTTATAAGGTATAGGTATGACCATTAGGTCTTTTACAAATTTATCCCAAGCTTAGAGCACATTTTGCTCTTATTGACTTTAAGGTACTTATTTGTGTTTTGTTTGGTTTCATTGTCTACCAAAGTTTCCTAAGGACTTAATTAGCCTTATAAAGTCATAAAATATATCAAGTCTTGGTAGGCTCTTTGGGTCCTAGCCAAGGTTCACTCCAAGCTTAGAGCATGTTTTTGCTCAAACCGTTTGGTGTCTTAGTGTTTTATTGTGTTTACCATGGTTTTAAATGGTTCATTTATGTCAAGGAACTTTTTAGCCTGTTTAAATACCATAGTTTAACATTTACACAACATACCAAGGTTGGGGTATTTCAATTAGTATTACTTCTTTCATGTAATCTTTTAAAACTTCCAATTGAAATCATGTAACCTATTAGTAGTTGTACTCTTTTCCCTTATTAGGGGTTTCCCAATGGGTTTTTACCTAATAAGGTTTTAACGAGGCAGTGAATCATATAATAAAATCCGCTTTCTCTTTAATTTTGCAATTCAATAGAAAAAATTTAGTCTTTGGTTCTTACACATTAAGATTATAAACATGAGGAGGAATAACCTAGCTAGGAGTAAAGTGGACGAAAAGAGCAACGTGTGTGCGCAAAACGGATCTAAAATTGGAGTTAAAACAAAAGAAAACTGAAGCCGATCGAATCTTTCCGGAACCGGTCGGAACCGATCGGAACCGGAACCGGAACCCGAACCGCTCGGGAAACGGTCGGAACCTGATTGAGCGAATCACAAAGCGAATACAGAGTCCCGGGAACCGGAACCGCCCAGGAACCGCCAGGACCGGTTGGCTCCGAATCCGGATACACATTTTTCGGAACCGGAACCGGTGGAACGGAAACCGTGGCCAGCTTAATCTCCACGAAGACTGGGTTTAAAGAAATCAAAACTAACGACCGTGTACGATAAACTCATTAATCCATTACTCTTTGCTTCATGCCACCTCTCTATATCACTTACACGTCGATAGTTCTTATCAGAACCTTTCTCTTTCGTTTTGAACAAGAAGACATCAAATCGCAGTCGGCTTACGACTATGATCAAAATAATAATGTGATATTTATATACAAACATACCGTAGACCGAAAAACCCAGGATCGATTAACTATGTTATCCTATACTCTAGGATATACACGAATCAAACAATGATACCCACAATGTGACTGATCGACTGTCTTAATTTGTTGATCGACTTGTCTGTAATGACGATATATTTCTTCTTCAGCAAACTCAAATTCCGGCGGTTGTTCATTATCGACTCGGTTTAGATTAAGGCTCTCACCAGCATGTTTTTGTGACTGTGATCTGACTATTTAGGACTGTTTATATCTGACGGTATATTATTAAAGGAGAATATAGAATTTACTTGAGTTTCACTGAAATCCACCATTTATAACATAAATATATGTCGGAACCAAAACTGAGTCAACAAACCGAAAAACTCTAACAGCAAATATCCGGCAAAGCTCGATCGTTACTAAAATCATAGAAAAAACGGAGGAAAGGAGGAAAAAGGCTATACTATCTATCTGCCGGAACACGACGAGGAAAAAGATTGTATTGCACGTTATAGAAAATTGGATTAGCTAGTATATGTTTTAAACACACTTGGGACAGAAGTGATCAGTGGCGTTCGTATACTTGAATTGCTTATTTAAAAGTAAAACAGCTATATGCCTAATAGCTATATATCTTGTTGTACATTGATCTCTTCTCGATCCCCAGAGCGTTTGTGTAGTATATTTATGTGTCCCCCTCTTGTCCATATCTTTTTTTTTTTTGTATAAGGGTAAATATTAATGAGGAAATGCAGAGGTATATATCCTCGGGGATATATAGTTACCTATATATCGAGTAGCAACAAGAAATACAAAGGTGGCTATGGGGGTATAAAAACCTCCCTGTTGCCAAATACAAAAACGGCATGGAGCCTACCAAGAGAGGCAAAGTAGAGGGGGGAAAATACATAATCAAGGGGACCTATGAGCTCAAAAACCCTCTCTAACCATTCAGAATCCCTAATAGAGTCTCTCATCTTTGTTTCAATGACAGCCTTGATAGACGTTTGATGTCAGCAATGATAATAGCAGGATCCTTGGATTGATTCGCCATTGCACGCTTGCATCTCTCTATCCAATGTAGTAAACCGTGGTGGCCACCACCGCTCTTCTAACCAGATCTCGTGGACGATTCTCCTGCAATAACGGATGATCCACGTTGAGCTGCTTCGCAAACTTGTTCTGTTCGTAGTAGGGAGGCCGAGTCAAGTCAAGTTCAATCACATAAGTTCAACCAGATCCTGCGAGAGTACCTGCATTCAAAGAATAGATGGCGACAAGTCTCTGAGAGCAAACCTCACAGATGGCAACAACGTTTAGCAAGACAAATACCCAAAGTTTTTTCTTTTCAACTTTGATTCCTTACCTTCCCTTATAGCTTTACTTTAATTGCTCCAATTTGTAATAAAAGAAAAAATAAAACTATTAAAAATAGTCTATCTTTAACAGGAAAGCAATCTTGGCCGGAGCTCAAGGGGGAACAAGGGTGTAAAGCCGAAAAGATCATCGAGAGTGAGAACCACAAAGTGAACGCCGTCGTCGTGCCAGACGAAGTCCTGTCACCATGGACTTGCGAGCTGCAACCGTGTCAGGATCTTCGTCGACGATAATGGCTACGTCGTTCGTACTCCCACCGTGGGTTGATCTCATCAAATAATAGTATGAATATTGATGTATAAATAAAGGTGTATTGTGATATCTACATATTGTATTGTTTTATAATTATACCCGTTAAACGTAAAATATGATGTATGTTCCTTCTACTCGCGTTTGTGTTTGGTCGATTGAAATTCATAAAAGGTAGATTGTTATATCTAATACTATACATCATAAAGTAATTAATAGGGCTAACTATTGAATGATACTTGGTTAATTAAGTTCTCTTACAAAACTTGGTTAAAAGCTGACGGGTAGATAAAAATATCGCAACATCTGAAAAATTAGTGCATGATTATCAAATAATCTAAATTTGAGTTATTATCACTCTCTTATTTCTCTCACTGCTACATCAGTTTAAGAACTATATCTATTTTTTATCAATATCAGTGAACTCATACTTTGGTTTTATAACTCTCTCTAATTGTCTTGTCATTTTACTTTTTACATATTAATTATTATTAATATCAAAAATTAATTTTTAATGTTTATTACTACTATTTTCATAATACACAAATAATCCTAACTTAATATTTTATTAATGATTAAAGTTTATTATATTTTTGAAACAAAAATAAAATAAAATAATTTATATATATTATGATGAATTTAGAAATGAATATTTGGTACATATTTTAATTTTCAAGTATATTTTAGTATTATTTTTTTATATCATAATAAATATTAATTTAATGAATATAAATATTAAAAATATGATAAACATATCAATATGGATCTCATTTTGTAGAGAATGAGATTTTAAGAATTTTGATATATTTAGTTTATTTATATTATTATTAGTTTTAAAATATTAAGATTTTATAATGTATAAGGTTTACCTTTTTAAATTGAATATTATAATTAGAAAAAACTAATGGCGGGTCCCATTTATGGGTTCTAAACAAGTTCTTCCCGAAGAACCTAAAACTAGAATTTTTCCCCTCCCTTCACCTCATATTTTTTTATTTATTTTTTACCTATGAACTCCTAAGAATCATTGATAATCATGGTCTTATACAACCTACGACTAGATTTGGTCTATTTTAAAGACTATAAAAGTTTCTATCTTTTTCTCTTTTTTTTGGAAGTCAAAACCTAATTATTATACAATTAGGATACATAGCCGGAAGAGATTATAGTCATTTATATCTGTTATGAATGATTTGAAATAGTAAGAGCGGTACATGCTCTAGAAATAAAAATTTTAAACCAACAAGACTTGAGAAAACCAGAGGGTATTTACACACAATCGAATTTCCAATTCGCTCAATTTGAGTATGATTATTTTGCTCTTGTTTCAAGATATTTTTAAAATTATAATATTTATCCATAACTTGTGCCATATTACGAGGACCACCAAATTTTATTATATAAGAGGTGAATACGTTATGAAATCATATTCTAATTTAGAAATTATATAGTAAAGAGAGGAGGAGAGAAAATGATTTTAAAAGGTTTGAAAAATTTTTTGGGTAGAAAGAGTAAAAAAGAATGGAAGAAATAACGAAGATGGTGATCAAGGATCTTCGACGAGTCCATAAATGATGTTACCACTGTAGAGAATTTACCAGAAACCCATTTTAAGATACTTTTATGCTTCTTTTTACAATTTAGATACAAATGTAGAATAAATTTTAGTAAAAAAACAAACAAAAAAATGATATTCAAGTGGTAGTCGCGGGCGCCAGCCCTCCCCCTATTGAGCTCATTTGGGGACAGCTTCCAGCAGCAGACAGCTTCTCAATTTCTAAAATCAGCAGGGTTCCACCAAACACCCAAAAACCAGTAGCTGACAGCTCTGCAAAATCATCAGCTGACAACTTCTCAATTTTCAGCAGTAGGACCTAACAATTGTCTCTGCTTTTTTAAAACCATCAGCAGACGTTCCACCAAATACCAAAACTAGCAGCTGACAGCTTCTATAAAAACCATCAGCATACAGCTTCTCAATTTTCATCAGCAGGACCCAACAGCAGCCCCCAACAGCTGTCCCCAAACGAATCCAATTATCTCCGCACACTCCCTTCAAGTGGGCGTCGCCGCCCCTCTCTCTTAGTCGGTGTCGCCAGACTTATTGCCTCAATAGTTTCTTAGCCTTTCGCCTAATATGGATGAACTCCTAGAACATAATCTTGTTGTTTGTGTTAATGAATGCCATGATCTTCGAAAAAAAAATCTTTACGCGACCGGCTAACTGGGATATCAATCGGGGCTAGCTACCAAATATTCATAATAAATGGTTTGATCTACCGTGGAGTAAGTACACGTAACGCATACAATTAATTTGATCGTTGGAACCAGGTTTACGAATGAGGATATTCTATCATATAAGTAATTTACAAAACAAATACTACCTCCGTCCCGTTCTAAGTGTCTCATTTGCTTTTTGCCCGATTTTCCACTTCAATATTAAATATATAAGATAAAATAATTTTAAAAAATAATTTTTACAATATATAGTTCACATAAGGATTCAATTATAAACTATAGATTTATAAAAATATAATTATTTTACATGTTAAATATTGAAGTCAAACGACAAGCTCAAATAGTAAAGGGGACAATGTGGGTGGGACGGAGGGAGTAATCACTTATTGACTTCGAACTTAGATGGTTGCGCTTCCCCAACTTCTCAATATTCTGTTTTTATCTTATATATTATAGGGAAATTTCATCAAATAACACTGAGTTTTTGCTTAATTCACGATATACCACCGTGTTTTTAAAATTACATAGGATAACACTAGTTTTTACAAATTTCATAAGATAACACTTTATCTTATATTTTGTTAAATAATTCCGTTAATATTCCAAGAAAATTACTAATTACCCCTGTTATTAATTAACTACTTGAAAGTGATTTGCCATATGATAAATTTCATAAGACACCACTTTGTTTAAACTATTTATATGGATAGTTTAGTCTTTTCTAAGGATATTAATGGAACATTTAATAAAATATAAGACAAAATGTTATTTGGTGAAATAAGTAAAACTTAGTGTTATCCAGTGTAATTTTTAAAAATAGTGTGATATATCGTGAATTAAAGCAAAAACTCAGTAGTATTTGATGAAAATTTCCCTATATTATAACCTTCTCTTTCTCTTTACGGATAAATCAAACTCCTTTAACAAAAAATAGAAATCAAACTATTCTCTGACTAATTGCACCCTTAATTGCAAAATAGATGTTATACTAAAGTCGGACGATTAAGAATGGCAATACTGGGTACAATTATGTAAAATACAATACGTTAAACACGCTTTCAAACTAATTAAGCAATCCCACTTGACTGACGTGTTTGAATACGTAATACATAGCTGTAGCTAGTATGGATTCTCTCTCTCCTTCTCGGACGAATAGTATATATGTTCATATTCTCTCACATTCAGTGATCCAAATGATCCTCTTTAACACGCAGATCAAAGAGTAATCAAATAGAAGAAGAAGATAGAAAGAAATAGAGATGGCTGACTGCCCAGGTGAGTCAGATTAGCTGGAGATATTATTGTGGCATTGATCATTTACATAACATAACTATAGGGTAATCTAATTATAGCTAGATTGATTGAATGTTATAATCATGTTTACCTGCTTGCAGCTGGGAAGAAATCATGGCCGGAGCTGGTAGGAGGCAGGTTGCGAAGCGGAAGCGATCATGAGAGGGAGAACAGAAATGTAAACGCCATCGTGGTGCCGGAAGGAAGCCCGATCACCTTGGATTTGAGGTGTGATCGCGTCCGGGTCTTCGTTGACAAGAAAGGATGCGTTGTTGACACTCCCGCATAGTAGGTGATTGATGTTTGATCGGTGTGTGTTTGTTGACTTTCCATGGAAAATAAGGGAAGTACTTCCTAGTTTGACCGTGCCATAACATTAGATATATGCTCCGTGTGTATTATAAAAAGAAAACAATATGTACCTTAAGCAATTTAAATAAAATGTATTTTAGTGAACCGTAAGTTGTTATTGGTGTCATTGTCATTAAAAATCTTCAAATTAAATTTCATGAACAATGGTAAAGTGAATCTTACAACCACTAACTAAGGGTTACCAGTCAATAAACGGATAAATGATTTTTCAAAATACTAGTACAATAGATAAACACCGCCTATTTTAATAAGATGCCGCGAAAAAAGGGAGCAAACGCAGCTATTGCCGCGTTATCAATGATGTTCCGTGGTAACCAATCACAAGTTTCACACACTACAAAAAAAATTGCCATTCACCAATGGACTCCTAAGCCACGGAAAAAAATATCTATTAGTAAAGGGTACTTAATATATTATAGTAACAGTCGGTTTTTTATCACGTATGCAAAAGCATAAAACCTAATTCTAATTTCCTCAATATCGGCCGATATCATGGCACTATCGCTGCAGCCGCTGCCCTGCTCTTTCTCTTATCGCCACTGTTGTCCACTCGCACCGCCGGCGCTCCACATCCGCCCCCACCGCCACCGCTCCACATCCGCCCCCACCGCCACCGCTCCCACCGCCGCGATTCACTCTCTGTCATCATGCTCTAGTACCGCTCGCCAATAGCAAGCCACTTCTTCACTGAACTACTTTTGGATTGTTCATGCTCTTCTCCCCCGTTTCATCCAGATCTTATACCATAATCGCTTGCAACGAGAAAACTTAAGGCATGTATAACTCTCAAGAGCTCTAGCCTCCTCTAATCAGTTTAGATAGTTGAACAAACGACGTATTGGACTGAATTCTTTATTCTACAGTTCCCTAGTCGCCGATTCTTGTTTTAAAATATCTTTTTTGCTTGATTGATTTATTGGCGGTACAAATTTTTTTTTATTTATTTTTCTTCTGTCTTCCGTTTGGCTTCAAACTCCATTGTTCGGGTAGAATCTCCTCTTCGATCAAGCAATTGGAAGTCTAGTTGGGGGAAGCATGTCGTCGAAGTGCAGAGTATTGGTTTTGATACTCCAATTTCTCGAAGAGAACTTCGAGGAGTCTATTCGCAAGTGAGAGGTTGCTTAACCTTTGAATATTACTGTTCATTATAAACATTTAGAGTAGAGGGGGCTAGATGAACTTTGATTGTTTTGTCAGCCTATATCTGTTACCATTTATTTTCTAAAATTATACTTCGAATCTCTACTCATCCTTTTTTCCCTACATGTTCTCGGAAGTGTAAGCTTTGTTATGTATTTTTAGTTGTTGTCTGTTTTGTGTGAGCCTCGAGCTACAAACATGTATTATCCAATCTAAGTTTTTTCCAAGTTGTGCATTATTGTCTTCTAAGAACTAGAAAAGATGAGACCTATGTTTTAGATATATTTCAAATTTAAATGCTCGGGTTGATGCTTTTTGTAGGAAAGGCAAGATCAAGATTAAGATACTTCATGTATGAGCTTCTCTACATTCCACGAGGAGCTCTACAAGGAGAACTCAGCTTCTAGCTCTAGCCTCTAACCAATTTCAGGTATAAGCTTCACTTGATATTTTCCTTCCATTGGAATGATACTGTTAGTGTTACTTGAATAATAATCTTCCAATTTGACATAATTTCATGTCCAAGTAAGATTTTACAACGGTTCTTTAACAAAAATTCTAATCATGTATAATAGAGGCGTAGGCATCTGATGTCAAATTATAATTTTCCTTGTTGTTAACATACACGTAACAAAGTCTTCATGCTAGCAATTAGCTGCCACAGAGGATGACATAAAAGGGCAATGTGGCCATATAAACATTGACTTTATACGCTTATAAATTTCTTCATACCTTTTTAATCTAATTTTAGTACTTTGACAATGGATATCTGCTATTGTCACCATACCAGTGTCTTTGTTGAGTCTTAGTCTAGAACAATGGTGATAAAACCCTATGCTGGAGCATATTGGTTTCTTGACATCTGTGATAATGACCGTTCTGTGATATTCATGTTGGTATGTAATTAAAGGTGCAAATTGATACTTTTGAAGACATTTTCACTTTGCACCTTAAGTTTCGATGTGTCTTATTGCTATGACTGAATTGCTTGCAACAGAAAATCAGAATTGTCCAGCAGAACATATTGTGTTACCATCCTATGTCAATTGCTATTCATAGCTTCTATTTCTTGTGTCCCTGGATTGGCTACGCAATTGCTGATTTTTAACTATATTAATCTTAACCATCACAGACCCACAACACCACACAACATTAGGGCACCAAACTAACTTTTTGATTAGTTTTACTGCAGGTGGAGTTCTGTTGTTGCACTCACTACCATGGTTATATCAACTTTCTTAACAGGAATGACTCTCTATTTCCAGGTATTAATATCCCCTTTGTGTGTTTGTTGTATGTTTAGGCTAGTTTGACGAAATGGGATACCAGTCTTCAACTTGATAGATGGAGGATATATACCTTGATTTTTCATTTCTATGAAAATAGTAAAGAGGACGTTGATGTCCTTATAAATAATGCAAATTTGATGTGAAGTGATTAAGATAGACTGCGGATGTTGACTGGACAAACACTTAATTTAGCAAATATCAATCATGATTTTTTATCCATATGAGATTCTACAATCTTTGTTCTCTTTTTACCATGCTGCTGCTACATTTTGTTCTATCATTGTTGTTCATAATGCGCTTTGTCCAGCAATATAATTGATGAAATTATTCTTTTTTTTTATTCTTTGTTTTGTTATGACAGATGTTTACAAGCTCACATGCATCAAGGACATATGTTTACCTTCAGCAAAGGTTCATTAGTTATGAGAAGTTCATATTGTTTTACTCAATATAGATGTATGAGTTAGAATGTTTTATAATTTCTTTGATACAATAAATTAATGGTAGAGTTCTACATATTGGTTGGAACCAAACCAAACAACTTGGAACCAAAAGAGTTCTACATATTGGAATGTTGGAACTCTGTAAGAGTTTGTCTAATACAATGGTATTGTATGAGTGATATTCATAACTTCATGTTTGTATGGATAAAGATATTATACATCAATTCCTTTTAATAAAGCTCATTTGTTTATGATCTCAAATGTGTTGTCTTCTTATTTGAAGAAGCTGGTAGCTTGTAAGCATGAAAAAAAATATGTTTTGTCGTTTTACCACAGAAAAAACGTTGGTGAATGTCACTAATTTCTAGTATGTCGTGTCTGTTGGTAAAAGTTATAGTGATAGTTAGAAACTGTCGGTATAAGATCCAATACCAACTACTACGACGGATGATTTATCCGTTAGTAAATGTTTACAGTGACGGTGTTTGTGTCAACGGATATTGTATCTGTTGGAGTAGACATTTTGGCTTTAACCAACAGTTTTTTTGGGTTTTTTTCCAACAGATTTTAACTGTTGGTGAAAAACAATTCATTTGTAGTTGACATTAGTTAAATTGGTGGGTTCCACTGAAAAAAAGAACCAAAACTATCTAACATCTGGACATATTTGTGGTTGGGTGCCGTGCCTGTTTCTTTACACGGAGAACGAACGGTCCCTAAGTTCTCAAACTTGTAACAAATTAAGATATCATGAAGCAAAGAAATAATTGATAATCAAGTATGTTGATGGCTAATAGGTAATTTCTTGGCTACATCCAAATATAGGTATAGATGGTTACATATATGTACATTTGTTATGTAAAGTTATATATTGAATTCTGATATTATTGAAATTCTACTAGATTTTTTTTATAGTTACAGTAGGGATAGGTTTCAAACCATAACCTTTGGTTTTAAAATACCACTACTCTACCGACCAGCCACGGGGGATTGGCATACGTACTAACTTCTTAAACTGTACAAAAAGTTTACAAAACCTGTACTAAGTTTAAAATGTAGCCAAAGATAGCTACATAGTCAAAGATAGCTACACATGGTTATAGCTAAAACTCATTGTTTTTCTATATGAAACAAATAAAATTTTAGAGAATATCTTCCTTATATTCATTTTCTTTTGTTCTTTTCCCTACATGATCTTGACACCGTCTACAAATGCATGTCATTCATGATTCAACCTTTAATAGGGTCTCATGGGCAGTCTTTGACACCAAACTCAAAAATCAATTCCTCCAATGTTGCATCTTTTACCAGCTAGTTTTGCACAACTAAAAAAATGTCACTTACAAACGGAACATTGCACAGGGAACTTATTCCATTGGTAAATGACAACATAAGAGCATCCATAATGGTGTGGATTCCATATTTATGGGTAAGTAAGAAAACTAAAAAACTATTGCAGTGGTGTAGAATCCTTCTTATTTATCTCTCATCATTCCTTATTTTTGTAAATCAATATTATTGGCTACAACACTGCAACGATAATAATAATAGGGAAATTTCATGAAATGCCACTATATTTTTGGCTAATTCATGAAATGCCACTAAAAAAAAAAAGTCAAAAAAATGCCACTATATTTTTTAAAAAGTCCATGAAATGCCACTATAGATGGAAAAAAAGACAAAAATACCCCTACTAGATACCAGAGTACTTTTAAAGTTCACAATATGCCCCTAAGTGTTAAAAATTAACAAAAATTAACAAAAATATCAAAATATAATAAAACATAAAAATATTATAAAAAATTATAAAAAAGTTAAATATTAAAAAATTTATAAAATTTATAAAATTAAAAAATGAAATATCATTAAATATTAAAAAAATTCATTTTTAAAATTTCTTCAATACCATAAAAGACTATTGAGTTTTAAACAAATAATTTATATCAATTTTTCTACCAATATAGTTTCATAATTTATACCAAATAAGTACCATAATTTTTATCACATTTTTAATTATTATTTTCTATCACTTTAGATTTATTTCTTCAAAAGAAATAATTTTTTTGTATTGCTGATAAATTTTAAAAACAAAAATTTCTAAATATAATAATTTATTGAAAATAGAGCGACTAAGTATATATATTACATATATATAACATACAATATTAATTAGTAAAACTTGTTGTGAGGAAATGATCACAATTATTACTTCTTTTACGTAAATATATATTTTGATTTGTTAGGAGGTTCCTTAGATTCCAAAAGCACTCAACTATATAACAAAATATTGGAAATACAAAATGTCAAAAAATGTGTCAATAAAGACATCATATTGTTCAACTCGTGTCAAATAAATCACGAGTTGAGCTAGGTCCTCATTTTATTTGTCACAAGTTGAGCAATGTAATGATTTACTTTGAAATGATTTGGGCAATATAATGACTTAATTTGACACGATTTGAGCAACATAGGGTCTTTATTTGACACGTTTTTTTTGGTATTTTAGTAACAAAAGAATGACTGTAAAAACTACTTCATATATCAATTTTTATTTTTTTTAAGAAAAATGGGCGCCCCAACGTATTGCAATGTATTCCTGATAGTTTGGCAAAAAAAAAATTGTACTGCACTTAGTAATCACTATTATCAAGTATAAACTTCTTTGATTAAATCACAAGTGGATGTCAATTAATGAAAAAAAAGCTGCACCCACACTTTGTTACATATTTACAACGTTAAAATGATTTAAAAAAAATTTTATACTACGGTGATTAATAAATTTTGTACTGTGAATAGCAACCCCTCTTATTATATATAAGTCAAAATAACATAAATTTTATACCTTTACTCATCATAATTCGAGTTCTTTAAAATAAGACCAAACATGAAATGTTTTGATAAATTTAGCTTTTTTTATTTTTTGTATTTACATGTGTTTTAAGTTTCATTGTGAATCTTAAGTTTAAGAAAAATGAATCAAAGTTGTCAAAAGCGAACCAATAAGGTTATTAAAAAGTGAATCAGAGGTCGTTAACCTTAAACCCTGCACTACAAACCATAAAACTACCTTCGATGTTTTTAACTTTCCTATGGTGGTTTTAGGGGGTTTGGGGATAGGGTAATCTTTTTTGTATCAGTTCTACACTTTATATTGGCATGACTAACTTGACAGGTTTTTAGGGTTTGAGGTACCCTAAACCATACACTACAAACCATAAAAATGTTTTTAACGTATTTAACTTTCCTAGGGTGATTTTTAGAGTGTTTCGGGGTAAGATTCATTAGTTAATGAATATGGTTTATTTATTATTAAAGAAGATTCATTTTGCTAATGAATAAGATTCACTTTAAAATACCAAAATAAATACTCATTCTAAAATATAAAATTTTAAGTTTACCAAACAATCCATGATTCACTTATTTAAAGTGTACGAAAAATGATGAATAATTTCATACTTTTTATTATTTTTGCACTTTTATGTTGTAAGGTACAACATTTTGAAAAAAAATCTCTCCCCCCTCCCATACTCACATATGATGTTCATTTTCCTTCTTTTTTTATTTATTTTCTTCTTTAATAAGATTTTGACATCTATCATATACCACATTGTACCATGACGCAAGCGCCTTCTCCTTTTTTCTCATCATCCATTCTTCTTCTGTCCGGAAATTTCAATTCCATTGTTCACAAAAGGAATGTTCTTTTCTATTACTATTATTATTGTTAAAAGGAATGTTCTTGTAGTTCTTGAATCGCATAGACATAATTATTCTATATCTGCTTCATCAGAAAAGTAAACCTTTTACAAATATTAAAGCGGTGCATTTCGAAGTCATATGAAGAGAAAGAAAAGCAATTCATCATTTATTTCCCCGACACAAAATTTAGTTTTCCTCATAACTTCCATATAGACTCCCACAAAATCAAGCAAGAGATGTATACCTAATGTACTTATTTTGCAAAATCCATAACTTCTTTCCTATACATATATACGAGATTCATTTTAATGTATATATAGCTTGCCAACCAAGGTTGAGCTACCTCTTTATACTAAGTTTTTTTCTAAACAAAAAGTAATTAACACCTTTAGATATTCAAGATCCGAAAGCTTCATGGTTATACCTCCTAAGAAAAAAGAAAGTTCTCAGTGCTTAACTATACCGAAGAAGCACCACTTACTTAAAGGTATTAATTAGCACATTGCAGTTTTCTAATTTAATTAGCCCTTCATTATTACAAAATCTAAACGCACGTATTGCAATTCGCATAGCATGATACGTTCTCGATCGTAAACGGAGCTCCTTTCTCAAGTTCATATCCTGACAAATACAATGAGAAGGAAATGTTGTGGTAATATTACTTACTTATTGCCTACATTTCTACAAGTACAAGTATTAATATCATACGTCTTGTACTACTACGAGTAGGGATGACAATTTTAAAAGGATATCCGCTAATCCGATCCACCCGATTAGCTAAATGGATGAAAATCCGAAATAAACGGATGACGGATCGGGTGACGGATGACCGGATGACGGACCGGGTCGGGTGATGGATGAAACTTTTTCATCCGTCAGCCGATCCATCATCCATTATCACCCGATCCGTCATCCGTTTAAAGTTCCACCTATTTTATTTCAAGTAACCAAACAGATCTTAAAGAAATTTAAAAAATATGAAAGAATAGTTGTAGACTTATATTTCCCGTCCTTTTTATTTCCACATACACTACACAACTTGATACTATTTTCTTATTGTTATTAGTAAATATTTCAGTATGTTTCTATCAAAAAAAAAAAATATATATTTTCAGTATGTTTGAGTGAATATTCATAAAATATAGGAACTTGTACCTTTACCAATACAAAAAAGTTTCATATAATTATCATACTTAAAAAAAAATTGTTGTTTATGATATAGAAAAGGATCACACGATCCACCCGAATCACCCGCGGATGATGGATGGACGGATGACGGATGAAGAATAAATGGGTGACGGATGGAAGGATGATCAATGATACATCCGGGTGACGGATGCGGGTGATGCTTCACCCGATCCGAACCCGATCCATTGACATCCCTAACTACGAGATACTTTTTTTTGTAACAATCTCTTAATTTCTACAAATGATTCTTAATATAGTTACTACGAGCATGATTATCAGAGAACTATAATTTGGGTTCTTAGTACTCTCTTACTTGTTTCTCTCACCGCCACATCATTCTAAGAACTAAGATTATTTTTTTTCATCATCAGAGAACCCATTCATTTGGTTCTTAACTCTCTTTATTTACCATATCAAGTCATTTTTTTTATTTTTTATTATCATAAGAATGCAAACATTATTCTTTAATTATTATCACTACTATTGTTAATAATACGTAAAATAATCTAGCTTAATATTTTATTTATGATTAAAATTCATTATAGTTAAAGAATTATTCATATATATTATTGATGTAAATTTTTTTAATTATTTGACACTCAATCTTCTAGTTATCATACTTTAAAATATCAAAAGAACAATATAATAATACACTACAATATATTAAAAACATGAAAGCAAGTTTAATTAATAGTTATATTTGAATTATAAATGCATATACTCGTACTTCATAAATTTTAAGTATTAAAAATTTATATCACCAGAAAACAAGAATAAAGTGCTCAATTTACTTATGTGAAAATCATAGTAATATGGATCTCATTTTATAGAGAATTGAGATTTTAAGAATTTTAATATATTTAGTTTAAATAATTGGTAATTTTAATAATATAAGATGTAAAAATTTATGGTTTAACTATTTATATTAATTTGGCATATAAAATTTAGAAAACAAAAGTGGTGGGTCCAATTTTATAGGTTCTTAAAGGTTTTTCCACAAGAACCAAAATAATGGTTCTTCCTTCTCTCTCCTCCATCTCATTTACAAATCATGTTTTTACTTTATTTTTTAGTTAAGAACTCCTAAGAACCATTGATAATCATGGTCTTAGAAAGATCATTATGATTAACCTGAATTATCTTTTTTTTTCCCTTGACAAAAAAAACTGTTTATGCACTCAGTGCATACGAGACTAGAGCTGATCATAATGTGTCCGGCCCGACAGCCCGATCCGACCCGGCCCGTAAAAAAGCCCGACGAGCCCGAACCCGATAGGGCTTCCGGGCGGGCCTGGACATAAAATTAGGCCCGAATGAAAAACCGGACCGGGCCACGACACATTTTTGAGCCGTGGGCAAGCCCGGCCCGGCCCGATTAGTATTATATTATTATTATTATTAAAATTTAATATATTACATATTTAATTTTTATATAATATATACAAAAATTATATATAATAGATAAGGTTAAAGAGTTATATATATAAATTAAATCTATATTAACTATATAATTTGAAATTTTTTTAATTAATTTATATTGAAAAAATTAAAAAAACCGGGCGGGCGGGCGGGCTTCGGCAAAGTCTGGAAAAAACCGGGCCTACCGGCCCGGCCCGAACATGTAAAAAACCGGACTTGATTTTTGAAAATAGCCCGACGGGCCTAAAATTTTCCTCTACCCGGCCCGAACCGAGCCCGCCCGCCCGAATGATCCCCTACGAGATCACTTCACCGTAGCTTGTCAGTCATGCTTCGACTCGTTTAGCTTTGGCCAGGAACTATACCGTTACTTATTTTAAAAAAAATAAAAAAATAAAAAGGAATTATACCGTTATGTTAATTGAAGATCTTCGATCACAATCCCAAAGTTTCCATCATTCACTCCTCAACATCTATTCAATGAATCTCACTTTGCCCGGCAGGCAGCAGCAGCAAGACCCGTTTCTCTTCCCAATTAGCAATCCCAGCAACAATCAATATTTAATACACTCCAACTTCAATCCCTTCACTCCCTGCCATATTCCTCAACTTCAATCCCTTTACACAGAGTGTACGTAGGGACGAGGAATTTGCGGTAATTAATGGCGGATGTTGGCGTATCGACTGTGAAGCAGCGGAACAGGGAAAGAGGAGGATACCCATTAAGAAATTAGAGGATAGGATGAAGAAACACGTGACATTCTCGAAGCGTAAGAAAGGTCTATTCAAAAAAGCGAGCGAGCTCTGTATCCTCACTGGAGCAGAGATCGCTATCATCACTTTCTCTGGTGCTGGAAAGGTGTTCACTTTTGGGCACCCATCTGCTGACTCTGTCATCCAGCGTTATCTCTACGGAGGGAAGACCACTAATGCATCGTCATCAGCAACCACTCCTTTCACCGCCACGGCCACCAACAACGGTAATTTCGAAGTTACTGTCGCTTATCATGGGAATGGGGCGGTTAATTGGCCTCGTACGGAAGTGGTGCCTTATGGCATTCCCGTCAATGACAGAGATGATCATGGATTTTACACAGGAAGGCGGGAGTTTAGCCCGCGAAGGGTAGTGAATGAGAATGAAATTGAACTTTGGATTGGGAATGGGCCTAAGAATGAGCCAGCCGCGGCTCAGGAGAATGGGTTCTGGTTTGAGAAGGAGGGGTTAGAAGAACGACTAGGGTTGCAAGATTTGCAAGTGTACCTGAAGGTGTTGGAGGAGGTAAGGATTGATGTGTTGTTGAGGCTGCAAGTTGATCTCCATGATCCAACTACTGGGGATCATTCGTCACTAGGTATCATTCCTCCACCACCGACTTATGATTCATCAGAGACGTTCAACTATTACTATCATCATCAGGTCGATGGTTGTATGGCTGTGCTACCGACGATCGTTGTTAGAGCATGATCTTGCCGGGCGGTCAAGTCTCGCGTAGCGGCGTAGGGACAACTGAATTTTAATTACTGGAAATTTAATGTAGAGAGACAACTGAATTTTAATTACGTTAAGAGAGATCGCTTCTTAGTTGTTGTGAATTGCTGGAATTTGGATGTAGTAGAATTCCTGTTCGTTTGCTAGTTCTTGTGCGGAATTTCTTTCTTTCTGTTTGTTTTACGATACTGTGAATTCGGTCCTTCAATACAATGCCGCGATCGATGAAAAACTAAAATGGTTATATATATTTGCTCCGCTGCGCAGCTGTTGGTGTCTACTTCAACTCGAAATGCAGGAATGAGGCCAATATCATCGGAATGGAAACCAAATTGGATGAGCTGAAATAGCGTAGGTCTAATGTCTTTTTGTGTAAACAATTGGAAGTATACGGATATTATCGTTTCGCCTTGATTAGATTTAGGGGATCCCCTCGAATAAATGCAGCTACGGGAGGAAGGAGCTCTTGGTGGTGGAGGTCATGGAATTGGTGATGATTGTGGTCAATAGTCTGTACATATCATGAGTCTCTATCTGATTAGAACCAGAATCAAAGCCAAACTTAAATATTGGTCTTAGCCCAATCTTGACCACTATGTGAAGGCCAACATTGAAAACGATTCTCAATTCCCTAAACATCTAACCCCTATTCATGTCAAATCTTAGCTAAATAATAATACAACAATCACGTCCTTCCATAAATGAGGGCCAACTCGCGTTTCCATTACCCGCATAAGAATGAGCCAAGATCGATCCTATCAGGTCGATGATAGTGGTTCCTTCAACACAATGACTCTTGTCTACATCGATTTGGTGCTTCATCTCACATTTGAATCGTTTTGATATGATCACTTATGAAATACGATTCTCTTATTGTTGAAATGAATTGAGCTACATGTTTTTTCGAAATGCTGAGCTTAGATTTCATTCGAAAAGGCATTTCCAATGAAGCTAGATTAGGCCAAGGGATTGCACAAAGTGGCTTACATCATTCCATGAAGCCATAGATCACCCTGCCTCCTAAGACAACCAAACAAAAGCATAGATATCTAGAACAAACTACAAAGCTTAAGAGCAACTAAGGCATTAACCAACAAGCAGCAACTATTAACATCAAACTAAACCACCAAGAAATATCCAACAATCCACGGGTAAAGACAACTTTGTTTAACCCCAAGCTATGCCAGATATTTCCTAGTACTCATCCCCCCACCCATCTTGTGTGGAGCTTTAAGGCCACAACCTCTTGTTTAGAGGTTTGATAAATTAGTAACTTCAGAGATGGCGAGAGTGGTCTCTTACCTTTCGGGTCCTACTTGGTTGATGATCCTCCTTCCCTCGAAAACGTTGGAGTGCTCTCATAATACCTTGGATTGGGCAGGTGTGATCACTCTTTGCTGGTTCCGGAGTATAATTTTTTATCTGGTTAGGTGGCCCAAAGTCAATGCCAGTAAATGGTCATCATCTTGAATGGAATGAACCTTTGAGGATGGTTTGCTCAACTTTTCATTGGATCGAGGGGTGTCGATCCTGGGTGAGAAGCAAGATAGATGTTAAGTCAAGTTCATTTAGTTTCGATGATAGCAAATCTTATGTTGTATGTTTAATACGTTTGTTAAGCTTTGAGATTCAGATAAACAGGTGAAGGAGTGGCTTAGCACGCAAGGTTACAGTGCACTCAGTTCGTGACATGTGTCCAACCAATCAGGCACCTGTCTAGGATAGCTCACGCCAGAACTTCTAGTACACACAGGAAGTCAAGCATCACACGACCACATCTCTCATACATCAAAGTAAAATAAGGACAAAACCACTACAAGAAATCGACAAATCTATGCAAACCTTCACATCCACATAAGCAACCAGCTCACGACAAAAGCATAACTCATTAATGTGTAAGATAACAAGATAGTCAAGGGCTATTAATACACATTATTACGTAGCCATAATGAAGTACTTCTTTATGAGCATTAATGAGCCAGACAAGTTGAGCACACAAGTGTTTTCGACCATCGAAAGAACTGTCACCGACGTGTTCAATCACTAGGCGACACATGTTCTTGGCTCCAGGTCAAGTTGAAGCTCAATCTACAATCAAGCTGGCTATTATGCTAAAGGGTAAAGTAGTGATTGACTCCTAGAGTCTAGGTTAGACAGTTAGTTACATCTTAACTAACATGTATAAATACGTGCATTTATGTTCTATGTAAGTAAGCTTGACATAGAGAAAAGGCAGAGATAACCTGAGCAAGTGTGGGTTAGACTAAAGTGTGTGTAGAGCTAGAGAGTTGGTGAGTTGGGTAGGACTGAGTCAGCGGCAATACTTTGCGTAATCAATAGACTGACTAGTCGAGGAACGGTTAGGGGACTGTAGGCCGACTGTTAGGAGAGGGTAGAGGACTTTGGGATAAAGTCCTAAACTGTCCCGAAGTCCGTGGGTAGGACGAGGGAGATTGAGTGAATTTTTGTGTGTAAATTTTCAATCAAATGGAGTTTTTCCAGTTTCAGTTTATCTAGTGCTTTCCCTCAACTATCAAGTAGATCACTTAGGACAATGATACGTCCACGATCGATTGGGGACGCATCAGAAGCATCAGTTAGTTTCAATTGGTATCAGAGCATGTCTCTTCTAGAAAGCTAACTGCTTTGGAAGATGATCGAAATGTCTCACGCAAGCCTACTAGCGTCAAAAGAAGGTTCTTCACCAAATTGACCACCACTCTTCAATGAGATTACTACACTCACTGGAAAAATAAAATGGAGTTTCACATCAAGTCTGATGATCCAAGGATGTGGAGGGTTATATCACATGGTGAATACACCTTCCGAGATGCTCAAGGACAAAACAAATCAGTCGACAATATGACGGATGATCAAATCAAGAAGTTGGTATTCAATGCTTGAGCCGTAAGGATTCTACACTATGCACTACTACCTGAGCAATATTCTAAAATAGCCTCAGCTAAACAGCTCAAAAGGTTTGGAAAACTTTTGAAGTCACGTATGAAGGGAATGATGAGATCAAAAAGACTCGCATTGAGTTGATACTCACTCATTGGGAGCTATTCAAAAAGGAAGAAAAGGAGAGCATTTCTGAAATGCATACAAGGTTCATCAAGCTGGTCAATGAAATGCTGGTGCTTGGAAGAACTATCTCTAATGAGGATCAAATTTGGAAGTTCCTCAGATCTCTTCCTGCCTCCTTTGATAGCAAAGTCAATGCCATACAAGAGGTTCATGATCTATCTAAGATATCTTTGGTAGACATGTTAGGTTCCCTAACGGCATTTGAATAAAAATTACAACAACGAAACTCAGAAGTTCAACAAAAGAAAAAGGAAAAGGCATGGCCCTTCAAGTAGCTGAAAATTCCGAGACGGAAGAAGACAATGATGAGATGGTCCTCTATGCTAAGAGGTACTTTCAGAAGTTCATAAGAAACAACATGATGAAAGGTAAAGAACCCAAGGAGACTGACAATCATCAGAAGAAGAACAATGACAAGTGTTTCGGGTGCTCAAAGCGTGGGCATCACATCAAAGATTGTCCTCAATGATCCCGAGAGGACAACGACAGGATCAGGAAACCTGTCCGAAGATCGTTCAATAAAGGGCCAAGGAAAGAAGCATTTGTTTTCTTCTTAGGGAGACTCAGAACTAAGCGACAACAATCAAACCTCAGATAGTGATCTCTCAAAAGATGAGAAGGCTCACCTATGCCTTGAGGAAGTTTGCTTGATAGCGCAAGACAAGGACACGTCAAAATCAGAGGAAGAAGAGCAAAATAAGGTAAACTACTCTAAACTTAGAAAGAAAATTTTAAAAGCTGACTTCTAGGATAAGGTAGAAAACCTTATGGAGGATCTATCACCGATAGAAAAAGCACGTCAGGGACATCATTCTTTGTTGTATCATGTTTGATTGCACGGGGATCAAAGAAACAACAAAGTGTAGCAATCTCAACTGCTGAATCTGAATGCATAGCTGTAGCAAGCTGTTGTGCTCAACTCTTATGGCTCAAACAGCAATTGGTGATTACAGAGTCAAGACAGGTATGTTGCCAATTATGTGTGCTAATACAAGTGCCATCTCTATTTCCAAAAATCATGTGCATTATTCTCATACCAAGCATATTGACATAAGACATCATTTTTTTAAAGATTGTTGTGAAAAGAAATTAGTTGGTCTAAAGTACATTTCTGCCGAAGACCAACTAGCTGACATTTTTACTAAGCCTCTAAGTAGAGAAAAATTCAACAAGATTGTTCATGATCTAGGAATGATATTCATTAATCACGATTAGGCTGTCTTTTGATTCCCACGATCTGTCACCGACACTTGAGCAACTCCTTTAACATGGTCGTTCAGTAGTCAACTTACAGTTAGATGCATGGAAACATGTCAAATGACTACTTGAAACAGATATGTCAGCACTTTTACAAAAGTAAGAATAGATTAGAGAGAGTGCAACGGATAGAAACGGGAAAAACACAACTGGTCGATGATAACCATCACGACCGTTGCCCGTTATGAATAGTAACATTGGGACATGTCAATGAGAGGATGAGGAGAGGTCACCAACCGTTACTCTATAACTATTAAAGGGCGATGAGAGTCATGCTCTCATCACGCTATTTTCCCTCATTTTTAAACTCTCTGAGCATTCAAGCGCTTTCTCTTCTCTCTTAAACAATCTCGTGAGCCTTGTGCAAAAATCCTTGTCTCACAGCTACTCTAAATTCCCTATCAAAAAGTTCTAAAACTCTAATACAAATCCCTCGATCAAAATGGCACTAAAATCTACTCTTCGTTCCAAGAAAGGCTGTTCTTAAGAGAGCCTCATCAGCACAAGTGGCCGACATGTGACCGACAGAACCACACAGAGAATCGCCGCCCCCTCGCTTGTCCAAAGAAATGGAAGATCAACTTGTGCGTAGGGTGACAGATGAAGGCAAACTGTAACAAGAAGAGGAACACTATATAACCCTTTATCTGCCTAAGCTTCATCATCTCATTCAAGCTGAGATTCTCAAACCAAAAATACTTCCAACTCCTACCTCTACCGAAAATCCAATCATGTTTTCTCCCTCCATCACCAAAAGTCGCCACCAAAAACATTAGAGCCAAAAATCCCAAGATTCCAAAAGGACAAAGCCATTCCACAGCAACAATAAGCCGCACAACTCGTGTCTCTAGATGAAAAATCCACAAGAAGAAACTCCGTAAAAAGCCCATTATACACCTGAGGGTGCAACACGCAAGTTGCACTTCACTGATGAGGAGGAAGCCACTGCTTCAGCATTCGTCGCGGCTGTTGTTCGACAAATGAAGAAGAAGAAGAAGAAGAAGTACAAAGTGGCGAGAAGTCACGGAAGGACGCTTCACTAACGGAGAAGGAAGTAGAGGAAGGTGTGACCGCACCAGACTCAAAGAAGAAAAAAGATATCCTCCCCCAGATCACGGTATCCATCAACGACAGGTCACTGATGCCTCCACGAAAACATCAGGAAGGAGGAACGACATAGAGCCGCTGTCACCAGTCATCTACATGCTCCAAGAGCGTGAGAAACTGAAAAAGGAGAAAGAAAAGAGAAGATGGCTCTATCACCTCATGCTCTAGAGCTGGAGGAGCTCTTCCAAGCCAAGAAGGCCGTCGTAAAGCCTCCGCCTCTCCAATCTCTGAAACGCCTCAAGAAGCTTAAGGAGTTAGAGCCAGTGCTGATCAAAGTAGAAAATGTCAACAACAAATCCTGTCCCGTCTTACCCAAGATGCTGGACACGGAGTTGATGGAGCAAATAGGTCTTGGAGAGATCCTAGAGCTGTTGGAGGACCAGGGATGGGTGGACTACTTCCAGGAGCCTGTTGCCATCTACACTGAACTACTCAAAGAGCATATGTGACATCTTGGACCACTCCATAGAGATGACAATGACTACATCATCTCTCAAGTGAAAGGAGTCCATATCAACATCTCCAAGTCATGGATTTGCAACACCTTCAACTTGGAATCAGAAGGGTTGGTTGTTCGAAAGGACATCACTTGGAATGACTTGGGACACCAAGAAGGAAAAATGGTCTAACTACTCAACAAAGGGGCCACAATGAAGAATTTCAACGCGGTAGAGATTTCCATTCCAGACAGGGTGCTCTTCAGTCTACTCACCCACAACATCACCCCGAGAAATCAATGCATTCACATCATCATCGACTAGAGATGTAAGATTACTCTACGCCCTAAAGACCAAGGACAAAATCGGCCTCCCTACAATGATTCTTCTCACCATTGAGGAGAGTTTCTATGTAAACCAAGGTCTGGTGCATGAGGGAGTGGTGACCAAGGTGCTACAACAAAATGGAGTGGACACCGACAGGTTCCACGAGTGTGCGCACACCGCTCAGGTCAGCATCTGTTCTGAGATATTGTCTAAAATGGGGATCAAGACAAGCTAGTGGTCGCTCAGAAGCCCACAAAGAGTGAGGACTCAAGGTCAGAGCCTCGACCAACCGTAAGAGCATCGGAACTCAAGAGGAAGAGAAGTCTCTCACCGGTCAACGACAGGTGGGGGACCAGTCTAGATACTTCAGCTTGGAATGTTCTAAAGAGTGTGAGAGTTACTCTCACTACTGTGAAGGCTATCTCCAGAGAACCAGTGTTCATCACATGGTTCAAGGAGCTATAGACTTCATAGACTCTCACCTCTAGCTTGAGTGTTCTTTGTCTTCTAGAGACATGAGTGAAACCGTGAGCAAAATTAGTTTTTAGTTAGTTTTTTTCCTACTAATGCTTTGCTGCCATTGACTATCTGTTTCTAAGTCAATCTTTTGATATAAATGAAATGCGATTGTTACTTTGTCAACTTGAATGTTCAAAATTTTGTTTACGAAATAGTTTATTGCAGTGGCTGCTTCTTCCTTGATTAAAAATTGCAACTGATCAGAGATATTTAGTCCCATCCATTCCACTAATCCAATCTCTAAACTTTACACCTAAAAAGCCTACAAACATAGCCCACAAGACGTAGCTCGTCATTTATTACCACTCACCAAGCAGTCGTCGAGCATATCCTCAAATGTCTACATATACTTGCTCAGTTATTTGCCACTCACGATCATCATTTCACATCTCATAAAATGGCACAAACTCCATAAATTCCTCCTACAGCTCAAATGAGAAAATCGTTCATTCCACTATTCGAAAACTCATGTTCAGAAAACATCCAAAGAAATACATCGCCCAAAGCTATGTCCAACAAAACTCTGACTCATTCACAGCTTGGTCTAGAACATCAAGTGGTACTTCATCTCAGTCTCGAACTCCTCACTGCATGGAGTTCACAGTAGATTCTGAGGAGTCAGGCCTCTTCGCCCATAGCTGAATCACCCTTTTCAAACTTTTTTGAGGATGAACTTATGGCCTAGATGTCACTAAATGGGATACCCAAACACGTCACTCTATCTAGACTATCTAAATCTTAGTTGTAGTTTGTAATCTATGGAATGTCATGGCCTTTTCAATAAATTAAGTGTCGAGTAGTTGCTCTCTATTTTTGTTGTATGGCAAAGGGGGAAAGAAAGATATGTACTTGTGACCTATGACTATTTCCTTGTATTATGTAACTTCTTAATGGAAACTCTCTACTATGGTTATAGTATAAAAGCTGTTATCTTTTGTTGTTCAAACAAATCTTTCAACCTTTAACAAACTCAAGGGAAATTTATCTTAGGGGGAATCTCTCGAATATTTAAGTTGCCAAGTACATATATTTTTGCATAGGTTGCCATCATCAAAAAGGGGAAAATTGTTAAGTCAAGATCCTTTAGTTTTGATTATAGCAACCTTGTATTGTGTATTTAACATGTTTGTTAAGGTTTGATATTCAGATAGACAGGCTAAGGAGTGGTTTCGCACGCAAGGTTGTAAGCGCACTCAATTCATGACATGTGCCCAATCGGTCGGGCACCTATCTAGGAGAGCTCACGATAGAACTTCTAGCACATACAAGAAGTCAGGCATCACACGAAGGTATCTCTTATGCTTCAGGAGTAAATCAAAGACAAAGACTGCAAGAAGATCGACATATCTATGCAGACTCACATATTCACATTATCAACTAGCACCCGACAAGAATATAACTCATTAATGTGCAAATGAACAAGATAAGTAAAGGGATACTTATCAGAACAATTACATAACCATAATGAAGTCTAAAGGAGCATTTATGAGCATTTATGAGCCAGACAAGTTGAGCACACAAGTTGAGCACAACCAATTGAGAGAGCTGGTGCCGACATGTCCAATAGCAAGGCGACACGTGTTCCGACAACTCTAGATAAAGTTGAAACCTCTATATAATTCTAGTGTGGTTGTTATGTGATAGGTCAAAAATGTAATCGGCTCCTTGATTCTAGGAATTTATAGGGCGGTAGTTACATCTTAACTAACCATATATATACTTGCATTTTGTCATATGTAAGAAGGTCTGTACAAGAGAGAAAAACAGAGAGATTATCTGGGCAAGTGTGAATCAAACTTAAGTGTGTGTAAAGGCTAGAGAGTTGGTGAGCAGGTTAGGACTGAAGTTGTGTGACAACACTTTATAATTGGTAGACTGATCAGTCGGGGAGCGGTTAGGGAACCGTAGCCGGCTATCAAGAGAGGGTATAGGACTTTGGGATAAAGTCCTAAACTGTCTTGGAGCCCGTGTGGTGAATTTCGTGAGTGTAAATTCTCAATCGAAATGAAGTTTCCAGTTTAAGTTTATCTCGTGTCTTTTCTTAACTATCAAAGCATTATCTGAGTCAACGATACGTCCACGATCGATCGGGGACACATCAGGAGAGCTAGTTAGTTTCAGAATTTTGTGTGGAGCAATAATTACCAAAGATGCAAATGGGTCATGACGAATAAGAGCCCATTAAGTCTATCATCTGGATGCACCTAGGGCTCTCTACTACCAACCGGATTGGATCAAGAGAACGCTTTGGATACAAGGATTTTTAGGAGCTTTTCTAGGTGTTGGTTATTTTATTTTAGTAATAAATAAAAGATAATATTTATTTGTTAAATATTAGTTACAACCAACGTCAAATAAGTATTGATAAGAATATTTGTTATTCTTATCTACTTCTATTATTATTATATAGAGAGACTCTGTAATTAGTTTCCTGAGAGTGAAACGTAGTGAAACATTCAAAACCCTAACTCCCACAAAATACAAAGAGAGAGACGTGTCAGGTTTCTTATGCTGTGCATATAGAGGGGAGTGCTGTTGTGGCCTCCTCCACCTGGTAGACGTGAAAATTTTATCAATTGACCAAAAGGGAAGGACGATTCGGTTGACAATGAACAGAAAGAACGATCCTGTTTATACCGCTACACTCTCGAGGTTAATACTCTAATCTATATATTTCTAAAAGTGGTATCAGAGCTAGACTCGTTCTTTTTTATTCATTAGTTGTCGAGAGTAATTAATTCAGCGGTGATATAACTTTGTGGTGTTCACTCGTGATTGATGCCATAATATATAGTACATATAATATAAATTTAATCTTTGATGCCGGCATGCCGAGGGTGAATTTTAGTTTGATAGGACGCGAGCTTGGCTGTAGAGATGTGTGTGCAGTTTCAGTTTCAACATTTGAATTGATTTTAGCGAATCAAGTGCTGATCTCTCATTTTTTTTCCGTACCTACTAGTTTCATTGAAAAATCTGGTTTACTGCACCCTATTCGCGTAATTTTTGGGATATGATTATGACCCTCAACCTTAGCAATGTGAACATGAATTACACATCAAGATCGAATCGTAGAAAATATTATTTTAATAGCCATTAATTGTTTTTTTTTTGAAAAAGTAATGAATGATATATATATAGATAGTTTTTACAAAAATGATATATAGAGACCTATATATCAGAAACCACAAGATATTCAAGAGCTAGATAAGGGGGATATACAAAAGCCCTCACTATCATGAACAAACGTGGGTCCAGCTATAGAGGGAATACAAAAGTCCCCCACTACTAAAGAGATTAGGAGTATAGGATCTTCTCAAGCCAAAGTAAGTCTTTGTTGGAGTGGCCCATCTTCATCCAGATAATGGCTTTAGTGGCAGCTTTGATGTCCGCAACAATGAGTGAGGCGTCCCTTGATTGGTTTGCCATGGCTCTCTTGCATCTCTCGATCCATAGGTAGTAGACCACATTGGTGATAGCGGCTCTTTTCACTTGGTCAATCGGACATTTCCTTCTGCAGTATCGGCCGATCCAGAGGGCACAGCTTCGGAGGCTTGTCCTATTTGTGGGGATCCCCAGCCAGTCGCAAGTGCTCCACCAGACCCTGCGAGAGTACCTGCATTCAAAGAAAAGATGGCGACTAGTCTCCTGAGCAAGCTCACAGAGCCAGCATCTGTTAGCCAGACATATGCCCCAGGATTGGAGCTTATCACAAGTTTTTAGTCTATTTCTAATAGAAACCCATAAAATAAATTTTGCTTTGGGGATAGACCAGGTATTCCAGCAGATGTTATGCCAGGTAAACCCTCTAGCGGGCTGGGTTGTATCCTTATAGAATAAACGCACCGGGGAGTGAGGAGGGTAGGATAGGAGCAAGGAACAGGCATCCTCCGTGGAGCCGTATTGCTTGATCCACCAGTCTCTGGAATGGAGGGTTGCTTTCCAGGCCCAGGGGTCATTTCCTTTTGCGGAGACCGTCCAGATATCTTGGTTAGACAGGTAGTGGTTGTGGATCCACTGGATCCATAGACGCTCCGTGTCATAGGGGATAGCGGCGATGGATTTAAGGAGGAAGCAATTATTCCACTTATGGATGTCCTTAAGACCAAGCCCACCATGCTTTTTGGGGTTTGTAGTGGTGCTCCAAGCCACCATAGGCGTGGAGTTGGTGTCAACCTCGCCCGACCAGAGGAAGGAACGGAAGCACTTAATGATGATCTTGATAATATTTTTAGGGATAGAGATGCTAGAGGCCCAGAAGCCAACAATGCCAAAAAGAGTGCTTTGTATGAGAGAGAGGCGGCCGACAAAAGAGAGGGATTTGTGAGCCCAAGAGGTGATGGTTTTGTGAATGCTATCCACGAGGGGGGAAAAGTCTGTGGTTTTAGGTTTCCTTGCGGTGATAGGGATGCCAAGATAGTGGAAAGGGAATGAGCCAAGGTTAAAACCAGTGGAGTGTAAGATGGTGTCAGCGAGAGGGGGAGTAACCCCTCCAAGAAATAGGTCAGATTTAGCAGGGTTGAGGTGTAATCCTGAGGCTTCTGAAAACAGCTTAACTTTTCCAAGCGTGTGAGAGATCGAATCAAGGTCTCCCCTGCAGAATAACAGGGCGTCATCAGCAAAAAGAGATGGGAGAGGCGGAGAGAGGTACAAGATGGGTGGAAACGGAAGCCTGAGGAAAGGGGAGCTGGTCGAGGAGGTGGGATAGCATGTCCATAACCATCACAAAGAGGTAGGGGGATAAAGGGTATCCCTGGCGTAAACCCCTCTTACCTTTAAGAAACCAGAGGGGGATCCATTAATGTTGATCGAGTAGGAAGCGGAGGTGACACATTGCATGATCCAATTACTAAACCTAGGGGGGAGGTTTAGGAAGGATAGGGTGTCCTGGAGAAAGGTCCAGTCGACCGTGTCAAAGCTTTCCTAATGTCCATTTTCATCATGCAACGAGGGGATATGTGGGCCCTTTGGTAGTTCTTCATCAGGCAGGAGCAGAGTTGGATGTTGTCAGATATAAGGCGCCCTTTGATAAATGCTCCTTGGTTCTTGCTCACGAGGGAGGGGAGGATATCCTTCAGTCTCTCAGCGAGGATTTTGCTGATGATCTTGTAGAGGGTGTTGCAGCAGGAGATAGGTCTATAGTCCCCAGGGGAGGAGGCGGCATCAGATTTAGGAATGAGGGAGATAAGGGTGGTGTTAATTTGACGAAGGAGTCTGCCACTGTGAAAGAAAGCCTTTAACACCTTGGCAGATGTCCTCCCCGACAATATCCCAAGCCGCTTTGAAGAATTTGGCTGTGAAGCCGTCAGGGCCTGGGGCCTTGTCATCTTTAATGGAAAACAGGGCAAGTTTAATGTCTTTAGAGTCGATGGGCCGGGTTAAGGAGGCCCAAAGAGAGTTATCAAGGGTTCTTGAGTTATCAAGGTTGAGATCCGCTAGAGTGTGGGGAAGGGGCACATGCGTGCCCATAGAGCCCTGGAAGTAGGAGACGAGGCACTCTTCGATGTCAGCAGGCGTATTAAGGACTTCTCCACGATCATTGGAATAACCATTAATTGTTGCTAATGTAATGGCGTGAAGCAGATGATCTTCCGAGTATTTACTGTACCGAGTATTTAATGTACGCGATATATGTATAGAGAAAGGGGTGAATTTTGATATAAATATATTAATTGACGGTGCAGCTTGTTGAAGTTTTTACTTTTATGGGATTTATTCCCAGTTCTATGGTGAAGATAATTTTTGAGTGATTTTAAATCCATTATTTTAGGAAGAACATAATTAATTAAGATATTTATTCTTTATATCAATTTTAGTTAATTTGGGTAAATCTGTTTTACCTTAAAGAACTGAAATAAAAGTCGAGGATTTGTTTCCTAGTTTCTCAAAGATGGATTTGTTCCTATATTATGAGAATTATTATCTATAATATTTGTATATCGATATTATAGTTATTGATTACGTGAAATATTTATTCTCTTTTGAGTGATTTGAGTATTATATATTCAGCTGAATTTTAACACATATAATATGAATCTATTTAAAATATGTATAATTTACATAATGGAGTAATATTTATATAATACCATAAATACATATTTTTGTAACATGTAGAGGTTGTTATAATGTCTTCGTAATATTAAATTCTTATAGCTGTAAGATTAAATTTTTTTTACGTTTTGTGACGAATATATTGTTCCATGTTTTTTGTAATTGTTATTCTATATTTAATGAATAATAATTTTGTTAATTAAAATTGAACATGAGTTGTTCAAATAATTTTTATTAATCTAGTTTGTCTAGATTGTCTTTAGTTGGCACTAAATTACTTCAATAATTCTTTTCATAGGAATTTATAAGTGGGACAATAATACAGAAAATTTGTTTTTCATTAATAATGGGAACCATTATAATTTCAAATTTTTTGAAATTATAAAAGTATTTGTTGCGTGTTTATGGTGTGTTAATTTATAAGTCTAAGTACTGAAATTGATTGTATGCGTGGAGCATATTTTTGTTTCTTATACTTAAATGAATATTTTAATAATATATATAGCGAGTAGTGTTATGTACAGATATAATACACAACAGCTAATGACATCATTTTTTTGTAATATGGATGTTGTATCGAAAGTATAGTATCAAATCTTAACAAGGGTGAAAACTAACTGAACGAAATTATGACATGTGGAGTCATAAAGTTCTGTATGTCTTTGAAGACCAAGAACTTTTGGATGCAACTCTACAAGTCATGGAGGCTCCATCTGCTGAGGGACACTCCGCTCAAGCACGTAGGGAGCTAGAAATCTACAATACCTGGAAGAAGAAGAGTCGCACTGCCCGGATCATACTTTAAGTAGTATGTGAAGTGACTTGATGCTGCGTTTCAAAACCCATCAAACTGCTAATGAAGTATGGGAAGCAGTCAAGCGGAACTTTGGAGGAAGCACTGTTACTCGTAGAAGACAACTGCAAATGCGTCTTGATAGCTACAAAAAGAGATCTGATAAGACTATGGCTGAACATATTACTGTCATGTCTAATATGGTTAATGAGCTTAAGGCTGGAGGACATGAGTTGTCCAATGAGCTTTAAGTTCAAGCTCTGATTAGATCTCTCCCTCGGAGTGTTGAATGGGATTCTCTAAAGCAAACTTTAACCCCATGATGATAACATCCACACACCTTTGATGATGTTGCACGTCATCTTGAGTTGGAAGAGGATAGGTTAATCTGTGAAAAACCAGCTAATGAGGTGTATGCTATTGATTCTGGAAATATAGGTCATAAGAATCATAGGCATAAAAGAGGGAATAATGGTAACAGTGACTTTAAGAAATGGCAGTGGAAGAAAGGAAGGGAGGCAATACCAATGGTGGCAAAGATCCATAGGACCAGCCAAAAGCTGGTGGTGCTAGAGGCAAGCCTAAAGGTGTTTGCTACAATTGTAGGAAATCGGGGCACTTTATTAAAGATTGCCCAGAGCTTGAGGTATTTACTTGGTGTTCATACCTTTCCTCTTGTTTTTGTTGCTTCATGTTATGTGTTAACTAATACATATTCTATATGGACTGTAGACACAACAACAACAAAGCACGTGACTTGGGATCGAACATCTTTTGTAGAATTTCTCCGGATTCCTAGAAGAGGAAGCCAAAATATTTACATGGGGAAGGATACCAGCATTGATGTGCACAAGATTGGAACTTAAAGATTAGTTTTGCAAAGTGGTCAATCTCTGTATTTACATAATGACTTGTATGCCCCTAAAATAAGGTGAAATTTAGTCTCTTTTCCATATCTTCTTAGATTAGGCTTCAAATTCATTTTGAATGATCGACTTTAGAGTTGTTTAATATTGGTACATTTTCCGGTACTAACTCTTTATTGAATGGTTTCATAGTATTAAGTGCCAATTTTGGTTTAAGTAATCATGTTCATTCATTTTATATCATTAAGTCTGATGATTGGAACTTTGGCATGCTAGACTTGGTCATATTGGTATTGATTGAATGGATAAACTAGCAAGAGAAGAGCTCCTTGGTGGAACTCAAAAAGCTATAACTCGCTAAGTGTGAGCCTTGTTTAGCTGGAAAAGCTACTATGAAACCATTTTCAAAAGAGGAAAGGACTGCTCAACCATTGCATCTAATTCATTCAATTATTTATGGCCTAATGAGTGTGATTGTCAAACTTGGTGCTTGATGTTTTATCACATTCATTGATAACTTCACATGAATTTGTTACGTGTATCTTATTTCAAATATACCAGAAGCTTATAATTGCTTCCTAAAGTATGTGAATGAAGTAGAGAATCAATTAACTCTCAAAGTTAGGGGGAGAAGAACTGAGACTAATTCTGGTGATGCCACATTCTTGGTAAATGATTATCCATCCATTTATGGAGCAACTAGGGATCAAGAGTTCTATGAACTAGATAATTCTAATCAACAACCTGATTTAAGTAATCAGAATGATATGGTTGTTGCAGATGTTCTTTTGAATCCTTAAGTTCAGAAGGAGGAATGCGATTGACATGAGCCTATGGCTTTTAGAGACGCTGTCTCAGGTCCTATGTGTAACACCTCCGTTTTCCAGCTCTAATTTTTTCCTTTTATTTCCATCTTACACAGCGGAAGTCTTCTAACACTACCCGGGGTGCTACTGCCGCCCCACACTCACTGTGGATGCTAAGGCTTATTACCACCACTATACCAAATTAAGTTAAACTCTTAAACTTTACATATATATATATTTATTGAAAAACCCAACCATAACCTTGCCCACTAACATCAACTATCATCTTTCAACACTAGGTATTAACTTACACCATCTTTACTAGCTTATACAAAAGTGTTTAAACCTATTACAACCGAACGAATTAAAATACTACATCGTCTTCTAGCTTCAGTCTCTAATCCCATCTAGCTCCACACTCCCGTGCAACTTCATGACTAGGGAGAAAACACCATATTTTCCTGTACCTATGGTCAGTCATACAATCACAGAAAAAGGCCACAGGGTATAATGCTAAAATCGGCAAAGCTGAGTAATTCTTGCCACCACATGTCAAATATATTTTTTCTTTAAAAAATACTCAAGACAACATAATAGCACACAAGTAACCATAGTATGTCACACCACCGAATACCTTTCCAGAACATAGCACATATAACCTTAATATTACCAGGGCACAAAATATATTCCCATACAATACAATGAAATAACCACAAGATTAAACGAATCATATCATAATCTTGTTCCTTTGCAATCCGGACACCCACCTAGGGGCCGCTGCAAACCAAGTCCACCAATGCAAACCAGACACTCAATAAGAGGCTGATGCAAACCAATTTTACCAATGCAAACTGGACACTCAATAAGATGCCGCTGTGAATCATGATGCAAATCGGATACCTGATAAAGGTCCATTGCAAACCTTGATGCAAACCGAATACCCGATAAAGGTCCTCTGCAAACCATACTACTACCTCACCCCATGTCCTTAAGTGTGCACAACCCCTATGAGTCACAAGCCCATAGAGTAGATCATGATGGCTTGCTCACAATTCGTTGGTAGTGGGAAAAATCAGTGTCTGGCCTCCGAGGGCTCATAAACTTGTGTAACCCGACTCCAAAGTGAGTACCAAGTGATTAAGTGGTCCGACCACATTCTCAACCTTATTAAAACATCCACACAACATACCCGGAATAATCAAAGCACATAACCACCATTAACCAAACAAAAACCAAGTTAGAACACACATAAAACACCTTGAAAACCTACCCTTTAAACAACTTCTTGTTTAAGGTATTACCCCTATATAAATTTGGCCCACCTTTTAACCAATTAAATATCAACATCTTATGAGTATTGGGTTACGAAATAAAAGCAAGAAATCTTCAAAAATCTCTTCATAATTTGAATAGAGACCAAAAGGGTCCTAAAGCACGTTTTTAGGTCTTGTCTTACCTTAACTCATACAAACTCAACTGAAGAACTTACCCACGAACTGGAATATTTTAAATGGATAAGTAGTCATCATGTTTAGCCAAATCCCATGGAATTTATTCATGAAAATCACACACCAAGCTGGCTTCAAGTTAAAGCATCAAATTCACAGAAACTGCCATCAAAAGTTCAAGATTTGTTTACCAAGTTTCCCAGAACTTATCGGGGCTAATTATACATAAAAACCACCATTAAAGATTCTACTTTCACACTATAAAAATATTTATAAGAGATACGTAGCATAAGCTGCTGAAAATAGCACAAACAGAAAGCGTCGCCAGAATTGACACATGAGGAAAGAATGGTCAAGCACAAGAACTACCTGAATCCTTTTTGCCATATCTCTTCACCACGAGTTAGGTACTTCAAATAGCTGAGTGGGGATACCAAGAAATCCCAAATATTCTCCTGGAAAGACCTCCTAATCCTCTTGATTTTACATGGCTTCTGCAATGGGAAGGAAATTGACTTCTGTTTTGGTGTTCTTGGGTGGATGGCTTGCTTTACTCTATAATTCATGTTTCTATGGGTTCACTGAGGAAGGAGAAGATGTTTGTTGTGTGTTTGGAGGTCTAGTCGTGGCTTCTTTCTTATAGGCAGAAGAGAGAAGTCTTAAGGCAAAGGAAACCTTCTAAGCATGACACCTCATGAAACACATATCTACCTTTGTAACCTTTGATTGAATAAGTAATGTGAACACATCTAAGGGTTAGGAAAAGGTAGGGAATGTCGTGGCTGCTGCAGGAATCATCATGAGCTGAAGATAAATCATGACATGTAATAAATGACATTAAATAGCATTAATGAGTGGCCGAAATTTTAAGGCTATGTTTGGCTTGTGTGTGCCGCCTCCTTGCTAGGATGTGTGTGGTATCATGTCTAATTAATCTGTAAGTTTAAGTGGAAGTGAATACACTTCAGGTTGTAACTCATTTAAGGCTTCACTTAAGGGTACAAAATGAATTAAGGTGTTTTAAGAGCAAATAAAGAACATGTTGTTTTACTTTGACTTGAAATCTAGCTAATGACCTTGTGAAACCTCCTACTAGCTTTCTTCACCTCCCTACATGCTTGATAGATTGTGTGTACATCATTAAACCAATCATTTCGAGACACCTCGTGCTTAGGTTAACTAGGTTGCTACCTCGAGCTTCCTACCTACTAGGTCACCACCTCGTGCTTACCTCAACTAGGACACCACCTTGTGCTTACCAAGCTACTTAAGGTGTTTCCTAAGGAGAAAAGTGATTATGATGGAGTAAAACTAGCTATGGGGGCATTTCGAGCTACTAGAATTTTACGAGAATTTACCGGGTCTTATAAATTTTTAAGGCTTTCCATCTCTGTTAATTAGGGTTTCCTAGGGTATTATTAAGTTTCCAAGGATTTCCTAAGGTTTTTAAGGCCATCTCCATGATTTCCGAGACTTTTGGGAACTAGGGTTTCTAGCATTTCCGGGACTTCCGGGACTTCCAGGACTTTAGGGTTTCCTTGTAATTTAGGGTATTTCACTATAGATCTGAATGGATAAAAGCATTGGAAGAAGAGTTAGTGTCCATGAACAATAACCAAGTTTGGGACTTGGGTGATCTTTTATTTGGTAAGAGGCTATACTCGAAAGGAGTGAGTCGATATGATGAGACATTCTCATCTGCAGTAAAATTTGGGTCCATCTGAATAATTTTGGCTATTGTTGCCCGTCTGGACTTAGAATTACATCAGATGGATGTAAAAACTGCTTTCCTCCTCAATGGAAATCTTAAGGATAAGGTATATATGGACCAGCCTCATGGGTTTGAGGTTAAGGGTCAAGAGAAGAAGGTATGTCGTCTTCATAGATCCATCTATGGCCTTAAGCAGGCATCCAGACAATGGTATTAGATTCCATGAGGCAATGGTCGAGTACAAGTTTTCCATTATAAATGAAGACCATTGTATGTATATAAGTTATACATAAAATGGATTTGTCATCTAACTTTGTATGTAGATGACATCCTAATTGCCAGCAACAACTTGGATCTAGTTTCTACTACGAAAGCTAGTTTGATTTCCAAGTTTGACATTAAGGATAAAGGTGATGCCAGTTATGTATTGGGAGTCAAAATATTAAGAAATAGGAAGATAAATATCTTAGGTTTGTCTCAAGAAAACTACCTTACCTTAATAATATTTTGAAAACATACCATCTTAGTGATTGTATACCCATTGACTCTCCTAACCAAAAAGATTCTATGTTTACTGCGGGTATGGACCTAGCTCAAAAGAAGTAGCCTATATGAATAATGTATCATATTTCAGTGATGTGTAGCTTAATGTATGCTATGTTGTACACCAGGCTGGATATCTGCTATGCATTTTGACTTGTTAGTCGTCTCTATACAAATCCAGGTCCTAAACACCAGAAAGTTATCAACAGTTTTTTTCATTACCTTCAGGGCACATCGAACTATGTGTTATGCTATGACCACAGTAACTTTAACCTTGTTGGATATAAGAATTTTTATTCTCTTCGATATTTAGTTTGTCAAATATCATGTTGTGTATTGATGTCATGAAGTATAAGGCATACTTTCTCACACAAGTAGCCAGCTTCATTAGATATATGTTATCATGAAGTAATGCTAACTTTGTCTAAGTGACTCAAAGTTAGTGGGAGACTTTTGTAGTCTATATTAAAAGGGTTATTGGTTAATCCACATGGAATATTTAATAAAGGTTCATGTACCCATGTAAGTTCATTTTTAGCCAAGTGGGAGATGTCTCTGTGAACCTTTTAGACTTGTGTGGGTGAGTTGACATCCTTTATGTAAGAGAACTCCCCACAATGTACTTTCATACGGTACGTGCTAGTGACCTTATTGAAGTGTATGGATTGATCCTTGCTCCTCCCCTGTGCGAGTCATATTTTTTATTTGCACCCTTTGACCTTTTGACTTGGGTTGTGATATTGGTAATGATGCTGCTATTTTGGAAGGATTACCAAGATTCCATGACTTTTATGGTTTTAGTGTAACCTTATGGGAAAGCTATTATTACCATTAGGATATGATGCCAAGGAAAAGGAAACGTTTATAAGAGTAGTTCAGACTGAAGTGACAATTGCTTGTGCAAGTAACTTTAGTAGTTATAGTGATTAGTCATAGTATCCTGCTCATCCATATGTTGAAGGATCTGGGTTGAGTTTGGATTAGTCGAACAGAAATTGGACTTGAGCAAAAGGTGTAGGCAACTTTTTTTTGGATGCTTCATTCTGGCCTGAGAGGTTTTGGTTTGGAGTTATCCACATTGCAGATGTGTTGCCTGGTCGTACGGCCTATTTGCCTGTATAAAACACGAAAGCTCTTGAGTATTTGACTATTGGTTGAGTGGGAATGTTGGTTATTTTATTTTAGTAGTAAATAAAAGAATATTTATTTGTTAAATATTAATTACAATCAATGTCAAATAAGTATTGATAAGAAAAATTGTTATTCTTATCTGCTTCTATTATTATTATGTATAGAGACTCTGGAATTAGTTTCCTGAGGGTGAAACATAGTGAAACGTTCAGAAACCCTAACTCCCACATAATACATAGAGAGAGAGAGAGAGCCGTGTTAGGGTTCTGAGGTTGTGAATAAAGAAGGGAGTGCTGCTGGACCTCCTCTACCTGGTAGACGCGGAGGTTTCATCAATTGACAAAAAGGGAAGGACGATTCGATTGACAACAAACTGAAAGAACGATCCTGTTTATTCCGCTGCGCTCAAGAGGTAGATACCATAATCTATATATTTCTAAAATGGCTTATTGCCTCCTTTTGTTCTGATTTATAATATTAATACCGTTCGAAAAAGTTAAACATGTTGAAGAAAAACAACACCAACAACCATTTCTAGAAGATATAGGCATAGAGGGAGGCACCGTCCATTACTTTTGTAGTTCACCATTGTTGAATCTTGTAGCTTATGCAGTAACTAAAACGTGTAGTAGTTAGCCCTTATATTTGACTACGGTAGTTTTGCGTTGTATTTGCTTCCCTCTAATAAATAAGCTTGTAGTCTGATGAATAAAATCATCCCTTGCCAAATCCAAAACACTTATCTTCATTTGAGAGCTTTTTGGTTGTCAATATTCAATAATCTGGTATCAGAGCTAGAAACTACAAAATCTTCCATTAACTCCACCGCTTCAACCATTTCCATTTCTTCATCCTTATCTTGCTTGAAATAAAAAAAAATCCCATCTCTTTCGTGGCAAGCTATCTCTATTTTCTGTTGAAGTGTCTGATTTACTCACTAATCTACTCTTCATTCTTGATATCCTCCGTGTGCAAAAGAAAAAAAAAGAGGGAACCAACAGAGCCAGAAAAGAGTGCTCACTGTTGTCGAAGGAGAGCTGCTGGGTGTTGACGAAAGGGATTAAAAAAAAGAGGAGAGAGAGAGAGAGTAGTATGGGTATGTATGTGACATCCATCCAAAGAAAAAAAGGGAGTCAGTCTGAGTACATACTACTATTCTTCACGTGAAGAGACTTGTGAGTGAGAAGAGAGTAAAAAAATTAAAAGAGAGTTGGAGTCGGCGAGAGAAAACATGAAGGGAGTTGGTGGAATTAATTACGTGAAAAGAAAAGAGAATCCAAATCACTTTCCAAAAGTGAATCACGTGAAAGCAAGGAGTGGGAGCACGTGAATTAAAAAAAGGTGGCGTGAAGAATTAAAAAAAAGGGTGCTAGTTTTTTGTTTAAAAAAAAGGGTGTTGTCTATTAAGAGGATTAAAAAAAAGGTGTGAAAATATATTTTAGTTATGGCTGATTTTCAAGTTGCTGGTGGAATTAAAAGCTTAGCAACAACAATTATAACTCTTGGTCTACTTGCATAATGTCATATTTGCAAGGACAAGATTTATGGGAGGTTTGAGTGGCACCGATGTAAATCCGCCAACGGGAGAAGACGCACTGCGGAAATGGAAGATTAAAGCGGGTAAGGCCATGTTTACCCTCAAGACGAATGTTGAAAAAGAAATTCTCAAGCACATTCGAGATGCAAAGACTCCCAAAAACGCATGGGATACGTTCGTGGAGTTATTCTCAAAAGAATGACACAAAGCTGCAACTCCTGGAGAGCGAGCTATTGTCAATTGCTCAACGTGACATGACGGTTGCGCAATACTTTCATAAAGTAAAGTCGTTGTGCCGAGAAATTTCTGAGTTGGATTCCGAAGCTCGAATCAGCGATACCAGGATGAAACGAATAATTATCCATGGGTTGAAACCGGAATTCAGGAGCTTTATTGCTGCTATACAAGGATGGCAAAATCAACCATCACTTGTGGAATTCAAAAATTTGCTCGTTGGTCAAGAAGCATTGACCAAGCAAATGGGAGGAGCCTCAGTGAAGAAAGAAGAAGAGGCACTCTACGCCAATAAAGGAAAGTGGAGTTCCAAGCAGCATGATGATGGTGGATCCAAAGGAATGGTGACAAGGGAAGAGTCATCAAGGTGCACGAAGCAGTCGTTGGAAGAAGCGTGGCAATAACCAAAAGTTTGAAGGGAAGTGTTATAACTGTGACAAGGTAGGTCACATGGCAAAAGATTGCTGGGCCAAGAAGAAGGGTGTGGAGAGCAACACCGCTACTTCAAAAAGTGAAGACGAATGGGATGTAGAAGTCCACTTGCAGTAGATGAAGCAGAACTAGCGCTCTCGACAACAACACTCAATCAAGTCAACTATGACAATGATTGGATTGTTGACTCAGGTTGCTCGAATCATGTGACAGGTAACAAAGAGAAGTTAGAGAGCTTGACAAACTACAAGGGGGGTCGAGTCGTGGTGACAACCAACAACTCAAAATTTCCGATAACTCACATCGGTAATACTGTAGTGTCCCCTCAATCTAGTGATGCTGAGATGGTATTTCAAAACGATTACCACGTTCCTGGTATGAAGAAAAATCTCCTTTCAGTATCATAGTCAACATCGGATGGTCACTTTATCTTGTTTGGACCAGATGATGTGAAGGTATATCGAAACCTTGAGGTCACGGAAAAGCCCATCATGAAAGGGCAGAAGGTAGAGTCGATCTATGTGATGTCAGTAGAGGCTGTATACATAGACAAGACAAGAAGGAACGAGACATCAGATTTATGGCACATGCGGTTAGGCCATGTCAGCTACTCCAAGTTAGACGTGATGATGAAGAGGTCGATGTTGAAAGGGATTCCTCGGCTCGAGGTAAAAACCGATACGGTATGTGCAGGTTGTCAGTATGGAAAAGCACACCAACTACCTTACAAAGAATCCAGCTACAAAGCAAAGGAGCCACTGGAGTTGGTTCACTCTGACGTGTTCGGTCCGGTTTAAGCAAACTTCAATCGGTGGGATGAAGTATATGGTGACCTTCATTGACGATTTCTCGAGGTATGTGTGGATCTACTTCATGAAAGAAAAGTCTCAAGTCTTTGAAATGTTTAAAGAGTTCAAGAAGACAGTGGAGTCAGAGGTTGCTAAACAGATTTGTAGTCTACGAACTGATAACGGAGGAGAGTACACCTCACAGGAGTACTTAAGTTTTTGAAGGACTGCAAAATACGATACCAGTTTACCAGTCCAAACACTCCACAACAAAACGGTGTAGCAGAAAGAAAGAATAGGCACCTAGCGGAGATATGTCGAAGTATGATCCATGCGAAGAATGTTCTAGGAAGGTTTTGGGCAAAGGCGATGAATACTGCAGCCTTTGTGATCAATAGGCTTCCTCAACAAAGGTTAAATTTTTTATCACCATTTGAAAAGTTATGGAAGATAAAACCCGCTATTGGTCATCTTCGAGGGTTTGGATGTGTATGTTATGTATTGTACCTGATCACTTACGTAGCAAGATGGAAAAGAAGGCCATCCGGTGTATCTTTGTAGGCTACGACAGCCAGAGAAAAGGATGGAGGTGTTGTGATCCATCAACCGGGAAGTGCTACACATCTCGAAATGTGGTGTTTGATGAGTCTTCTTCATGGTGGTCCTCAGATAGTGAAGTGGTACCTAGAGATGAGTTTCAAGATCCACCAAAGACAGATGAACTTGAAGACGGTGGTACTGAAGAAGGCTTAGATCAAAACCCTTGGAGAACTGGCATTCACCAACCGCCAAATGAAGAAGGTGATTATGAAAGAGTCACATCACCCAAAAGATCTAGTAGGATCAAGAAGCCGAATCCCAAGTATGCAAACACATCCATTGCTGAAGAAGTAGATGTGAAAGAACCAGAGACGTTTGAGGAAGCATCCAAAGATCTATAGTGGATCAAAGCAATGGAAGAGGAATTGGTTGCACTAGAGCGCAATCAAACATGGGAGCTGGTACCCCAACCAAGAGAGGTGAAGCTGATCTCTTGTAAGTGGGTGTACAAGCTAAAGCGTAACACAGATGGGTCAATCGAAAGGTACAAGGCTCGTCTAGTAGCTCGTGGATTTTCTCAACAATATGGATTGAACTATGATGCAACATTTAGTCCAGTTGCAAAACATACTACAGTGAGAGTTCTACTAGCACTAGCAGCCAGTAAAAGTTGGAACCTATGGCAAATGGATGTGAAGAATGTCTTCTTGCATGGAGAGTTAGATCGAGCAATCTATATGAACTAACCAACAGGATTTCAGAGTCAATATCATCCTGAGTATGTGTGCAAACTTAGGAAGGCGCTTTACGGCCTAAAGCAAGCACCAAGGGCGTGGTATGGTAAAAATTGCTGAATTTCTTACTCACAATGGCTATTCAATGACGTCTGCAGATTCTAGCTTGTTTATTAAAGCAAAAGAAGGGAAACTAGCTATTATGCTAGTTTATGTGGATGATTTGATCATCACTGGAGACGATGAAAAAGAAGTTTCTCAGACTAGAGAAAATCTGTCAGTTCCTTTTCAGATGAAAGAACTTGGACAGCTAAAGCACTTTCTTGGTCTCGAGATTGATCGCACCAAAAGAGGAATCTATCTGCATCAACTGAAGTATTCCAAAGATTTACTGAAAAAGTTTGGAATGCTCACTGCAAGCCAATCTCAACACCAATAGAGCCAAATGCTAGAATGTGTGCTCATGAAGGGAAAGATTTGGAGAATGCTACAATGTATCGACAACTGGTGGGTAGTCTTATCTACATAACTTTAACACGACCTGATATTGCATTTGCAGTCGGTGTGTTAAGTCGTTATATGCAAAATCCAAAGAAACCTCACATGGAAGCAGCCCGACGAGTTCTAAGATATGTGAAGAGTACACTCGGACATGGTATACTCTATAAGAGTGGTGAAGGTTGTGAGCTAGTTGGCTACTGTGATGTTGACTATGCAGGTGATCCAGACATACGACGTTCGACCACTGGCTATGTATTTATGCTTGGGTCCGGAGCAGTGTCTTGGTGTAGCAAGAGACAACCGACAGTGTCGTTGTCAACTACTGAAGCAGAGTACCGAGCAGCAGCTATAGTAGCTCAAGAAAGCACTTGGTTAATGCAGTTATTAAAGGACTTGTATCAGCCAATCAAGTACAACATCGTACTATATTGTGACAATCTGTCAGCAATACGGTTAGCGGAAAATTCAGTCTTCCATGCTAGAACCAAGCACGTAGAGGGGCATTATCATTTCCTCAGGGAGAAGGTCTTGCAGAAAGAGATTCAGTTAAAGTACATTAAAACTGAGGATCAAGCTGCAGATCTGTTCACTAAAGGCTTGAGTGGAAACAAGCTCGAAAATTTCTATAATCATCTAGGAATAATAAAAAGAGATGAAGCTGGTGTTGAGAGGGAGTGTTGAAGAAAAACACACCAACAGCCATTTCTAGAAGATATAGGTATAGAGGGAGGCACCGTCCATTACTGTTGTAGTTCACCATTGTTGAATCTTGTAGCTTATGCAGTAACTAAAACGTGTAGTAGTTAGCCCTTATATTTGACTATGGTAGTTTTGCATTGTATTTACTTCCCTATAAATAAGCTTGTAGCCTGATGAATAAAATCATCCCTTACCAAATCCAAAGCACTTACCTTCATTTGAGAGCTTTTTGGTTACCAATATTCAACAAAACATTACGTCCGTAAAGCAAATAACAACATCATATATAGCTAACTCACATTTGTACATTAGAGAAATTAAATTATATTGTGTGTTACATATCCGGGAATAAAAGAGGGGAAATTTTACAAGATGATCGATGAGTTAGTTGGTCTCTTGATATACCAGGTATAAAAAAAAGGGGGGATCAGACTGTCAAAACTATATTCAACTCCTCTTTGCACCACAGATATTTCTATAGAGCATGCAAGGATGTATATAAATAATCCGCGAAGAAGAGAATTAGTTGGGATGGATTCATCAATAAGGCGGCAGGAGCTTGATACCCACTTGACATGTCATTCATTCTACATACTCTGGATGCAGGATATATATAAATTAAACCTAACATAACAGTTGATCCTAATTAAGATTGAGGCCAGTCGTTGTACCCTCTACACCAGCTGCTCTTGATCCAGTACTTCCATGCGCCGCCGTATCATATCTATATCATCATTAACACCGTGATTATTACCTTGACCGGACGCATTATTAGCGCCATTACTAATTATAGAAGAGATTGCAGCTGCTAAGGCACTCATAACTCCTGGATCAGCAGCTAGTGCCGCCTTCGCCATTGTCTCTGCTATCGCTACCTTATATTTATTACTATCATAAACACCATTGTTGTCACCACCAATCAACTGGCTAATCCCTCCTCCTTGATGATCATGCTGTTGCCGATGATGATGAAGTTCAACTTCAGGAGCAGGACCAGGACCAGGACTCTCTTCAGAAACCTTAGTTGTTTGGTTATGGAGAACCGCGATCCGAGCCAGCAGTTGTTGCATGGCGAAATTGAACTGATAACTATTACTCCCGAACGGAACCCTAGGAGAAATAGTAGTTGTGGGTGGTTGAGGGTGGGTGAGGTCTAAAGTGATGGTTGGAAATGGTGCGGAGGCGGAGATTGTGGCAAGTGTAGGTAAACCGGGAAGCATGATGCTGTTCATGATGTTGGTTGGTGGGACATGGTAGCTAGACGATGATGATGATGATGAAGGAGACATTGTAGTGATGTGATCAGTAGCGGTGTTTGAGGACATAGAGCCGGCTATGAGCATGGATGCGGCAGCGGAGGTAGTTGATGCCATGGATAATGCGGCTGTGGGTAATGGGTGGTTGTGCCGGCCTTCGTAAGTTGTGATTAGGATGGTCTTGTCTTCCGCGCATCTCTGTACCTGTTAAATGCATGAGGAATTTCATTATTTAACTAGTATTTAATATTTTTTTCTATTCACATTATTTTCCAACTTTATTGAGATTTTTTTTTTTTTTTTTGACTACTTTCTTTTTAAGTAGTGTGGTACATCATCTATGGTAATTAATTAGAGAATGAGGGAGGTATCAGTACTTGTTTGCGAACAGGACAAGAAGTGCCCATAGTGCATCGGTAGTAAGCTCGAGGGCAAGGGTTTCCCTTGGCCATTTTCTGTCCATACTTCCTCCATTGACATCCATCACTTATCTGTATAACAGTAATCACATCATCAAACACTTGAAATTACACCTTTTTATCAAATATTACTACTACTGTTACTGTACTACAACACTCACCATAGATGCGTCTGACCGTGCTCGGACGGAGACACGTGCCCTTCCTCATAGTCATATTCTCATGAGACTCCGTTTCACTAGTAGTACTACCACTGTTCTTATTAGTATTACGATCCAAACATGGACTCGACCTGAATGATAGATCATGTCTTTTTTGGATATTATGATGATGATCTGAACTAGATTTCAGTCTCTTGTGATGATTCCCATAGTCGTTAATTGCGGATGTATCATAATCATCATCCTCGCTCTTGGTCAGATCGTACAACACCGGTACTCCACTTGTTATTCTTCTGTGATACTATTGGTCGTCGAGGACTTATGTCTTCTATATTACCAGGTACACGAGGAGCCCTTGGAGAAGGACTATCCAGAAAGGGTGATCTAGGGATTTCACCAGCTGGTCTCTTGTGACATTCTTCAACCCTCCACTTTTCACTGGCCGTTGTCTGGAGATCAGATAACATAACACACTAGTATTAAGTAAAAGTACTTAAAACATAACATAAAACTAATTAACTATTTGACCTTTCATTCAGTAGGATATATTGCACTATTAAAGACTACCAAAATAATCCAGGTTTAGTATAAATTCTGACAAAATAATTGTAGTAAATTCATCATTATTCGATCATTAAATTAATTATTCCTGTCATAAACAAACGTAAATGTATATAGTACCTGCTGGTGGTTTGGATCATTCTCATTGTATTGCAACTGAAAACGAAGTGAGAAAAGTTGAGCACGCAAGGCCTGATAGTTGTTGTTCACTTGGCTAAGAATACTCCTCAGTCTTTGATTTTCTACGCTCACTTGCTCGACTTCCGCCTTCAAACTAGCCAACTGTGTCTGTAGTAAACCCACAAACAAAATCAAATGCGTGTATAACACAATTAAAATCAGGTCAAAATCGATGTGATTCAGTATTTATATATCTATTTTAATAAAGCCATAGCACTACATTTTACTGATAAAAAAAAACAAAGTATTGTTGTATAATTACTGCGTGAATAAGACAACGCAATCAAAACCTCGGAAATTACTGATTGCTTAAACGTTATTTTGACACAAAGGTAGCTAGATGGAGATGGTGATTAGTTTTTTAATGAAGGAACCTGTAATATGGTTATTAATCGATCACCTTATCTTTGTCTAATTTAGATCTTGACAATTCTTGATCAGCTACAGAATTCTCGACACCCATGCCTGAAATTCGAAGATCAGTCCCGGTCTGCAGATAGAGTAATTATATACACTTGATCAGAAGTAGCTAGATAACTAATTGATGAATTACTTACAGGTAATAAGAAGTAGATAACTAATTGATGAATTAGCTACGCAATCTCATCAATAGAGTCATGAGCAAATTAATACATGTAGACACACAGGCATATAGTTAATAAATTAAGAATCTGAATCTCAGATATATATACATCAATTCTGAGGATGAGATCGTGTTCTCCCAAACCATGATGATTCCCCTTGCAATCTTCACTAACATGACTTGCATTACTACTACACCCTGTAGCACCGGTGCGGTCTTCCTTGACATTAGCAGCAGAACCAAGAAAGAAATCCACTTCCTTCAGCTCACCCTTTGCTTTGGAAGAAGAATATCCATGATCATGGTCATCGACACTTGTGTTGACTGATAACTGATTTAAATCTCCATCAACTTCCATAGTTTAATGAGATTGAAGCTATTGGATATATATACCTACTTTTTTGATCAATGAAAGGAAACTGCAGAGACAAATTAAATCATGAAGAACTAAGAAAGTGAACTGGGTCACGGACATACAGAAAAGTCTTATTAGATCTTAAGAGAAAAACAAATTGACTGAAATTAATCTGTAGTATGGACTGGGACCATAATGGTATATGGGACAGATTGAAAGCTTCGGGATATTTATGAACAAGTGTGAGCTGAGTGTATACCTCGGCTAGCCAGCCAGCCAGCCAATCCCTACAAAAGGGGTAGTTGTTAAGGCGGTGGAGAGTCAACACACAAAACACAAGAAAGATAGTATCAAAGATCGGTAATATGATGAAAAAAGGAAGTTGCTTTATTATAGCTAAGGCTTCTGAAGTCATATTGACTTAGTCGAATTGCCTACTGAACCCGGCGCTTGATGACACGTGAAAGAAAATATCCATATCCTTCTTTTTAATAATAAATATGATGTCACATAGTATATCATATATCTAGGTTAATTAAGCTATATAGAAGTCAATGAAGTTGACGGCTGGTTTCCAAAGAGTCTCCTTCTCAAACTCACCTTTCTCATCAAGTCTATCTTTGAATGGTCGTAGACTCCAGAAGAAACCAAAACGCGGAATCAATCAATAACTTCTCAATAGAGGATAGTATTTTAACTTATCCAGGCCACGATTTTAGATCATGCGGGGCAGTACGTACGTAACATTCTCAAGTCCAAAGTCCAATTCAACGCTCACATTGTCCTGTTATGTCTTCCTCCTCCTCCTCCTTTAATTTCAACAATATCTACCACACCCATCCCATCCGCTTCCACATTACGCTCCTACTTTTTATATATGGCTTTGCTTCAATTACTGGTTTTGTAGACTTTAAATGTAAACAACGTAATTCCAAGGGTACTATATATATAGTTTCCTTTTGGTTTCTTTCAATAACGTAAGTCAATGAATCTGTATTAATTTCAGTCTAAATTCATACTTACTAATTAACACGGTACCAATTTGTTAGCCTTGGACCACTATTTAATTCACAGTATTTATTAATTACATGGCAATTAGTCGATCGAGTTATCTTTCGTCAAACTTATGTATCAAGTGGGAGGGAAGGAGATGGACTAGCTGATAGCATCGTCACGTCAAAATTAAACTATAGGTAGTTGAATCTATCTGTCTAACCTAAGCTATGCTATGCTATATGAGATAATCAAGGAAAGGACCCAACAGTACGTACTCTAGAATCTACTGTTCAATATCAGTTATGAGATCTAATACTATGTGATATATAGCCTGGTTTAGTCACACTAGGAATAGGACGCAGAGGTTTACCTTCGATTAGGTTAATCAATCCCTAGGCGGGCCTAGTCATGTACAGTACCACTTTCCCACAGTAATTAAGGAAGGGTGTGGTACAAAAATTCTCATATAAGGACATCCTCGAACCAACTAACACTTAACTGTAAAGTGACGACCGTGTCTTATCAAAATAACAGACCCCCTATTTTAAATATAAATCGCTTTGAAAATTATCCAAATTTATCTCCAAAATTATTTAATATAAGAGACAGTAATACGAAGAAAACCTTGAAATTGTCCCAGTTCTACTTCGTCATCGCCCTTAGCATCTTCCACCGCCTTAGGCATATACCTAAAGGAAATTACGGTTGACTCATTTTTGAAACAATTGTGAAAGGTATTTCAATATCTCGACACGAAATATATCTAATTTTTTTAAATATTCGACCAAATAAAGGGTGGGTTTAAGGGCAAATCAGATTGTACAATTATAATAGATTGATGACTCTTCTCAACAGAAAAAAAAAAAAAAAATGGATTACATACGGATGGTAGCTAGGGTGGGGGATGAGCTAAGGTGAAGAAGAACAGTCAATGTGATTAGAGAAAATTCGTGTCACGTCTTAAAAAGTCAAACACCTACTATCCGAACCGAAGCTTGCCGACTCGCCCTTACCGTATGGTCTTTGTCAACTGATAAAAAGAAAATATAAGTGTAAGCATGAATCACTAGCTTTAGTCCCCGGCAATCTTATACTAAGTAATAATATTGTTACACGTCCACGAAAAGTATGGTTTTTTAAAATAAACAATTAATATGAGCCGTCCTTAGGTATACAGTACCATGAATTGAATTGAGAAGTCAGTACACATCACAAAACGGTGAATTAAATTTGTTAGGAGCATGAGAAGAGGAACAAAAAATGTTTTTAAACAAATCTTTTGAAACTCATCTTGATTCCCTTGTGTGCCAAACCAAATTACAATTTATGGGTAAAATTAAAGTTAAGCTTCCTGTTGTGTAGTATGCTAGAAATTGGAAATCAGTAATGATGTCAAGTTCTCGTGGTTTAGTCGTAGAAAAATGATATCTTTAAATTAAAGGTCCTTAATTCAAAACCTACCTACCTCACTTATCGTCATAATCTTGCCCTCTTTTTCCTTCTATCTTTCAAAGTTAAATGTTAAAAGTCATATAGGTACGTGTCTATGTCATTCATGCGCTTGGACCGTTCTAACAAGTACTTAAAGATATATTTTCTTCTTGGTTCTTTTTTTAAAAGAAATAAAAAAGTATAGCTGAGAGTTGAAATGTATGTTACAATTTACATTGCATGTTAGTTAAGCTGCATTTGTGGTGACCGAGCTGCGTCTCACTCTCACCTGTATGTGCGTAGCATCTGTCCACACTTGTGTCTCGGCTTACCATTCATATAAATCCACCTAAAGCAGCCGCTAGAAATGTAATAGTTAGAATACAATTTGATTTTATGTAAATCTTCATCACCTGTTTCATGGCCGTGCGGTGACCCTAATTAATATATATATATATAAGAAAGAGGCGGTACTATATCTTTCATAACTAGTTCTATACTCTCTGTTGTTGTTCACAATATATAGTACGTAGCCATGTAGGGAAAAGGATATGGGAAAGAACCAAATTGAAGGAGTTTTTCTATCCATGTTTTTGTTGAGAGGAAACAGTTTTAGCATTTGGAAACCCTATTGGTTCTTCCACACCAAATGTTTCAGCTTCTTCCTTCTCTCCTCCCTAGTATTAGACTAATTTAGTTTGAGCCCAAGTTCATCGATTCAGTGATCTACTTTGTGTAGTTATACTTGCGGATGATATTGGTTTTCCGGCCCTATAGTCTTAGCTTATCCTTGCTGTTTGGATTCTTAATCTAAATATATTTATTGTGATTGCTATTTCTCATTTTTTTTTTGAAGACTTCAATTTATTTTAAGAAATACAGTTCCCGACAGAGGATTGTACCCCATAGATGATGACCTCCAATTGTAAGGACCCCGAATACGAACTAGCTACGTTCCTGGGGATTCCATCAGTTGTATACGGTCCTACTGAGGATATTTTAAATGCCTAATATGTGGCCAAGTTCAAGGTGGACTTTTGTCGTACATTAATACTAATATATAATTTGGATGTCTTCTTACTCTTAGAGTAGAATAAGACAGGTTGAAATTACGTACACGACAAATTAATTTACACGGTTACGTATGCTTCACTCTGAAATCCCATAGACACCCACTTGTTTTATGTCTATTGCAAGAGGAACTATCAACTTGCGCAGAACCTGGAATAGTTTGGTCCACGTGCTGGTCCTGCCCGGTGACACTACTGCCACATCATCTTTGATTAGGCGGTGTTTGGTCACACTCTGCGAACATTATTTTTTGCTTTGTATTTAGATCCCAAGTTGTTCTTCAAAAAAAAAAAAAATACCAAGTTGTGTGCTTAACTACATGACAAAACAACAATATGTTCTATCACAACAATCAAAATAACAGTTTGAGCCCCACAAAGTTAGGTGTTTAGCTGCAAAACATAACAGATATTTTCCCTAAAACAAGAATCAAATTCGCAGCAAAAACACCAATCCAAATGAGCAACAGCCAAACGTTGCTTAAAACTTCTTTGACTTGGCAAATTTTTTAGTTTCAAGCACAGAAGTAATGCTGCTCGTTTTAAGCATTCAGCTTACTCCCAATGTGAGAACATGGTTTACATATACACGTGTGCTTCAATTTCCAGTCAACCCCTTGTAGCCGATCATACTTCGAGTATAACGCCGGCTTAAGAAATTTGGCAAGCCTGTAAGGGAGATTCAGAGAAGGCCTTCCAAACGGCGGGACCAGAAGAGCTTGGAACAAAATACTTTCTCCAGTTAAGTTAATATACAACCTTAAGATCGAAAGGCAATATTGACCGTATCAGATATAAAGCGTGGGCAGAGAAATGAACGATTAAAAAACTGATCACAATGTCGCCAACAACATCGCCCTGATTTTGGCTCTAAGCTCATCTGGCACATCGCTGCTCTCCAAAGGTTGAGATGGACTCCTCTTCTCTTGGTTAGGGTTTGAACCCAATTTATTATCTACTGAGGCCTCCCTGCTGGTAGCATCAACCACAGTTGAAGGTGATCGATCTGCACCGGCTTTGGCATTAATTTCTTCCTCCTCATCTAATCCCACTTTTGATGATGAGTGAGACTTCTTCCTATGCTTACTACTGGACATCCTTTCATCATCCCCATTTCTGTCCACATTGGTATGGCTTCGCTTATGCCTATGTCTCCTGGATTCATCCTCTGAAGAGCTGTGATAATGATGATGCTTCCTATAACGACGATGCTCATCAATGTCATCTTCTTCAGAAGCACTCTCATGCTTATGACGATGGCGAGACTTAGAAGACTCTCTATCTTTTGAGGAAGAGTGTCTCTTCCTGTGCTTATGCCTATCATTGCTTCGATCTCTATGGTGACGTGAACGGTGAGACCGATGCTTTTTTCTCAAATGCCTCTCATCTTCTTCCACTTCTTTCTCCATCTCCTCTACCTCTTCATCTTCTACAGCCTCTTTCTTTTCACGAGTCTTAGACCTATAACGCCTGTTTTTCCTTGACATTTTCTCATCATTCTCCGTTCTATTATCCGAATGCTCTCTCTCTGTCATCACTGCTTTAGAGGTCCTGTCATTTTCTGGAGCTGAGCTTCCTTTTGTCTCTTTTACTTCTTGATATCTAATTTCTACGTCACAACTTGACGCTCTCAGAATAGCCTCTTTTCCCAGTGGTGCAGCCCCTGTACTCTTGATCATAGCTGCAAACATTTTCGCCCGTTTCAATCTCTCCGCCTTGAGTTTTTCCTCTTTCGTCAACCCCGCTTGTGATGAATCAGCCTCGCCAGCAGCTACTAGAGCAGCAGTTCTAGCAATCTGTTTTGCAGCTGGAACACCAACACTGAAAACTTCACTCCCGCTATGCTTGTGATTTGATCTTTGGTTTTGAAATGAGCCAAGGCTTGAAGCTCCACCAGATGATGTCTTTGAAAAAATATCCAGATTAGGATTTTTAATGCCTCTTGTGGCCGCCTGAAGTATAGCAGCAGCTGCATCTACATCAACACTCACGCCGTTCTGCTGTGGGACCTCATTAGAAGGCTGCTCTAATGTATCTTTCTTTGACTTTCCAATTACCATCTTAAACTTCTCCTTTTTGTCACAGTTGAACGGTATATCAAGAGAGCTATATAGCTCACTTTCCATTGCATTGACATCATTCTGGACGCTGGAGCTCTTACCACTTATTTTGGACTGTTAACCACAAGACAAAACAAACAGGAATATGAGAATATAGAATCACTTTCTAGTTAAAATGAAAGAGAGCCAATGAAGAGAAGTCCTAAGAAAGGGAAGAACCTAGGGAATTAAATTCAAACATACTGGAGTGTTAGTACACGATACTGAAAAGAGATTAAAAATGCTCCAACGAAAGCATTTTACAAGGCATAGGTCAGAACTAGCAGTTGACACACCCTTTGATATATTCTCTTCTATGCTCTACCCAAATAAAATGCACAAGACATTACTGAACCAAACATACCTTCTGGGCGTTTTCCAGGACTTGCAAATAATAAGGATGATAGTCATTGGATGGCAAGAGAAAAGGAAATTTTCCAAGGTTTTTATCTTGTTCTATGAGCAGAGCCTCAAATCCTTGTCCATTCTTCAAAACTATCTCAACTATGCGATCAACCAGCCTCTTTAACTCTGTGGGGGGTTCTATGGGCAAATATTCACCCTTAGACATGGAAGGCAAAGTACTAACTTTGGAGACATGGCCATTATTAGAAGAGCCCAGCATCCCCACTTCCTTCTTCATAGTAATATTGCTTTTGGGCTTAACGGCATGATTTGCACCATCCTTACGAGGCAAAGATACTTTCACTTTAGACGGATGTTGAGGCTTGGAAGCCACCTCATCTGACTGAGACACACTACCGGCTCCATGCACTTTGTCTGACCGGTTTGGACTTGGCACATTGCTCAAAGGTGATATTCCCTTTAAATCCTTCTCTACAGATTCGTTAACATCCTCAACTTCTGCATCTTCATCACCGTACACTGAACCCAGCAATGAAAGAGCACCTCCAGTCGTCTCACCAACACCCTGATTCTGAGGACTATTTTTGTTCTCCTTCAGAATTTCAGGATGGTCAACAAGATATCTGAAGTATGGATGAAGATGGTGGTGAGGCATTAAGAAGCCAAACGTGGGATTGTCTCCCTGTTTCACTCTCAACACTATTTCTGACTGCCCACCATGTTCACTAACAAATATAGCTGTCCTTGCAATAATTTGATGTGTCTTCTCCGTAGGAGGCTGTAAATCACAACAGAAACACATGAACAAATTAGCATAAGAGACCTACAACCAAATTCAGCATCATATCCACATGCAGGCTGCCGCATCTGGAAGAGAAATGCAAGTCATAATATCAGCAATAATCTGGGCATATATAAACCATGTATACCAGAACCTTAGAAATAAACGACATCAATGAAGAAACCAATATAAACAATACTAAGTGCAGACAGATGCTCCCAAGATGCTAATGTGATGGTGATGGTGATGATGATGATGTCCCTCCAAATATTAATGGATACTCTATCATCCTAATCCCACCTGTACAGCACATCTGCCATGGTATCAAAAGAAAACAAGGTGCCAGTCCATGGCAATCTCAAGTTACAAGAAGTCCATCCTGCTCCGAGCATCTGAAAACTTAGACATGGTAAGCCTTAAACATATGCCTCTGACAAATACCACTCTCGTCCAAATCGGCTAACCATCAAAAGATAATATATTAGCCTTGTGAGTAACGGAAAAGCTTTAAACTGAAACAGTTGAAAGACGAACCTACCAGGTTTTGAACTAGGTTTTCAGGTATAGAAAAAGGTGGTTGGAAGCCGCGTCATCATCCCTTTGCTCTGAAAGGCCACCGGCATTTCCATAGGAGAAGGGCACAGCACAATATCCACCAGTATTCATTGCTTTTGGCTCCATATCAGTTTCTGGCTCTAAAAAAGATGAAAATACCAAATTAATATTTATTTACATAATTGTCACGACTGCCAATCACAGCCTTGAGGCAGAAATAACCAAAATTTTCATTAGCTAAACAGACAGTAAAATAGAGCACGATCAGCCAGAAAAACAAGTCAGCTAGATCTTACCTCCAACTTGAGAAGAGGTATGTAGCAAACTAGAATTATTATCCTGCAAACGCGGAAATAGATAGCAAAGAAGCCCCTTATACCAAATACAATCAAGCATCTTCATCATCTATGCTAATTCACAGATTACAGCTTTATAATCCCAGACAGGAGACTCTTTTTCATTTAATTAGCTTCAGAACATTTGAGAGTATACAGACAATGTCTTAGCTTTTTCCCACGAGTAACTACAAAAAACAAAAGAAAAATAATGTAAGTATATTTCAAGCTTACTTTCCAACAGAACGACTGTCTCAACTAAGAACCTAAGGTTTATTAAAAAGGAAACCCTTTCCGTTCACATCACTATACAACCAGTCTGCGGAAATATCCTTCATTATGGCAGCAGTAGTCATCTTCCCGCAACTATTCAACAAGTGTCTCCTGATTAATCACTAGATATCTCCCTGATATTAGAATTGCAAATTTCCTGGTATCTATCACTGTCACTGGCATCAAAAACAATCAATAATATGATCTGAATATCCGGCGATTTTCAATGTGACGGACAGCCAATTAACAGCACCGCCTAGTGAAGAGGGAAATAAACGTCCAATTACTTCGAGTGAAATGCCACGCTTATAGCGAGACAGCGAACAAGAAACGGCGAGGAACTAGAAAAATTACCTGATTGCGGCTCATCAGACGGCGAGGGAAGGTCGGCATAGCGCTCGAGGTCGAGCTCCGACTCCAGATGCGAATCAGGCAGGGGAGAAGAGCCTGGTTTCCTACGCCGGAAGGAAGCAGGGAGGCTTGAGAGGAGGTGACGAACATCGTAGCGGTCTATGGAGAGCGAGTTCCACTCGACGAGTGCTTCCTTGGAGTTCACGAAGTTGGCCGCTGCATCGTCGTCGAATAGCAAAGCGTGACGGCCGACTACCTCAATCTCCATTGATTTGATGAGAATTGGCAAACGGGAATCAGGTTCGAGTGCTGAGGAACAAGTCTTTTTGCCGTAAACCCTACCCAAGACCAAGAGGAAGAAGGAACGAAAAAGAAAGCAATGTTATTGAATCGGTCAGATCTGTTCGCGGTTCCGCCTAATGCAGTTTTGCGCTCCTTTATTGCCTGTGCACTTCCAACATAGGGCGCGTTCGGGTCTGCACTATATGTGCATTTTTTGTGAGCATGTTTGTGACAACATATGCTACTTTTGATTGTTTTATTTCTTCTGCTGTTCGGCAGAGCCCTAGGGCATGTTTGAGCAGCATATGCTGCTCTCCATCTTCGCGCCGCGCCCAACTCCTCCTCCTTCCTCGTCGCAGTAATTGCGACTTCACCCACTATTTTTCCCTCACTTCCTTCTTCCTCGTCGCAGTAATTGCGACTTCACCAACCTTTGTCTTGTTGGCTTGGCTTTGCTGAGTACGATTCGCATTTGTTGTGATGCGACCCGTATCTGTCGTGGTTAATTTGCTTCGCCTGTGTGTATACACTTTGAAATCTGGCGTCCAAGTAAGTGGGTAAGTTACTCTCTTCATTCTCTTTCTCTTTACGCCCGCAAGCCTGGCTATGGCTTAGTGAGTACCGCTGCATTTTGTCTGGGCTCTTCGTTGTTGCTAACTGGTTGCATGCGCAAGCTTCATTCTCCTCCCCTATTTTTTCTTTCGGAATTTGTTCAACCTCTGCTGCTGGGTCTGGTAAGTTTTCGCAAACGACTTTCCTGAGTCGTTATCTTCGCCAGATTTGAGGGATTATAATCCTCGATTTTTGTCGGTTGAGCCTAATTTGTGTTCTCGATTCAGTTCGTCGCTTACCCTCTGTTGGTTGATGCGCCGTCCTTCGCTTTCCTTTTCTCGATTCTCACGGATCTGGAACCTTACTAAGGTAAATGCTACCCCTTTCTGTTATGGTGCTTAACTGTTTGCTGGATTTGGCGATCTGCTCCCGTCTCTGTTGAACCGTATTATGGTGATTGGTTTCTGTTGAGTTTGAGGACGTGAGTGCATGTAATTCTTCTTGGCTTTGTGTTGCTCCGTTTGTTGATGGTTCGTTGTAACCGTCGCTGTGTTTACTCTTTCCTGGCCAAATCTATTGCCTTTGTTGGTGGCTTCTGGTTTCTGTAAACGATGGCGATCTGCTCCCGTCTCCGTTAAACGATGGGTATAAATTATGCCTCTGTTCTGTTAATATCCCGATGGAATTTGGCATGCTTGGTTTGGTGGGTTTGGCATGTTGAATTACCGTATTCTGTAAGCTGATGATGTGTTAGATTTGGGCATATGAAAATCAGAATTGCTTCTACTTGTTCTGTGGCTTTCGCTCTGGGTAGAATTGCATTGCCGAGAAATTTGCAAATAGCTTCTGATTATTTGATTATTTTCCTTGAGATTGTCTTCTTGACATGCTGATTGAATGGAGAACTGACCTGGCATTGTGGATTCGATTGGTTTGTCTATGTTCTTCAGGAACTGAATGTCCCTTGTTGAGTTTAATAAAAAATTGCCCAATTAATTGTGGATTAGTGTATGTTTCCCTTCCGTTTATGTTAGTTAGTAATACTCAAACATGTAACGGCCGCCTCCTGTACAATCTACCATGATCTTGGCCTGATTATGAATTCAACGATAAGAATAGAACATACACAATAGGGTAGATTGTACCGGAAGTTGCGGTAGTTACAGTTTAAGTATTACTGTACTTCATAAGCGGTGGTTGTGAGGCTATATTGATCCACTCAGCGATGATGAGGGCAATCTTACTCTGAGCTGAATCATATTGGAAAACACTAATCAGCGGTGATGAGGTGAAAATACTCTGAGCTGAATACATCAGAAAAATTACATTAGTTTGGTCTAGATGCGTTGTGATGATCGAGGAAAGGACGAACGACCATGAGCGGCCTGGAGGCGATCGGACCGGAGCGAACAACACTGGCGGAGCTATGCTGATCAAAAGATAACAAGTGTCTACTGCTATGCTGATCAAAAGATAACAAGTGTTGTGTAGACAGTTATAGGATTAATGTAAAGTAATGTGTTGTCAAAAATTTTTGAACAAAATATGATGTAAATGTAAATAATTCAAACATACTTTGAGTTATTGTATAATATATGCTTTATTTAATTTGAACATTTACCTATCACACCTTACTTGTATTAATGAAATACATGTATACATATCGCGATGAACATAGAAAACCTGCAACAATCTTACACAATCTCACGTTTGAATTTATATTAGATGGCATCGGTTCAACGAAAAGCAAGAAGAAAGGGAAAGGAAGAAGTTGATGGTGGCAATGTATGTTGGGATAATGAGAAGACCACTCTTCTAATTAGGCTAATGGCAAATCACCGTCAAATATCCCTCGGGAAAAATGGTGAGGTAGTGAGCCGAACAGTAAAGTGGGATAAAGTGGCTACAGATTTTAATAAGATTAGTGGTATGGCATGGTCTCACAACAACTTCAAGTCAAAGAGGGATACGCTGAGAGGGCAGTGGAAAGACTGGAAGAGATTGAAGAAGGGTACTACTGGCTTAGGTTTCGACAATGATCTATGGACCATTGACGCCCCTGACGAGTGGTGGGCAATGAAGATAGCGGTAATGAAACAAGAGTATTGTCATTGTTATTACGTCTTTATTTTTTTTGGATTATTAATAGTTTGAATTTTTTGTAGGAGGACAGCTCTTTCCAGCGGTTTAGGACTAGAGGTTTTAGTCCAGAGGAAGAAGATCACCTACTGTTGATCTTCGGGGATGGGGTGGAGAAAGGGACAAGAAAGTTTTGTCCGGCCAGTTCCCATCCCACATCAGATGCCGGTGATGCTGATGGTTCGCTAGATGGTTATCGACCAGCCATCCACACAGATAGCCAAGACGGTAGTCAGTCCTTCGTCAACCAGATTGGGGCAATCAATATCGAGGATGACTTCATCCCTATGGATGAATACCAGGCCACTGATTCTCCAACCCCTATTTCCACTTCTGCTAGCAGTACACGCTCCTCATGATTAGGAAAGAGATCCTCTTTAATACCCCGGATCTAAAAATGGTGATTAAATTACTCTAATGTGATTACTAAAGGCCTAATGGTGCCTACGGAACATTGGTAAAGAAAGTAAAACCAAAAGAGAAGAGAAAATGCTTGAAAAGTGAAAAACGCTAAAACGCGCGTTAAACGAGTATAAGAGATATATGATCTCGTTAGGGTCCGAGATGGATTCCTAAGGCTTAGTTAGGCCTAATTAGTATACAGGAATTATCCCCGAAGAAAACGGATCCAAATAATGGATTAAAATGCTAAGGGAGTTTTAAAGCACGGTTTTCGAGAAAACCCGATAACGCAACTTTAAGTGGTCAAACGGACCCGTAAAAATTATAGTTGATTAAATAACTATAATTAAGTATTAATGGAAGTTTAATAACCATTAAAAATGAAGAAACGAGAAAAAATCCGAAAAACGGGCCCGGTTAGTGAATAGTGCTAAACCGGGTAAATTAACGAGCGTTTTTCTATAAAAAAAAAAACAAAAAAAACGCTCCCAGCTTGTATTTTGTGTGGGGCCGATTTTAATTGGTATACACACACACACACACTTAATTAGCTTGTTAGCTTATTAAGTCACAAGATGACAAATAAATAAAGTAAGAGAGGGAATAGTAAAAAGAGGTAATATACTCTCTACCTCCTTTCTCCTTGCCAGTCACGTTTTTCCCCTCCTCTCAGACAGAGCCTCTTCTTCCTCTGGCTGCCCATGGCGGTTTCTTAACCCCTCTCAGCGCCTCCCTGCTTCTTCCAATTTTGAAAGTCCAAATGAGATCCAAACTCCACAAAAATTGCACCGATGAATTCCTCTCATCGTGGGGATCATTTCCCACCTCTTAAAAATCGGAAATCTCACAACTCACCACCATGTCTAAAGCTCCATTTGAAGGTTAAAGCTACCCATTTTGACCAAGAACCACTCCTTGGTTATGCAAGGTAAGAAACAAGCCTAAAAAAATCCTCATTTCCAACCTTCTTTGATATTTGGAAAAATTCCAACGTGAGCTCCTTCTCCATCCTTGTTTCAGCCGGTTTTTGATCTCCTCAAGGGTTGGAATTTGCTAGCTTTGTTTTCCGAGAATACCACTCATGAGTGAAAGGTAATGCCCTTCCTAAAGCTTTAAGAATTATCTTAAAACCTAGGTTAGTATTTGAATTAGTGTGTGGTTCTTGGATTGGCTAGCTTGAGTTTTGGCTGGTTGAGAAACAAGAATCAAGAGAAAAAGAGAAAGAAGAGAAAAGAGGAAGAAAGGAGGAAGAAAGGAAGAGAAAGAAAACCAAAAACTAGCAAGGTACTAAGCTCACCTTGAGTTAGTTTTATTTGGCTTCCAAAACAGATTTTTAATGTTGAACTAAAGACCTTGTTTTGGTATAGTTAAGATACTACAATTTGAATGAGTAATGAGGATGTTTTAATGTTGCTTGAGTGGGGGAAATAAGCTTGAGACTAAACTGTTACATATGTGTGAGCAAGGGGGAATTTAATGTGTTATTGTAGTAAGTGTTTGAAGTTGATGGTGCCTAAATCAAATAGGGGTGAAGAACTGATTTGTGAGCTGTTTTGATGTGGTGAAAATGCTTAGGAAAGTAGGTAAGCTCTGTCAAATTTGATCTAGAAATTTGGAGGCTTTGGGTGTTTGTTAAGAGAGAAGAAACAAGGAGTGTTTTGGATTTATCATGAGTAGATTGCCTTGGAAACAAGAGTTGTGAGGGTTGTATGGTGGAGTAGAATCTAGGGTGAGAATAATGCAAGAGGCATAGAGGTAATGCTCTAACAGAAACAAATCTGTAGCACAAGTGTGCATAAGTGTAACAGGAGAATGGAAAATGGTGAGTTAGAGCAAGAATTGAGTGACAAGTTTGATAAATGGTTTAAGGAGGTTTTGGGCATGATTAAGGTACTAAAATATGTTGGAAACATGTGGAATGGTTAGGGAATGATTAGAGGTGATTTAGGGGTTGAAAACTGCTCAAAAACAGTCAATTTAAACACCTACAGACATGGTCCGGGTTTGTAAACAAGTACACAAACCCGGACCACATCAAAAACGCACCAGAAAGCCATCCCAGGGGGTGGTCCGGGTTTGTAAACCAGGACACAAACCAGGACCACATGTAAAACTAGCCAGAAACGGACTCCAGTGTTTGGTCCGGGTTTGTAAACCCGGACACAAACCCGGACCAGGCTAAAAATGTAACAGAATGTATTTTTAAGTGTCCTAATGATGGGGAAGTGAATGGTAATGGTTTTAGATGATGTTTAGGCCTTGTTTGGTGACTAATAAAGGCCCTAAGAAGTGTAAGAAAGCGCTAGAAGTGATTGAGAAGTGAGAACTCAAATTAACAAGAGTAAAATCGAGATAATGGGATAACGGGGTAAGTACGAGAGTAGCATTTAAATATGTACCGTATGACTTTAGTGTTAATAATAATGTTTGGAACTTTATCAGAGGATCGTGTGTGAACCGGGCGTGGTGAGATGACACAGTAAAAGTAAAAACCCCGGTGAAAGGTATGATTTTCTCATACTCCGCGTGCTAACCGAGTTAAGTTGATTTGTGTGTTTGTGTGCCGGCTTAATCAAGATTAGAGCATGAAAATAATCCCTTGTTTGATTATGTATGCCTTGTTGTATGTTTTATGAGCTAACATACTTGTATGCCGGTGTGGTCTAACATAGTGCATAGACCGACTCATAGTGAGTATTGATTGACTAGAAACCCGTAGATCGGGTAGTAGTCTCTTAAACAATGGAAATATGCAAAACACACACAAGATCGAATAAAGTATAACGATAACGCAAACATATGAACTCCCTAGAATGTGAGGAGATGTACGGGTTGAGTAATACCCGATAACGGTTAGAAAAACAATGTACCAATCCACGAAAATAACCAGAGTGGAGAGATAAATGAACATCCATCTAGAGGTTAGTAGATAGTGCAAGATGTGAACTTGTAAGAAAGGTAAAAGAGACCTAAGGGACTGTGCAACTCCCTTGAGACATGGTCGACCTCCTATATGAGGATTTTACCCGGTATAAGAAAATAACCGTATGTGTAAGTATTTGAAATGTATGGGTAACCCTTGAAACTAAGATTACCCGAATTTAAGTAATGTTCCCCAATCATTAGGAACATCGAGAGAGATGCTCCTAGACTAATATACCTAAAATATATATAACGCCGAGAAAGGAGTGTATGGGAAAGTGGGAAGTCCGAGAGTAGTCGGACCTATGTGAAAGTAGTAGGAACTAAGAGTGAGTTCCGGGAGCTAGTAAAACTAAGCTCAAAAGCCATGAGTTTTGGCTTAAGTATGTATTAAGAGAAACAAGCGAGAAGAGTGTAGGAGACCTGTAGTGTCTCGAGAACTACGTGAGCTTGAGTATTAGTAACCCAAGAGAGTGGGTGAGATAAAGAGTAATAACCCAAGAGTGTGGGTGAGTATAAGAATGAGTAACCGAGAGGATGGGTGAGAATAAGATTACGTAACCCGAGAGAATGGGTGAGAATAAGATTAAGTAACCCGAGTGTATGGGTGAGTTATCGAACAAGAACCAAGGCATGGTGAGGTATAACCCTCAAGGCCTAAAAGTAAATTAACACAACTAACAACCCTGTTATGTTAGTTAAGGATTGAATTCCACGGTTGAATGTGAATCCTTTTGTAGTGTACATGTAATGTAATCCTATGTTGCATGTTGATGAATTAAAATGAATCTCATGCTCTCGACAAAAGTAGTCGGCGTACCCCGGTTAGCGCTCGGGGTATGCGAATTTCATATGCAGCTTTAAGCTGAGCCCCTAGGGGCATCATTTTTATTCGCAGGTACACCGAAGACGAACCGTACAAGAGTAGGACGGGGTCGGTGGTTAGCATGGGTAGTTAGACTTTAATTACTTATGTATGTGTATGAGGTGTAAGACCGAATATGTTATCGACATCCATATATTGTAGACTCGGTATAGTAAAGAAAGGAAGTGAGTATTGTATTAGTATCGTGTAATCGGTTGTTCCAGTCCGTCAGACCGTTACTGTATGTGAGATAGGCCTGGTTAGCCATATGGGTGGCTAACGGCGTTGTACCACCCTTCGTTGTAATAGAGATCCGCTGCGGAGTAAGGGTAATTTGTGACTGTTTTAGAGGTAATGACGTGTTTAACGGTTGGGGTGTTACAAAAATGGTATCAGAGCGATACTTTGCTCTGATGACTGGAAATACCGAGCTTAGGAAATACCGAGTTAGGAATTAGAGACTTAGGGCTAAGGGTTGAGTGGTAGCGTGAGAGATGCGCTAGTTAGGAACTTCCAATAAGATCTGGATACCTACAATACCAAACCCGCCCTCCACAACCCCCGTATTAAAAGCTTGGGAAAGAACGCCAGAGAGACGGGAAAACCCGATATGGCAGTTGTTAAATATTTCTACATTAACCAGAACTTGTCATACGGTAAATCCCGAGAACCGGAAATCCCGGAGATGGATCCTGCTGGAACGACAATAACCGCACTTAATGGCGGGAGATTGAGAAATCCTAATCTAAGGAGACTGGAATCTGTGGCAGCGTGGGGCGACATGCTTCGCAGTCGCGAGGACCCGGCTGGCCGAGCAGCAAGAAGGCTAGCATCAACAGTGCAACAAGGCGGATTCATGAGAAATAACGAAAACCGAGACATGTGTCTACGGACCGCCATAGTTAAGTAATACCACTGACGGTATGCTATTTGACTAAGAATCTAGTCAAGAGTAGGTACACCCACCCTGCCACACCCGAAGAGGTCGCAATACCTAACGGGCCTAGCTTAGACAGCTACGAGCACAACTACGGGATATACCCAAATAGGACTACAGAAGTAGTGCCTAAATGACTTAACCTCGGTAACCACAGTAAAGATGTGGGAACGAGCAACGAGGTAGAACATAGACCTAAGTAAATAAGGAACTCCAAGAGTGGAGAAGCACCTAAATGAATGACAGCCATGTCAAGATGAATGAGAAGCAGCTCCGACGAGCAGTTATCCGACCAAAGGATCAAAGGAAGAGCCGACAAGGCTACCAAATTTAATGTGAACAATACCGTGACCCGTATGAGTTAACCCAAAAACCGCCAGTACCGCGCACTTGCCATGGCAAGTGCAGTAATAACGGGACTAATAAGAAGAGCTTTGACAAGCGACCAGTACTTAGTAAGTACCAAAATGGCGAGAGAAGCCAATATGGCAAGACAACCTTAAGAATTATGAAACAAAACCTTGAAAAGGCCTAATGGCCTGATCACTGTATGAAGAACATACCAGTCAGCGAGAAGCTAGACTTGGTAAGAAGCAACCGGCATTGAAATGCCATGGAGAATTTACTTTCTAAACTCAAATTTTTCTTTCAAACCATTAAATTTTCCAAAAACCCCCAAATTTCAAAACCAAGCCAGAGAACCACGGTAAGTTACCATAGGACTATATAAGAGGAGTCGGCAACAGAATACTTCACCTAGGCGTGTGACCGACACTACAGTGTACTAAACGAGACGTGGAACGACGCTTGCGGGCCTGACAGACCAATTATGAGTTAGTCGGGTAAGTGGTAACGTATCAATAAGATACTCCATGTATGTATACAAGTAGAATACGGAACACGGGAAGTAGCCCACTCCATACTACGGAAGAAAGAGCCAATTCAGACCAGAGAAATTGACTACCACGAACGATTAAGGAGAAGAACCCAAGAAGATGACGGGCCTAAATGTGTAGCGTTAAGAAGTGCGGGAAACACAGAGTATTAGGTATAGACATTGGATATGTCTCAGGAATCCTGAAGGAAACGTATGATAACTGGAATGAATACCTAGTGTAAATGATTCGGCGAAGTCCTGAAATAAACATTTCAATAATTAAGGAATGGGATAGAACTCCCACAGTATGCCTCACTGAAGAGAATAATGACCTAACCAAGAAGGTAAAGAAAAAGTACCAATAATCTACCCAAAAACGGGGGACATTACAACCATAAGCGGGATGGTCAAGTATATAACCGCAAGACGGAGTAAGGAACTGAATATACCCATGAATTCAGGCCAGATGTGATGGCATAACTCAGTAACACCCAGGAGCAATCCTTGAAGGGTACCGGAGTCAACAATAGTTGAACGAAACATCGTGTTGAGAACATCAGTGTAAACTGAACACTCGGGTAGAACCCGAAGGGATCCCACGTAACACGGGATACCCTAGATTGCCAGAAGGCATGAATTAATATCAAGATACTTTAGGGGCATAGACTTATATTAAAATACAAAAGGGCCTTCCATGTACGGAAGTGTGATGAGACAACCATATCAAAGAGCCCAGAAATACCTCATAACCATTTAATGGCATACGGAGAAGAAGAAACTTATATAAACAGCCCGCGTGGAGCATGTCGAGGCAATGTGGCTTGTAAGCCGGTAAACCAACCACCATTCGTTGATCCAAACGTTGTAAAACATATGCATAAAGGCATAAGAGTTATTGTGGAGCATGAACCACTACCTTAGAGTGGGGACACCACTTGTTATTGTGGAGCCTTTGGAGCAGTAATTGCGTGAATCCTCCAGAGAAAGGCTACCACCCATGAATGTAATGTGAAACCGCTAGAGCGGTGTAGTGAAACAAGAGCATGTGTATATTGCCAATGAGAGGTTGAATAGTAAACACAGTACGTGTGAGATACGAAATGTAAAGGAAACAATACGCAGGAAGCGCAGAGAGATTTAAATGAGTAGCGTATTTCATTGAGCCAAGTGAGTAGCAAGCCATAGTATATATGGCGGGAGTGCATGAGCGGAAGCTAAAGTAGTAGCGGATGCCATGTAAATGAATAAGAACATGGTACGCAGTAAGCGACCATTGTAAGAGTATAATTAGATAATGATTAAGCTGATGAGAAAAGATGGTGAAAGAAGACATGTTCATTCCTATCTCATGAGAGATTTACCGTCAAGGGTTTACGCTTCTGCACCCTGTATGACTAGGTGTTTTGGTATTGCACTTGTGCGGTAATGATCGAGTGGGAGAGCTAGGGATTGAGAAATGTCAACCAAGCCTGTTGAGCGGGAATCTAGACAAATAACCGTGTGGCCGTAGGCCAATGATGCACAAAGAATGTGGGCAATAACCCACAAGTCCCAGGATCGATGGATGGTAAATGCAAAGTGTATGGATGAAGAAACAAGTAACAAACATAATTGAGAAGCACTATTAAACGAGGAAGCACTACATACTGAGTAGTATCTTGACCTCAACCGACAATAAGTCGGAAAAAGGTAAGTGAATAACCACGAAAGTATACAGTGTTATACGAAATAGATTTCCAGAGAACTGGAGAGAAAATCTATAACTCATCGAATTCGCATACGGTAAGAGATACCACGCGACGATTGAGAAACCTTTATTCCCAAGTCAAAAAGGGAAAGGGCGAATTAAGCTCTAGTTATCTAGTCACGCAGCAGAAGCTTGTGGGCCATGATTTAAGGTTAAGAATACCTGGCTAATGCGAGTAAATAGCTAATCCTAAACTCCTTGAAGCCCTAGAGGCTAGAACTGGACCCGGTTATGAGTTAATTAACCGCATTGAAGTTAAAACACTTCATGATATCCGAATTAGTGAACCAATGTTCAGTGATAACATATGGTCTGTTACGCGAGCGTAACCCCTTTTAAGGGGGGTAGGGCGAGAAACCGCTTAGAGTATGTTTTACGTATCGATGCGTAAACTACTATGTGCATAGCACAAAAGGAAGTATTTTAATGATTGGAACTCATGTTACATAAACATGTGTATCCATTCATTGTGTAATTTTGGTTATTGCACATGAGAGATGCAAGTAATGTGTATATAATAATTATGAAAAGAGGAGTAGAGAAACTCATAGGGAATGAGAATCCTTATAGTGTATGTCTATTGAGATTAAACATGAGATATAATGAGTATGAATCGGTGTGAAACCGATGTGTAACTTAGTGGGAAGTGGGTTTCCCAGGTGATTTGATTTGAGATTGATTGATGGAGTGAGTTCCATCCTTTGAAGTTGTATGATGTATGTTTTAAATTGAGTAACAATTTGAGGAAAAGAGGCCATAAGTATGGAATACCTAGGTAAAGTAGTGAAGCAATGAGAATGATAAATGACCTAAGTACTAGGAACTAGAGATTAATTAAAATGAATTGTTTCATGCATATGACTAGAAAGAGTAAAAGATAGAAAACGAAAATGTTTGACTATCTGTTTGTTTGAAACTGACGTGGGAGGTGGAACTTGATCTGCTAGCGATCAAGGGAAACCGAACACAAATTGGGGTGGAAGGATAGTTCAACACTGATGCTGATCACATCAGGGTTGGATGATTCTTAAAGCTCCCTATAAGTGGTCACAAGTAATTGCGCTAAGAAAAGAGGCAACTACCATAAATTGGATTTGGAGTTGTGTGATGCTTTAAAAAGAATTTTCAAATGGAATTTACAAAATAATTTTCTTCAAGTATGAAGATGGAAAAGAAAACTGGTTTTAAACCACTATCACCCGCCGAGGGTTGTGGCCTTAAGTCTTGATGACCGGTAGAACGATGGGCGTGTATTAGTTTTGAAACCATTGCACCGTACGTGCGGCGGTCCTAAGTGACCGGTTGGGGCGGTGACAGTGAGTGATTTTTCCAAAGGCAGCGGGACGGGGAGAGTACCCTGAGACGATCCTGTGTTGAGTGAGTCAACCAGAGTGCCTGAGGATATTTATATGTGAAACGTTTTGATCAGAACTGAAGGGACTGTGGGCCAGAGAGAGTAAGTGCCCATTTGTCACGAAACGGCCGTGGACCAGAGAGCGTAAGTGTCCAACGTGACCGGTACCTGAGGGATCAATAGTATATTACTCAATATGGATTTGAGGACTGTAGTGCCTTCTTGTCTTCGGACCGATTCCATGGAGAGAGTACAAAGAGTATTTTTGATTGCTATACATGTTGTGATATATGTGTGGTATGTGTAGTGTGAAATGAAACTGACTTGTGGAGTCTGTAAGTTATACATGTATTATAACCTTGGCATAGAGTGCCCATGAGAGTAACGAGATTAGATTCACCAACTTTGAGGACAAAGTTCTTAAGGGGGGTAGATTTTAATACCCCGGATCTAAAAATAGTGATTAAATTACTCTAATGTGATTACTAAAGGCCTAATGGTGCCTACGGAACATTGGTAAAGAAAGTAAAACCAAAAGAGAAGAGAAAATGCTTGAAAAGCGAAAAACGCTAAAACACGCGTTAAACGAGTATAAGAGATATATGATCTCGTTAGGGTCCGAGATGGATTCCTAAGGCTTAGTTAGGCCTAATTAGTATACGGGAATGATCCCCGAAGAAAACGGATCCAAATAATGGATTAAAATGCTAAGGGAGTTTTAAAGCACGGTTTTCGAGAAAACCCGATAACGCAACTTTAAGTGGTCAAACGGACCCGTAAAAATTATAGTTGATTAAATAACTATAATTAAGTATTAATGGAAGTTTAATAACCATTAAAAATGAAGAAACGAGAAAAAATCCGAAAAACGGGCCCGGTTAGTGAATAGTGCTAAACCGGGTAAATTAACGAGCGTTTTTCTGTAAAAAAAAAACAAAAAAAACGCTCCCAGCTTGTATTTTGTGTGGGGCCGATTTTAATTGGTATACACACACACACACACACACACACACACTTAATTAGCTTGTTAGCTTATTAAGTCACAAGATGACAAATAAATAAAGTAAGAGAGGGAATAGTAAAAAGAGGTAATATACTCTCTCACCTCCTTTCTCCTTGCCAGTCACGTTTTTCCCCTCCTCTCAGACAGAGCCTCTTCTTCCTCTGGCTGCCCATGGCGGTTTCTTAACCCCTCTCAGCGCCTCCCTGCTTCTTCCAATTTTGAAAGTCCAAATGAGATCCAAACTCCACAAAAATTGCACCGATGAATTCCTCTCATCGTGGGGATCATTTCCCACCTCTTAAAAATCGGAAATCTCACAACTCACCACCATGTCTAAAGCTCCATTTGAAGGTTAAAGCTACCCATTTTGACCAAGAACCACTCCTTGGTTATGCAAGGTAAGAAACAAGCCTAAAAAAATCCTCATTTCCAACCTTCTTTGATATTTGGAAAAATTCCAACGTGAGCTCCTTCTCCATCCTTGTTTCAGCCGGTTTTTGATCTCCTCAAGGGTTGGAATTTTCTAGCTTTGTTTTCCGAGAATACCACTCATGAGTGAAAGGTAATGCCCTTTCTAAAGCTTTAAGAATTATCTTAAAACCTAGGTTAGTATTTGAATTAGTGTGTGGTTCTTGGATTGGCTAGCTTGAGTTGTTGGCTGGTTGAGAAACAAGAATCAAGAGAAAAAGAGAAAGAAGAGAAAAGAGGAAGAAAGGAAGAGAAAGAAAACCGAAAACTAGCAAGGTACTAAGCTCACCTTGAGTTAGTTTTATTTGGCTTCCAAAACAGATTTTTAATGTTGAACTAAAGACCTTGTTTTGGTATAGTTAAGATACTACAATTTGAATGAGTAATGAGGATGTTTTAATGTTGCTTGAGTGGGGGAAATAAGCTTGAGACTAAACAGTTACATATGTGTGAGCAATGGGGAATTTAATGTGTTATTGTAGTAAGTGTTTGAAGTTGATGGTGCCTAAATCAAATAGGGGTGAAGAACTGATTTGTGAGCTGTTTTGATGTGGTGAAAATGCTTAGGAAAGTAGGTAAGCTCTGTCAAATTTGATCTAGAAATTTGGAGGCTTTGGGTGTTTGTTAAGAGAGAAGAAACAAGGAGTGTTTTGGATTTATCATGAGTAGTTAATTGCCTTGGAAACAAGAGTTGTGAGGGTTGTATGGTGGAGTAGAATCTAGGGTGAGAATAATGCAAGAGGCATAGAGGTAATGCTCTAACAGAAACAAATCTGTAGCACAAGTGTGCATAAGTGTAACAGAGAGAATGGAAAATGGTGAGTTAGAGCAAGAATTGAGTGACAAGTTTGATAAATGGTTTAAGGAGGTTTTGGGCATGATTAAGGTACTAAAATATGTTGGAAACATGTGGAATGGTTAGGGAATGATTAGAGGTGATTTAGGGGTTGAAAACTGCTCAAAAACAGTCAATTTAAACACCTACAGACATGGTCCGGGTTTGTAAACAAGTACACAAACCCGGACCACATCAAAAACGCACCAGAAAACCATCCCAGGGGGTGGTCCAGGTTTGTAAACCAGGACACAAACCATGACCACATGTAAAACTAGCCAGAAACGGACTCCAGTGTTTGGTCCGGGTTTGTAAACCCGGACACAAACCCGGACCAGGCTAAAAATGTAACAAAATGTATTTTTAAGTGTCCTAATGATGGGGAAGTGAATGGTAATGGTTTAGATGATGTATAGGCCTTGTTTGGTGACTAATAAAGGCCCTAAGAAGTGTAAGAAAGCGCTAGAAGTGATTGAGAAGTGAGAACTCAAATTAACAAGAGTAAAACCGAGATAACAGGATAACGGGGTAAGTACGGGAGTAGCATTTAAATATGTACCGTATGACTTTAGTGTTAATAATAATGTTTGGAACTTTATCAGAGGATCGTGTGTGAACCGGGCGTGGTGAGATGACACAGTAAAAGTAAAAACCCCGGTGAAAGGTATGATTTTCTCATACTCCGCGTGCTAACCGAGTTACGTTGATTTGTGTGTTTGTGTGCCGGCTTAATCAAGATTAGAGCATGAAAATAATCCCTTGTTTGATTATGTATGCCTTGTTGTATGTTTTATGAGCTAACATACTTGTATGCCGGTGTGGTCTAACATAGTGCATAGACCGACTCATAGTGAGTATTGATTGACTAGAAACCCGTAGATCGGGTAGTCTCTTAAACAATGGAAATATGCAAACACACACAAGCTATCGAATAAAGTATAACGATAACGCAAACATATGAACTCCCTAGAATGTGAGGAGATGTACGGGTTGAGTAATACCCGATAACGGTTAGAAAACCACAATGTACCAATCCACGAAATAACCAGAGTGGAGAGATAAATGAACATCCATCTAGAGGTTAGCAGATAGTGCAAGATGTGAACTTGTAAGAAAGGTAAAAGAGACCTAAGGGACTGTGCAACTCCCTTGAGACATGGTCGACCTCCTATATGAGGATTTTACCCGGTATAAGAAAATAACCGTATGTGTAAGTATTTGAAATGTATGGGTAACCCTTGAAACTAAGATTACCCGAATTTAAGTAATGTTCCCCAATCATTAGGAACATCGAGAGAGATGCTCCTAGACTAATATACCTAAATATATTATAACTCCGAGAAAGGAGTGTATGGGAAAGTGGGAAGTCCGAGAGTAGTCGGACCTATGTGAAAGTAGTAGGAACTAAGAGTGAGTTCCGGGAGCTAGTAAAACTAAGCTCGAAAGCCATGAGTTTTGGCTTAAGTATGTATTAAGAGAAACAAGCGAGAAGAGTGTAGGAGACCTGTAGTGTCTCGAGAACTACGTGAGCTTGAGTATTAGTAACCCAAGAGAGTGGGTGAGATAAAGAGTAATAACCCAAGAGTGTGGGTGAGTATAAGAATGAGTAACCCGAGAGGATGGGTGAGAAATAAGATTAAGTAACCCGAGTGTATGGGTGAGTTATCGAACAAGAACCAAGGCATGGTGAGGTATAACCCTCAAGGCCTAAAAGTAAATTAACACAACTAACAACCCTGTTATGTTAGTTAAGGATTGAATTCCACGGTTGAATGTGAATCCTTTTGTAGTGTACATATGTAATGTAATCCTATGTTGCATGTTGATTGAATTAAAATGAATCTCATGCTCTCGACAAAAGTAGTCGGCGTACCCCGGTTAGCGCTCGGGGTATGCGAATTTCATATGCAGCTTTAAGCTGAGCCCCTAGGGGCATCGTTTTTATTCGCAGGTACACCGAAGACGAACCGTACGAGAGTAGGACGGGGTCGGTGGTTAGCATGGGTAGTTAGACTTTAATTACTTATGTATGTGTATGAGGTGTAAGACCGAATATGTTATCGGCATCCGTATATTGTAGACTCGGTATAGTAAAGAAAGGAAGTGAGTATTGTATTAGTATCGTGTAATCGGTTGTTCCAGTTCGTCAGACTGTTATTGTATGTGAGATAGGCCTGGTTAGCCATATGGGTGGCTAACGGCGTTGTACCACCCTTCGTTGTAATAGAGATCCGCTGCGTGAGTAAGGGTAATTTGTGACTGTTTTAGAGGTAATGACGTGTTTAACGGTTGGGGTGTTACATCCTCAGAGTCAGACGACTCTTCTGATTGTAAGAGAATGAAGAAGCTGACGAAGAAGGAGCGAGAGGCGAGACAACTTGATGCCATAGCTGAGGGATTACCGGCTACTCGTGCGGGGATTGACCGATCAAATATGCTACTGGCATCAATCGCCGAACAATCATTGGCTAGGAGCAAAGATAATTGGGATGAGAATGATGCCGTGGCAGCTCTGTTGGATATGCCCGAGATGGTAGATTACCCGTCCCTTCTTTCGGACGCCATAGCTTGCATCCGAGACGAGAGCAATAGGAGACTGTTCAAGAGCACTTTACAGCTAGCTGGACCTGAAGTAGCTATGGGATTTATCAACTCTATTGTCCGAAAGTTTTGTTCTTCCACGAGCTAGTTGTGTAGTTGTACTATCTTTTGGGCTATCGACTTTGTAGTAGTTAGAAGTAAAACTGTAGTCATTGTTCTGCGACTGTGCCGGTTAGGTACCCCTTTTGGTGGGCTCGTTAGATGACCCTTTTTGTGTGCCGGTTAGGTACCCCTTTTGTGGGCTTGTTAGATGACCCTTTTTGTGTGCCGGTTAGATGGTCATATTTGTGATGTTGATTAGATGCCCATATGTGTGTTCCCGTTAGATGCCCCATTTTGTATGTCTTTTTGTTGATAACTACATGTGTGTGTAGTTTGGGCGCTAACATATTATTGAATGTCTTTTATATCAGTTATGTACAATGACGTGTTATAGTAATTGTTTGAGTTTTTTGTTATTGTAGTGAATATGGCTGACGAGGACTTCATTAATCGGTTGTTGAATGATCGTGAAACTTTCATACGATTTGCAACAGCAATTCAAGGACAGATGGCGAGTGCCTATACCATGGTGGATGCAGCTACATTGCTACTGGCATCACGAAGTCATAACATCCCTCCACCCATCCCCATGCACAACAATGAATTCAATGGGGAGATGTGGGTGAACGCCTTGCTGATTAGCAACCCGAAAAGAATACTCAATGCGCTAAGAATGGACAAGAGTGTGTTCCTAGGCTTGTGCGAGCAGTTGGAGGTTAGGTACGGGTTACAACGAACTGCAAACGTGAGCATTCAGGTTGATGTAGCGTTGTTCTTGTACATACTGGGACAATGTGCGTCAAACAGATCGGTGTGTGAAAGATTTAGCCTAAGTCCCGAGACCGTTAGTCACCACTTTAAGAAGGTCTTGAAATTGATGTGGGCATTCGGCCGTGACTATATCAAGCCAAACCGAGCACATTGGACAGACATTCACCCACGGCTACGTGGTGACCGTCGTTACGACCCATACTTCAAGGTATTACACACAATTTATAATGTTTTTAATGAACGCGTTCGTTTAAATATAATATGTTTCTTGATTATATAGGACGCCACTGGAGCATTAGATGGCACACACATTGACGTCGTCATTCCGGGACCGCTACAGTTGGAGTACCGTGGCAGGAGTGGTTTCCCTACAATGAACGTATTAGGGTTTGTGACTTCAACATGTTATTCACCTACGTCGTTACTGGGTGTGAAGGATCGATGCACGACGCACGCGTTCTTCATGACGCACGAGCGGACCCCGACCTGAACTTTCCTGAGCCACCACCAGGTATAAAAGCTTGCACGTAATTTGGTATATGTGTTTTGTTTATGTCAATATCTTTATATAAGACGACTAACAAAGGCTACAAATCATAGGCAAGTATTACTTAGGTGATAAGGGATATGCAAACCGTAATGGTGTGATGGCTCCATATTTCACTGGGACGTACCACCCCACACAGTTCAGAGGTGCACCACCAACTAACAGAAAGGAGTACTTCAACCGAGCGCACTCATCACTAAAGAGCGTAATTGAAAGATGTTATGGAGCGTTGAAGAAGAAATGGCAGATTCTTTTAATGATACCGCCCTATGATGTGAATGATCAAAGCCAGATTATTAGTGCTTGTTTTGCATTGCACAACTACGTTATGTTGAGTAAACCGGACTCAAGTAGCGTGACATTTCCTGATGAGATGGAAAGCAGAGGAGGAGGATCTGGTGCTGTTGATGCTGATGATGAGGATGAGGAGCACCTCCCGGATGATGACCCGGATGAGCTTGCAGATCCGTTGAGCATGACTAATCTACGTGACCAAATTGCTGATGCTATTACTGCAAACATTAGACGTTGAATTATGACCAGACATTGGTTTATGTTTTTTTTTTGAGGCAAAGACATTGGTTTATGTTGTGTTAACGTTTGTTGGACCAGACATTATAATACGTTATATTAATGTTTGTTGTACTAGGTTTTTTATGTTGAGCTAGCGTTTGTTGTACTAAGTTTTTTCAAGCTTTGAGTGTATGTGAACCTTGGACTGAAAAACTACTTATCTTATGACATTAGTCACAAGTTTCTATATTTGTTACAAGTTACAAAATGCTTCAAATTTTCTTTATTGACATTCAATATTTTTAGAAAATTATATGTAAATAAAAGCGAAAATTTAACTAATGAAATTTATTCAACATTGTTATAAAATCTGAACCTCCACTCCTCGTTTCATCATGCTTGTATGTTTGTAAGAATTAAATAATTATAGAAAATCATAACATAATGTTATAAGTTACAATGTATACATAAATAATAAAATTTGAAATTTCATTGGTTATATTTAAAATTTTATTTTTTATACTTTCTCATATATTGTTTGCGAATTTTTCTACTTATTTTTTTTAACAAAATAAAGTTATGTATTGTAATATAATAAATTGTAATTGTAATATGAAAACGGTAAACGCACTACATATAACTAACTTAACTAACTTATGCTGCATTTATGCCGCACTACCAAACAGCAGTTTTCAAAACAGCTGCATTTATGCCAGCACATTCCTGCCAGCATTTATGCTGCATTTATGCCAGCACATTCCTGCTGTCAAATATGCTGCCAAAACAGCCATGCCGAACAGAGCCATAGTTATTCAATTTCTTTTCGGAAAATTCACGGGACTAAAAAGTTTGTTAATTCATACTAAAAATTATGATTTTTAAAAAAGTTTTTGAAATACTACAAAAAATAATTTTAATTCATCAGATACCACATATTACTAATCTAGAATTTTTTAAAACTAAAATATCTTTACTTGTTAATAAACATAGTTCACACTATATCACATAAATATTTTTAAATTCAAAAAATACCACAATATTTATTAAAATATATTTAAAAAATTAAAATTCATAGGTTTATTAATATATAGGTTGAAATTTTATAAAATTAAATATATCAAATATATAATTATAAAATTACTAAAAAGTATAAAAAATTAAAAGTACCAAATAGTTAAAATAATCATAATCCATTTTTTAAATATTTTTACTCTAATAATTTTAATAATATAAAATATTATTATAATAATTAAATTTATATAAATTAAGATTATGAAAAATTGAATTATCATTCTCTTTACTATTTTGGTCTATTAAATATTCTACGGCTTCTATAATATAATTATATCTTTTATTATTTTTCATATTTTTAGACATTTTATGGTATTTTTTATTTTTTCAAATTATTTAGCTTCACTTTATATATATTTAGTTCAAAAATATATCAAAAATTATTAAATATATTTTAATAATGTAAGTAGCACATGTTAACTTTTTATTATATATGGGTTAAAATTGAAAAATTACAAAATACCATATATATATAATAATAAAATCTCTAAAAATATGAAAAATAATAAAAGGTATAATTATATTAGAGAAGCCACAAAAAATTTGATTAAAAATAGTAAAGAGAATGATAATTCAATTTTTTTAATCTTAATTTATATAAAAAAATTATAATAATATTTATATTTTAAATTTATTAGAGTAAATATATTATAAAAAATTGAATTATCATTCTTTTAACTGCTTGGTACTTTTAGTTTATTTATTTTTTTATTTTAATTATATATTTTGTATTTTTAATTTTATAAAATTTCAAAATATATATTAATAAACCTAAAAAATTTATTTATTTTTATTTATTAATATATAATAATAAATATTGTGGTATCTTGTGAATTTAAAAATATTTATATGGTATACCGTGAACTATGTTTATTAACAAGTAGGGGTATTTTGGTGTGAAAAAGTTCTGGGTTAGTAATCTATGGTATCTGGTGAATTAAAATTATTTTTTGTGGTATCTAGAAAACTTTTTTTTAAACTGTGGTCTTTTGTGAATTAACAAACTTTTTAGTGGTATCCCGTGAATTTTCCCATTTCTTTTTTAATAAATCATGAATTTCAATTAACCATAAATATCCAAAATATGATTAGGTACATGATTACCAACCCAAATTACTTTCTACTTGTCCCCTTACCCCAACCCTAGGGTAAATAACTAAAATCGACCTTAGCAAATAACATATTCTTTGAAATTAACCCATTCAAAACAAAACAAACCTCTCTAGCTACCTCTCCTTCCCCATGCAAGTAATTTACATTGGCCTTACAATCACTAAAGATATAAACATTACAAAAACCATCCTCTAATGCACATTTCAACCCTAAATCCACAAAGCTTCACCTATATTGCTGAAGTTGCTCCATTCCACCCATAGTAGCCGCAACTTGCACCCTCCCCTCAGTGTCCCTCACACCCCAACTCCAAAAGACTTATCTTGAAAAATATTCCATCAACATACACTCTGATATAGGAGTCATCCAACTGCCGATGGCCTGAATGCGCCAGCCCCTTTCTTGCCACCTGAAGAAAACTTTCTGCATGATACCAACCTGCCCAAAAAACAGTTATATGGCCATGCGTCAATTGACATTTTGCAAACCATATTTTCCAAAGATACAGAACTAGAATAGTCAAAGATAATATAGGCCAGCGAATGTATAATCTATAAAAGACATGTCCGAGTGAAGATACTTTGGACAAACCATGCCTGATAAACTCCAAAAAACCTGCACTTCCTCAAAGTGAATAAAACGTGAACTAAGGAGTCAGTCTCCCACAAACATGAAGTCTGATCAATGGAACCTACAAAGTGAGAATGTGGAACTGCTTCTGTAGGGATGATACCATGCATCAGACGCCACAAGAACATTTTAACCCGTGGAGGAATATAACATTTCCTAGCCCTACGCATAGCAACTCCTACTAAATTAGTAGTAGAACTACCCTAAAATGTTGGATCACTCGAACGAATGGCATAGTAAATGGACTTAACATAAAAGTGCCCATAATAAGTTAATCCCCAACCCATTAACAGTCAGCATATGTACCCCTGCTCAATTTAATTCGCATAATGGCATCCACAACATCCTTAACAAACCAGTCCCTAATAAGTGACTCACACCAAGTTAAAGTAGAGAAATCATAAAGCCAAGAAACTAAGCCATGCATATGAACTATTGATGGAAATGACCATAAAAAAAGGTTTCCCTCCGTGCCTACAAGGGATTCATCTGTCCGAAATATGAATCTCGGAAGCATGATCAACACGACGACATGCACCCAATGAGAGTAAGTCCTTAACCCCCGGCCATAAAGCTCTCCAAACCAAACTTGGTCGACTACTAAGGTTTGACATAAAGAAATCACCATATGGAAAATATCTAGCATGAAGTACTTTAGATAAGAGAGAAGATGGTGAAGAAAAAATTCTTCAACGTTGTTTAACCTTTAAAGCCTTGTTAAACAACTCCAAATCACGAAAACCCAATCCCCATTTATCAATACTATTACACATTACATTCCATTTTTTCAAATGAATTCCTTTTTGAGCTAGCCCACCTGTCCACCAGAATCAGGCCATTAGACGATTAAGATCCCTAACCACAGTCAAATGTAACTTAACAATGCTCATAATGTAAGTAGGTAAAGCTTGTAAAACTATCTTGATCAAGACCCCCTACCTGCTTGAGAAACAACTCTTGACTAACTATGTATGCATTTAACCACCCGATCCTTTAAATACTCAAAACCCTGAACTCTACTACCTCTCACCTTGCTTGGAAAACCTAGATACAACCAAATATTGTTAACTTCATGGACCTCTAAAGTACTAAGTACTCATGTTCTTATAGAAAGAAGCACTCCCACATAAAAGATAAGCTATGACTTATGCAAGTTAATACATTGCCCCGATGCTTGACCAAATCCACCAAAGCTTGTGCATTAGTGGAAGTTGCTTCACCAAAATGGCACAATCATCAGCGAAAAAAATATTAGTGATATCATGTCCAAGATCCCTAATATTGAAACCTTTATATAATCCAACATCAGCTGCCAAACGTAAGGTAGATGCAAGGACCTCCATGCAACAAATGAATAAGTAAGGATATAATGTATCTCCTTACCGTAAACCTCGTTTTACATAAAAAAGTATTTCCCGGGTATCCATTAATTAAGACCGCCATTAAAGTGTAGTAATGCATTTACGTACCAAGCCAACCCATGCAGGATGAAAACCCATACAAGTAAGTAATAACATCTAGGACAAAACACCATTCTACTCTATCAAATGCTTTGGACATATGCATAAGAGCCTTCCTTTGGGCCTTAGATCCCCACATCATATGAAGAATTTCATGGGCAACAATAATTTAATCCGTTATCAGATGCCCACCCATAAAAGCTGCTTGATTATTCGATATAACCAATAGCATAACATGCTTAACACTTTTGACTAACACTTTAGAGATTACCTTGTATATGATGTTCATAGAGAAGTTGGTCTGAAGTCAATAAAGGAGCTTGATCCCTTCGTTTTGGGAATCCAAATGATATGAGTATGACAAATATTACTTAGCAGCTCATTAGTATTCAGAAAACAAAAAGCAACCTCCACAAAATCATTCTCAGTCATATCCCAATAAGTGTGTAGAAATGCATCATTCACACCGTCTAGTCTGGGAGCCTTGTAAGAATCCATCCCCTCAGAGCCTAAAAAATCTCTTCCCTAGAATAAGAAGCAACAAGTGTAACATAAACATCAGCTGAGACTCGACTCTCAACACAAACAAGTAAGTGGTCATTGCTGAAATACCCCTAACTTTTAAAACTTAATTAAATGATATTAATGATCTAAGAGGACTAATAATCATCTTAATACCATTGGGAAACAATCTATGATCTCAACAAGGCAAAAACATGCCTTAAGATCGGTAAAGCCAAAAATGTGCTTTAAGAAACCATAGAGATTGTATGACCTCAATTAGGATCCAAAGTGGATTTCTAAGTATTATAATTAAGTAATGAACACAATAAAACCATTCTCAAAGAAACCAAGCTCAAAAACATGTTCAAAAACAAATTGTGCTTTAAAACTCCTTAAAGCACATTTTTGGGAAAATTGACTTTCTAAGTGGGTTTTGAGTGGTGTTAGGGGCTGGATTACACCTTGTTATACTAATGTACTACAATGTACCACGGTAGAAGGTCTAATTCAAATAATTGTTTTAAAAAAAATCACAAATATGACATTCATTTATGAATAGTAACCGAAATAGTGCATTTTAAGTAATGTTGACTAAGTATTGTCAAAGTTCAAAACAAAACCCATATTTGACTAAGTGAGGGCGGAAGAATAAAGGGATGGAGGAAAGCTCACCTAAATAAGCTCAAAATATCTTCCAAATGTGGTGAGTCACCATGTTACTATTCATAAACTTACTTTGATCCATACTTAAGTCACTTCCTAGGCTTTCTCTTTCTTCTTGTCACACTCACAGCTAATTTATTCCCTTTCTAAGCTCTCTCATCCTGAGTTCATATGCAAGAAAAAGTCATCCAAAGCAATTGATTCAAGGTAATGATCTAAGCTTGTTTTAGCTCATTTTTCTTACTTTTCTTCAATCAATCCTTGAGCTAAACATCCATCACCTTTCATGAATTTCTTCTAGCTGTTATATCTTGTATAAATGGGAGGAATTCTTGGTTGAATGAGGCATAAGGACCAAGGCAAGCTAAATCTTCATTTAAGGTAAAAATATACCTTAAGACCATTCCTTTGATTTCCGAAAATTAGTAGCTGCTTCATATGAGTTTATATGCTTATTTTACCTTCAGAATCATGTAGAATCAGTAGCTAAATCATTGGCTCAAGGGTGGCCGAATTCAAGAGCAATTTCTACTCTTTAAGACATTTTTGTCTAGGTAACTTCTACCATCTTACACCTTGTTGTAATCTGAATAATTACCATGGTTTTGTGGTGATTTTGATGCTATTTTATTTCTTGAAATTTAGGCTGAAAACACCTTGTATAACCATTGAAATTTCAAGGTAAAAATCTAGTTAAATTATGGTGTTTAAGTGTTCTTATGGTTGGTTCAACTTTTAGAACCTAATCATATCATATGTTGTTGCTGGAAACCATCTAAGAAGCTGCCCCATTTGACCTCCCTACTTCCGTGGCCAACCAGCACCTTAAGAGCTTATAAAATCAAGGTATAACATTATATTACAATGTTTTAATACCTTAGAAGCTTATATTAAAATTGTGCCGAGAGTGGACTGTCTTAAGTGGTTAATTTTGACTTTAAAAATTACTAGGAAATGTCATAGAAATTTTGGAAAATTAATTAAGTGGTTAATTAACATAATTATCAAATTTAAGACATTATGTGGAAGTTTGGTAAATAATGAAGAATTTGGTGTGAGGGCCGAGAGTATACAGCATTATTAAGACATTTAAAGTGTAGTTTTATGTTATAATGCAAAGTTGTAATAAGGCCATGTTATTAGGCCATTTTAATTTAAGTTTAAAAGCTTATTTAATTTAATTTATGCATTTAGCATTAAGTTTGGGGTCAAACGGTAATTACTGGAAAATTATAAAGCCGCGGGCTATATTAAGTGAAATTTGGGGTTTAAAATGAATTTAAATAAAAATTATAACATTTTATAAAGTTTTGTGTCAAATTGTAAATATAGGAAACTTTGGGGTTATTCTTGTAATTACCGAGAGATTGGGCTTTAAACTGAATTTAAAGTCAAAGTTGACTATGTATGAGACTTTGACCAAATTTGGTGAATTATTGAATTAAATACCGACTTATATTAAGTTATGTATTAAATTGTAAAAATTACATAACATATGGGGTATATTTATATTACCGAAAGTTTGGGGTGTAAAATGGTATTTTAAACACCTATGGGCTGTTAGGAATTTTTAGGAATTTATTTGGTTAAGTTTGGAGTTAGAATGTATTATATATGTATAATATATAGTTTTTCCTTATATCGTTACATTTGGATAATAATAGGGTAGAAAATGCAATAACCGAAAGTATGTGGGCTAGGAATGATATTTATAACCCTTTGGTATAGTTTGGTGAGTTTTGGAATAATATAAGAGATTTTAATAAGATATGTGTATAACATATAGTTTATTATATCATTAATATGATATAATTGTACAATGGGGTCAAATGGTGATTTAAGAAGTTAGAGAGGTTTGGAAGTAATTCTGGAAAGGATAGTGGCTGTTCGGAAATTTTAAAGATTTATAACCATAAGTTATACAAGTATATAAGTATAAATATCATAAAATAAGGAATATAATATAAATGTAACAACATAATAACTTTTGGGGTTATTATGTAAATTTAGAAAGTATGGGGTCAAATTTATAAAAGCCGAGAGGCATTGGGTCTGTTTGGTATTTTATAACAAATTATAACTATAGGTTATAAATGGTTTAATGATATAAATATCATAATATATGTTATATTATTATAATGTAACATTATATAAATAATGTGGTGGTTTTGGTAAATAAAAGAAAATATAAGGGGCTGTTCGGAATTGATGGGTATTTAGAATTAAAATTTTATAATATGGTTTATAATGGTATAAGGGTTGTAATATTTATAATATAAGAAATATTCATTAAGGAAGAACAAATATATTATAAAGACTTACCATATAATAAATGGTCCCACAATACATATATATAAATAAATATATGTTATGGAGTGAGAAATATGATATGGTTCAATAACCATATAATATCATAAGTGAGATGATATAAGATGAGGAGAAAAGAATTATAACATTAGTTAAGGAGATTCTAATGTTAAATGTGTACATGAAATAATAAGGATTTATATGTTTCAAAGTATTTTAAGGCTCTGTTCGGCATGGCTGTTTTGGCAGCATAAATGCAGCATATTTGACAGGAGGAATGCGCTGGCATAAATGCAGCATATTTGCTGGTAGGAATGTGCTGGCATAAATGCAGCTGTTTTGAAAACTGTTGTTTAGCAGTGCAACATATATGCAACATGTTTGGTTAAGTTAGTTATATGTAGTACGTTTACCGTTTTCGTATTACAATTACAATTTATTATTTTGGTCTTTTTAACTTTATTTTGTTAGTAAAAATAAATAGAAAATTCACAAACAATATATTACTATGAGTATTTAATTTACAGTAAAAAAACTTGAGAAACCAAAGAAAATAAAAATATTTATATAACCAATAAAATTTTTATTTTTATTATTTAAGCAAAATTTGTAACTTCTAAACAATATATTTTTATTATCTAAATTTTATAATTTCTTACAAATATAAAAGTGTAAAAAAAAGAAACAAGCGTTTCAAATTTTCTGATAATGTTATGTGAATTTATTTAGTGAAATTGTAACTTTTAATAATATATAATATTTTTGTAACTTTTTATGTTAATAAATTTATATGCATTCATATTTCTATATACTATTTTAATATTTTAATTTATATATCAACAAGTGTGTATATTTATTGGTTTTTTTAATTTTATTAATCTATATGGTATTACAAATAATATATTGTAGATTTGTATTATAAATGTGGTTTTTTTTTTTAAATTTGGTTAAAGAAGTAGTACTATTTTTTATAAATTATTTGGAGCATTATGTAATTTGTAACAAATAAAGTAACTTGTAAAATGTTTCTTTTTTTTAAATCAATAGTCACAGTAATAGCATTATGAAGTGAGTAAAGAAACGGAAGTGAAAGCACGGAAACAAAAAAGTAGCATTTGCTGCGGGCATTTATGCTCTTTTAGGCGAACAACAAAAACAAATAAAGAAGTTCAAAACAGCATATGCTGTGCATTTATGCTGTTGATTTATGCTAAAAAAAAGCTAGCCGAACGCTCCCTAAATGTGAAATATACCACATTTTTACACTTGGATAAACTAACCTTAGAGAAATAAATACTAAGGTAGGATGTATAATATAAGATAAAGATTATACATGCAATATAGTTTCAAAACTATATAATACAAGTGTATTATAATATACATGCGATAATGAACGTATAAGTTTAAGTATATTAATATACTACGACGTAACCATGCATGTACTATAACGTTTACATAAAACTAATCCCGAATTAAACCGAAAACCCGAGAGACGTTATTAGTGAATAACGGGGAATGAACGGGAAGGGGTTAGCGACGGTACTGGGTACCGTAGATTAATTTTGTTGTACGAGATGCTAATATGTAGTGTGATACGTATTACTAGATTGTTAGAGGTGTCTCGAGGATCACCAGAGGATTTAGCTGATTCATACTCCACGGTCTTATAATCCCGGTGCACGGTATGTTATTATGTGGCTTGATTGTCTATGAGGATTTCCTCAGTTCAGACATTGTGAGAAAATCTATGATAAGATTGAATGTCTGCTTGTGTGAATTAATATGCATGAATTGTATGTTAATGCCGCTTTAATATTATTATTGTTGTGCGATAACAGTACTGCTCGTATATATGAACATATTTATAAACGAACTAGCGGCTATGATGCTATCTTGTATGTGTAATATAAGAAACGTAAGAAAAACGTTGTAGCATTAGGATAATAAGATATATATATATATATATATATGTATATTATCCGAGACTTATATACGGAGCATTGGCCTTTTTAACGCCGCTCTCGTATCTAACATTGGATCCCGAGTCGACATACTCAGGATTGGACTAACGACCTTAGTCTGTTGTGTTAGGAAAATGATAATGCGATGCGATGGTATAGATGAGTTAATCAAGAGGATGTGGCTCTTGGTGTGAATTGTGATCAATTAACGATGCTAGGATGCCGTGTGGTATCTGTAAATATCAAGATAAATTCCAACGGACTACAGATGGTTCGTCGGTCGGAGACTCTACCGCTGGAGTGGCTACTGCCGTGGGTGACCCACCATAAGACATGGGTAACTTAGGGACACGTCGTTTTAACAAGAATTTGTCATTAGGTATGACTGAACAATTACGAACAGCTACATTAGCTCGTACAGTAGGCGAACATTATTCGGGCTTGTATGCCAAAGACGGGACTCTATACTTATTTATAATCCTCGTTGTTTTGCCTTGTTGTTCATTGGTTATGCTATGTGGTTATATGATGTACGTGAATTATTGTGGATTGGTTGAATTGAGTCGTTGTACTAGCATGTATGTTTGTGGATTGGTTAAGTTGAGTCGATGTACTCATGTGTGGATTATTGTGTATTTGGTCGAGTTGAGTCGCTGTACTCGAATGTGAATTATTAACTGTTTGGTTGAGTGGAGACTTCGTACTCATATATGCGTTGTGACGCCTTTGAGTTGGTTTATTGTGGTGTGATATGTGAAGCCGGGGGCTTGTTTGCTATTTAAGTTTATTGCAATATATTTATTGCTTTACAGTTTTATATTAAACGACATGCATGAAAATGAACTGCATGCTCTCGACCAATTAACTGAGGGTATGAGGGGGCATGACAGTCATGTAGTAGCATACTCAGTAGGGGCTGATTCCATACCACAAACAAACATTTTTCAGGTATGCAGCTTTCGGTGTCGTCAGAGAGCGGGACACGCTGGGTAATTTAGTCACAGTTGTTTAGATTTGGACTGTCGTATTTCAATACGAACATAGAAACGTGTATAGGACTGGAATACTTAGAATGCTCACTAGGGTTGTATTTTATGTTGGAATGGAAAGTTAAGTCTATCTCTTGTTGTTACTATGGGAAATTGTTTCGTGTTATGAATATTTCAGTAAGTGCGTTATTACTCGTATGGGCGAGTGAGAACGGTGACACCAGTAGTTCGATTGTTTTAGATTACCGCTGCGATTACTATGTTAAGTAACATGATTAGGAGCCGATTGAGTAGTGGTGTTACAAAAGTGGTATCAGAGCGGAGTACCACTTTGATGACAAGAGATAGTAGGATTTAGTCAGTGAGCATAGGTTTTGGGTATACGGGAAACGTTGTGGGGATACGTGACCTTGCGAAGTCGATGCAACGCTGAATGCTTGCACACAATAGCTGTAGAGGCACTTCAATATTTAACGATCGAGACTACGGTATGAGACCGAGTAAGGGTCTAACCCGTCCTCCTGACAGACGTTAGGGAGAGGTCGAGGTAAGAGTACTAATGAAGAACGAGGCGCAGTGGAAGGTGGTGGAGGTCCAACAACCCCAAGTAACGCGAAGACGGTAGGAACCGCTCGCACTTGATGGAAAAGCATCCCGGGAATTTGCAATGGTACCCCACCCGCTGCAGCCCGTACCTCGAGTACCGCCTATAGAGGCAATGAAATGAGAAGCACCACGGAGAAGGACAATTCCACCGAATCGGGAAGACCTGATGTGGTTGCTATGAGAATTATGATAATTGTGAAAGATGAGAACTTGTGATGTGAGGAATTGTTTAGGACCGGGGGTCCTGGTAATGATGTAATGTCTACCATACCAAGTATGAGTTGAATATTAAACTGAGATTGAGGAGATAATTCCCGTAGGACTAACGGAGCCAGCTTGCCATAGGCGGAGCAACCCTGTCTTACATCCAGGAAAGCACTGATAAGTGCGTCTGGGGGAAAAAGGTGGGACAACGAGTCAAGATTAATTTATGAGATATGTAATAGACGGAATTGATGACCTTTTTGAAGTCTCACCCGAAGAGAGTGACTCTGAACCCATGCAACACTGAAGGTTCAAGATGGCCTGACGTGCATGTGGAGAGATCATGAGAGCTGTAGAAGTAGAAACTCGCTGAGTTGCTACCATGCAACGCCTTGGAAGGGAAATAAGACCTTACTACCACAGTACTTGTGGGAACGAGTACGGGAATGAGACTGTATTAATCTGAACAAGAACCTCCTTGATAGGAGTGGAAACCCGATTAGGGAATAGCACTGCAACTGACACACACCGTACCGGTGGCTCAGTTTGCATGGCGCACTTGCCACAACAAGTGCAATATTAACCCAAGCACTAAATTTCAACCTGCCTTGCGCACTTGCCACAGCAAGTGCATCGACGGTAAACTATCCCCAAGGGACTGAGTAGTCCGGGTGGTTACCAATAAACACTAAACTTCCATGTGAGTCTGTAATACAACGAAGCAATGACATAGCTTGTTTAAAAGCAGGGTTACGAAACCCTTGGGTTGGAGGTCCATAGAACCTTGGGAAGACCTAGCCGGTCTGACCATTAAACCTAAAATGAATACACCATTTAGCAGAGTGTGAAGCGGAGTTAACGAAAACAACTGTAATTAGTGCCTATGAGCCTAACCCCAGTGCCGGTACAGACATTAAACGTCAAGTAATACCGATGGGGAGTGTCGAGTCTTCAGGACCAGCACAACCATACCTTGGGAGTGCGCGACACGTGTGATTAAACCACTACCATTAAATATTGTGGAAGAGCAAAAAGTGGACTATACAAGCCAAGATGAAAATGATAACCCATCCAACTGAGTGGATGAGGAGTATAGACAAGTGTCGACAAGGCAAATTATTTTTGAGTCATAAGAGAAGAATAGGCAGATGCGAACGTGCAATGAAGGGGCCTGATGCTATGCCCGCACCGCACACACGGGGGGTGTTGTTAATCCATTATGCTGCTAGACTCCCGTACGGAGGGCAGGGAATATTAACTAAACAATAGATTTACCTGAGGACGGAAGATACCGTGACCTCAAAAGGGAAAGATGAGATATGAAACTGATAAGAGTTTGAATGACACAACGAAGAGCGATGATCAGCAGAACCCACTAAGTTTGTGAGCACCCAATTGTAAACCTTAGGATAAAGTATTAGAACCAACTAGGATTAAATTAAATATAGAGACCAACAATCATTTAACTATCAGGATAGGCACTGAGCCTAAATACCGTATGGCATAGGCCTACGGAAGGATACCTTTAATACCACCATAATGACCCAAATCTAGGAGATTGAAGGTGATAAATCACAAACACTGATTAATATCAGACTAAAGAGGGACTACCAAAGGACGGGGAAAACACGATGTGTCAACCCTTATCATGGAGTCCAGACTACACCAGAAGGTGTAACCCAATGAATTGGATGGAGTTCGAGAACTGAAAACTCATATCTAAATGGCGTTAATAGCCTACGAGTGAACGGGGGAGATAGTAAACAGATGCTAATCCCCACTCATAAAAACTAGATGACGAGCATGTGAAACTCGATATTTAGACGCTAGGTCGTAAACACCTATCTTAGAGAAGATAATGAATATACATATTGAGCATGGAACCCATAGAACCCAGAGAACCCTCTAGGGCCATTATAATACTAACAATTAAGAATTGGCAGCCTAGTTACTCCAATAGAAATTACCGGGACTAAGAGTGTGATAACCACCAGGTACGAACACTACAAGTGCACTAAATGACACATGGGACGACCACACTCCTAGAAGCTTGTGGGCCTGACGAAACTTACTTTAAGTTAGTTAGGTAAGTAGTAATGTATCAGTACGGTACCCCATGTATGTAAACGAGTAGTGTAAGGACCCAAGAGGTAATCAACTCTGTGTCTAAGTTAGAGATTGGAATCCTGACTAGGTATACTATGAATTGACGAGAGAGATCTCAGTCAAACCAACAAGGTTGAGGAAATCAAGAATAGCTTGATAGTAAAACGACCGAAGGTCGTAACTCCACAGTGGAGAATTTAGAACACAAGTTTTAGAGATTTTCGTAAACGAGGAAGCCAAAGGCCAATTTAACAGTAAAGGCAAGGAGAACCCATTAATGAGGAGATGAATTGTGGTACCTTATGAGGATGTAGGTGAGAAACCTTTATAATATTATAGATGCTACCCGGGAAGGGGGCACAAGTGAGTTACATGATGCGCTGAGGGCACGACAATGATGTCGCATCAAATAATAATAACCACATGCTCAAGCCATAAAGCGTTAGTACGTTGGCACCAATTAGGGTTGAATGGAAAACGTATGCCATGTTAAAACCCATAGTCGTATTGTATGTTTACAATAGATGAGGGGCGAAGGCTAACATTTTAGTAGATACTTTAAGCTAGAGATTAAGTACTCCATGCAAACTGCAATAGCGGATAACCGTCTAATCGACTGGTACATGGTGCGCAATGAGGCGACCATTATAAAATACTATTAATCAAATTAGGTTGGCGAAAAGCAGAACGAGGAAGGTCAGTTAAACCGATGGAATAATTTAAATGTATACACACATAAATGTGCGGATGCCACACTAGAAAGGATATAATGGATAATGGGGTGAAAGCCTCAACTGCCAAGAAAGGGCAAGTCCATGCTAATACTGAGGGTATAAGACATTTCCTACGAACCTTACAAATGGTAAAATGAAACCAGACCCATAAGATGCTATAAATGGATTCCCTTAATTGAGAGTAGAGATGAACCATAGGTGTGTAGCAAGATACCAACACACGAGGGATACGAGTTCACATCAATAAAAGAGGACCTATGAGGTACCTAATGAATGAACTCATCCCAGAGAGAAATAACTCAGAGTCATGAGGCGCCAGTTAGGCACGCATAAGCAACTACTGTGAGCACTAGGTGCTAGAGCATAGCTTGATAACCCTTACACCGAAGGTTAGTTTGGTAGGGTAGCATGAACTCTCGGGAATATACCATGAGCATATACAGAATTCAGAGAGGCTGAATAAAAGAGCTAGTCGAAATAATTAGAGTGTGTGATAATGATACCACACATCGACATATTTTTCCTCTATTCCCATGATTATAGAAGACAGAAAACACCGTCACGTGGAGTTGAAACCGGCATGTAACTACTTCTTAAAGTAGTTGGGTCATACCGCTTGCAGAGTGAGTGGGCCCTTATTGCTTAGGTTTAACATACCTAACTGGTTTGGGAAAAACAGATGATGTGTTTACATCTCCCGATCAAACCATATATGAATATACACTAGAGCCCGACCCTAGAGAAAAGGGGCAACTATATGTAGCGCATTAGTGCTTGAATATTCCATATGAGTGGAACATCTTGAACTTATTACTTCAAGATGATATATTCGTAGATTATGTGGGCATAACCCTTTTAAGGGGGGTAGAGCGATTTCACACGCTTAATATATACCGTATGTAGGAGTACGTAGCGCATGGTACACATGCTGCAAACTATTATTGTACGTAGAGTACAAGTATTATGATTGTATTGTTACTTGAAGTAATATTGTGATGTATTATATGTATGAACATAAATATATATTTTAGTTCGCATTAGTTATGGCGAATAGGAAAAGGAGAACAGATAAGAGTATTCTTACCCTAGTTCCGATTATTTACGCAAACATTGCGAACATTAGTCACGTAACGCCTAGCTTGTTAGCTCTGAAGTGAGAATTCAAGTAGGACTATCTGGTAGCTCCGATGTGAGATTTCAGATAGAAGGAGTAGAAAACTCCGTACTGTGTGATTTATGACTCGATATGAAACCGATTATTGTAAATGCGATGAGTGGATCGGCATGAGACCGATGTGTAACCTAGTGGAATTAAATCCTCTAGGAGTTGTATGAATAATCGTAAGTCGAGAGAACTTGGTTCATGATTAGGATATACGATCCTATATGCAAATGATTAGATTAATTACCTAGTTGACTTGTATATCTATTGAACACAAGATAACAAATATCAAGAGGAAATAAGATTAGAAATAGGTAAATAATTAATTGATTGAAATTGACGTGGGAAGTCGAACTTGATCCTGGTCCGATCAAGGGAAACCGAACACAAATTGGGGTGAGAGATAAGTTCAGCACTGACGCTGACCACATCGGGGTTGGATGACTCTCGAAACTTCCTACAAGTGGACACAACTATGAATATAAATTGTGATTTTAGGCGTCACTCAAAGAGCCGTGGACCTTGGAGTCTTTCGTCATTAGACTGGTGTGTCTGCGGGTGATTAGGGGAAATTAGGTGATACTACCCGAGGAGCCGTGAACCGTAGTGTCCTTCGTTCTAAAATCGGTGTGTCTGCGGGTAGTAGACGTTGGTTAGCATGGGGTTGGGGCCGTCAAGTCCTGGTCTTTAAGACTGCTTCCCCGTGATTTGCCATCGTTAAATATATGCACACACATGCAGCGGTGAGTGATGTAGGTATCCTCGCGAGATACTAGCATATAGATAGGGATGTGTGGAGCATCCCTTGCGAAACACCATTGAGTACTTCTTGTTGGTTGAGCACCGTGTCTAGTGCTGTGCATGATTAAAGTTATCGTTGAGCACCTCGTCTAGTGCTATGCATGATTGATTAAGCACCTTGTTTAGTGCTGTGTATGAATGAAATTGTGCCATTATTCTTGGCTATGTGGAATGATATTAGTGTTGTATCAATTATGATAAATATATACTAGGTTTGAACCTAGTTGGATGTACTCCCTAGTGATGGACTGCCTGTGGTTACCTAGCGGAACTGGATTCCTTAGGGAACTGAATTTGAATAAGAACTTCGGGACAAAGCCTTTTTAAGGAGGGTAGATTAAAATACCCCTAACTTCTAAAACTTAACTAAATGATCTAAGAGGACTAATAATCATCTAAATGCCATTGGGGAACAATCTAAGATCTCAACAAGGCAACAACATGCCTTAAGATCGGTAAAGCCAAAAATGTGCTTTAAGAAACCATAGAGATTGTATGACCTTAATTAGGATCCAAAGTGGATTACTAAGTATTGTAATTAATTAATGAACATAATAAAACCATTCTCAAAGAAACCAAGCTCAAAAACATGTTCAAACACATATTGTGCTTTAAAACTCCTTAAAGCACGTTTTTGAGAAAATTGACTTTCTAAGTGGGTTTTGAGTGGTGTTAGGGGCTGGATTACACCTTGTTATACTAATGTACTATAATGCACCACATTAGAAGGTCTATTTCAAATAATTTCAAAAAAATCACAAATATGGCATTCATTATGAATAGTAACCAAAATAGTGCATTTTAAGTAATGTTGACTAAGTATTGTCAAAGTTCAAAACAAAACCCATCTTTGAATAAGTGAGGGTGGCAGAATAAAAAGATGGAGGACAGCTCACCTTACTAAGTTCAAAATATCTTCCAAATGTGGTGATTCACCATGTTACTATTCATAAACTTACTTTTATCCATACTTAAGTCACTTCCTAGGCTTTCTCTTTCTTCTTGTCCCACTACCAGCTGATTTCTTCCCTTTATAAGCTCTCTCAGCCTGATTTCATATGCAATAACAAGTCATCCAAAGCAATTGATTCAAGGTAATGATCTAAGCTCGTTTTAGCTCATTTTTCTCACTTTTCTTCAATCAAGCCCTGAGCTAAACATCCATCACCTTTCATGACTTTCTTCTAGCTGTTCTATCTAGTATAAATGGGAGGAATTCTTGGTTGAAGGAGGCATAAGGACCAAGGCAAGCTAAATCTCCATTTAAGGTAAAAATATACCTTAAGACCATTCCTTTGATTTCCAAAAATTAGTAGCTGATTCCTATGAGTTTATATGCTCAATTTAACTTCAAAATCATGAAGAATCAGTATCTAAATCATTGGCTCAAGGGTGGCCGAATTCAAGAGCAATTTCTACTCTTTAAGACATTTTTCTCTAGGTAACTTCTACCATCTTTTACCTTGTTGCAATCTGAATAATTACCATGGTTTTGTGGTGATTTTGGTGCTCTTTTATCTCTGGAAATTTAGGCTGAAAACACCTTGTATAACCATTGGAATTTCAAGGTGAAAATCTAGCTAAATTCTGGTGTTTAATTGTTCTTATGGTTGGTTCAACTATTAGAACCTAATCATATCTTATGTTGTTGCTAGAAACCATCTAAGAAGCTGCCCCGTTTGACCTCCCTACTTACGTGGCCAAACAGCACCTTAAGAGCTTATAAAATCAAGGTATAACATTATATTACAGTGTTTTAATACCTTAGAAGCTTATATTAAAATTGTGCTGAGAGTGGACTGTCTTAAGTGGTTAATTTTGACATTAAAAATGACTAGAAAATGTCATAGAAATTTTGGAAAATTAATTAAGTGGTTAATTAACATAATTGTCAAATTTAAGACATTATGTGGAAGTTTGGTAAATAATGAAGAATTTGGTGTGAGGGCCGAGAGTATGCAGCATTATTAAGACATTTAACATGTAATTTTATGTTATAATGCAAAGTTGTATCAAGGCCATGTTATTAGGCCATTTTAATTTAAGTTTAAAAGCTTATTTAATTTAATTTATGCATTTAGCATTAAGTTTGGGGTCAAATGGTAATTACTGGAAAATTATAAAGCCGTGGGCTATATTAAGTGAAATTTGGGGTTTAAAATGAATTTAAATAAAATTATAATATTTTATAAAGTTTTGTGTCAAAATTGTAAATATAGGAAACTTTGGGGTTAATCTTGTAATTACCAAGAGATTGGGCTTCAAATTGAATTTAGAAGTCAAAGTTGACTATGTAGGAGACTTTGACCAAATTTGGTGAATTATTGAATTAAATACCAACTTATATTAAGTTATGTATTAAATTGAAAAAATTACATAACATATGGGGTATATTTATAATTACTGAAAGTTAGGGGTGTAAAATGGTATTTTAAACACCTATGGGCTGTTAGGAATTTTTAGGAATATATATGGTAAAGTTTGGAGTTAGAAAGAATTATATATGTATAATATATAGTTTTCATGATTTCTTTACATTTGGATAATAATGGGGTAGAAAATGTAATAACCGAAAGTATGTGGGCTAGGAATGATATTTATAACCCTTTGGTATAGTTTGGTGAGTTTTGGAATAATGGAAGAGATTTTAATAAGATATGTGTATAACATATAGTTTATTATATCATTAATATGATATAATTGTAAAATGGGGTCAAATGGTGATTTAAGAAGTCAGAGAGGTATGGAAGTAATTCTGGAAAGGATAGTGGCTGTTCGGAAATTTTAAAGATTTATACCCATAGGTTATACAAGTATATAAGTATACTACAACAATGTGTGACAATGGGGCAACTTATGTAAGATCAATGGGGGCAACGTATAAATATCATAAAATAAAGAATATGATATAAATGTAACAATATAATAACTTTTGGGGTTATTATGTGAGTTTAGAAAGTATGGGGTGAAATTTATAAAAGCCGAGAGGCATTGGGTCTGTTTGGTATTTTATAACAAATTATAACTATAGGTTATATAAATGGTTTAATGATATAAATATCATAATATATGTTATATAATTATAATGTAACATTATATAAATAATGTGGTGGTTTTGGTAAATAAAAGAAAATATAAGGGGCTGTTCGGAATTGATGGGTATTTAGAATTAAAATTTTATAATATGGTTTATAATAGTATAAGAGTTGTAACATTTATAATATAAGAAATATTCATTAAGGAAGAATGAATATATTATAAAGACTTACCATATAAGAAATGGTCCCATAATACATATATATAAATAAATATATGTTATTGAGTGAGAAATATGATATGGTTCAATAACCATATAATATCATAAGTGAGAGATATAAGATGAGGAGAAAAGAATTATAACATTAGTTAAGGGGATTCTAATGTTAAATGTGTACATGAAATAATAAGGATTTATATATTTCAAAGTATTTTAAATGTGAAATATACCACATTTTTACACTTGGATAAACTAACCTTATAGAAATAAATACTAAGGTAGGATGTATAATATATGATAAAGATTATACATGCAATACAGTTTCAAAACTATATAATATACACGTGTATGATAATATTCATGCGATAATGAACATATAAGTTTAAGTATATTAATATACTACGGGGTAACCATGCATGTACGATAATGTTTACGTAAAACTAATCCCGAATTAAACCGAAAACCCGAGAGACGTTATTAGTGAATAACGGGGAGTGAACGGGAAGGGGTTAGCGACGGTACGGGGTACCGTAGATTAATGTTGTTGTACGAGATGCTAATACGTAATGTGATACGTATTATTAGATTGTTAGAGGCGTCTCGAGGATCACTAGAGGATTTAGCTGATTCATACTCCACGGTCCTATAATCCCGGTGCACGGTATGTTATTATGTGGCTTGATTGTCTCTGAGGATTTCCTCAGTTCAGACATTGTGTGAAAATCTGTGATAAGATTGAATGTCTGCTTGTGTGAATTAATATGCATGAATTGTATGTTAATGCCCCTTTAATTTTATTACTGTTGTGCGATAATAGTACTGTTCGTATATATGAACATATTTATAAAATGAACTAGCGGCTATGATGCTATCTTATATGTGTAAAATAAGGAACGTAAGAAAAACGTTGTAGCATTAGGATAATAAGATATATATTATCCGAGACTTATATACAAAGCATTGGCCTTTTTAACGCCGCTCTCGTATCTAACAATGGATCCCGAGTCAACATACTCAGGATTGGACTAACGACCTTAGTCTGGTGTGTTAGGAAAATGGTAATGCGATGCGATGGTATAGATGAGTTAATCAAGAAGATGTGGCTCTTGGTGTGAATTGTGATCAATTAACGATACTAGGATGCCATGTGGGTATCTGTAAGTATCAAGATAAATTCCAACGGACTACAGAAGGTTCGTCGATCGGAGACTCTACCGCTGAAGTGGCTACTGCCGTGGGTGACCCACCACAAGATATGGCTAACTTAGGGACATGTCATTTTAACGAGACGTTGTCATTAGATATGGCTGAACAATTACGAACAGCTACATTAGCTCGTACAGTAGGTGAACATTATTTGGGCTTGTATGCCAAAGACGGGACTCTATACTTGTTTATAATCCTCATTGTTTCGCCTTGTTGTTAATTGGTTATGCTATGTGGTTATATGATGTAAGTGAATTATTGTGGATTGGTTGAATTGAGTCGCTGTACTCGCATGTATGTTTGTGGATTGGTTGAGTTGAGTCGCTGTACTCATGTGTGGATTATTGTGTATTTGGAGGAGTTGAGTCGCTGTACTAGAATGTGAATTATTAAGTGTTTGGTTGAGTGGAGTCTTCGTACTCATATATGCGTTGTGACGCCTTTCAGTTGGTTTATTGTGGTGTGATATGTGAAACCGGGGGCTTGTTTGCTATTTGAGTTTACTGCAATTTATATTTATTGCTTTAAAGTTTTATATTAAACGACATGCATAAAAATGAATTGCATGCTCTCGACCTATTAACTGAGGATCTAAGGGGGCATGACAGTCATGTAGTAGCATACTCAGCAGGGGCTGATTCCATACCACAAACAAACATTTTTTAGGTATGTAGCTTCCGGTGTCGACAAAAAGCGGGACACACTGGGTAATTTTGTCACAGTTGTTTAGATTTGTACTGTCGTATTTCGATATGAACATAGAAACGTGTATAGGACTGGAATACTTAGAATGCTCACTAGGGTTGTATTTTATGTTGGAATGGAATGTTAAGTCTATCTCTTGTTGTCACCGTGGGAAATTGTTTTATATTATGAATATTTCAGTAAGTGCGTTATTACTCGTATGGGGGAGTGAGAACGGTGACACCTGTAGTTCGATTGTTTTAGATTACCGCTGCGATTACTATGTTAAGTACGATGATTAGGAGCCGATTGAGTAGGGGTGTTACAATTTCGAAGAGGATTATAAGAAGTAAAAAGACTCTGAAAATAACCCTTAGCCACACGCTCAATCCCATCCCAGTCAGAATACCCTGATCCATCTTCCCCGGTTAAGTAATGTATAGAATTACGTCTAGAACAGGCTCTAAACCTATTGAAAAAGAAACGAGAATTCCTATCCCCTACAGATAGCCACTTATCACGAGTTATCTAGTACAAACACACCTTCTTATTATAGAGCAAATCAGCAAGACGATTAGTAAGTGTCTTCCAGCACATAGTAGAGTCCTGCAGATGATGAACAGAGGTTATCCGATGCAATTCCTGCTCAATTCTAGTAACCGTCACGTGTTCTTGCTTTAACTTTTGAACTCCCCAGGCTCAAATTCAAACACCATAAGCGACAACCTTCAACTAATAATCCCCACCATTATCCAAGACCTTCTGAACAATTTGATGACATTGAGAATCATTAGCCAACAGTTTTCAAAACAAAAAGGTTTAGCACTATGACGTATAAGAGGAAATAACAAGAGCTTAAGAGGTTGATGGTCAAAATGACCCCACTTCAGATGGAAGTTATGAGATTCTGGAAAAAGATTCAACCAAGACTTAGTGTACTAAAATCGGTCTAGCCTGCACTTAGTGTTCCAAACACCCCTCCTTCTGTTCGTGTATGTATACCTGCCCCCAATGTAACCCAAATCATGTAAGCCACAATAAAAAACACAGTCATGAAAATTTTCCATTCCTTTAAATGTGCGAATGCGACTTACTCTCTGTTCAGAACTATATAAAATTTCATTAATGTCACCTCCTACTAACCAAGGTCCATGCCAAAATCTAGAAGCTCTTGAAGAAGCCTCAAAGTCCTTCAACGTTCATGAGCTTCCGCCCACCCATATAACCCAGTAAACCACCACTGTACACTCCTATCGTCCTTAACTAAACAGTCAACATGGTGCCCTCACAAATCTTAAGAGAGTGACATCCCACCCCCACATCCCAGAACAACACAACACCTGCACACCTTGCCAAATTGTCACCAGCTATCCAATTTTAGGAACCCATACTTGACACAAAACGTCAAACCTCATACCCCGCAAGTTCCGTTTCCGATAAAAACACAAGAGAAGATGATTCATCTCAGACCAAAGCCTGAACTGGGCAAACTGCATGGGGGTCACCCAGTCCCTAACAGTTCGCAACCAAGACAGACATTATGCTAGGCGGCCCCGGGTTCCACCAGGGTTGCCTCTGGATTTTCAGATGAAGTAACACTTTTACCTCACTTGGAACTCTCCTCCAACTCCGCCGACTCTACGAACTCCTCCAATATACAATCAAATTGAACAACATCCAATTTACGTTTACAAATAGAAAGGTCTGGAGAAACACCATCCTTTTGAATGAGAATAACTGGCTCAGGCGGTATCTCACCCTCCTCCAAAACAGCATCACCATCCTATAGATTTTCCTAGTGAGTCTGCGCGTCATTCACTGAAATGTCCGTATCTCATCATCTCCCTCCTTGAAATCAACAGGCACATCACCCTCCGAGACTGGAGCATCAATACGCTGTCTACTACCAAACCCAACGCCATCCGCTCTTATCCATGAGCCATAAGGAAGTTTGTTAGTAGCCACTGCCACTCGACCCACACACTCCCTCGAATGGTGAGTAAACATACCATGATGAAAACATAGACTTGGCAGCCTATCGTAAGAAATTCGCAAGACCGTAGGCTTCCTATATATGGAAATGGAAACCACACGTAAAATCAAACGTGTAATATCAATCCATAGTAAGACGCATGTAACCACCACTGAAACGCCGATCTTGATCCTAGTAATGTATGTAACTTCCAATACGTTCGCTAACCCTGCGAGCAAAGTCCTTTGTCATGAGCCAGAAAGGAACATTATGAAGACGAACCCAAAAAGGCATCCAACGGAACACATGATCCTTTTGAGATTTTGACTAGTCAATTTCCATTAGAACCAACAAGCAGTCATCAGATGTCCATGGCCCTGGGTCAAAAACACTGTGAAACTGCTCCTTATCGTCGTATTCAAACAGGATATAGCCCAGAACCCAAATCTTTAAATCCTACTCTGACTGCCAGACATTGCCAAAGGTGCGCTCCATGGTCTTCACATCCATGGTGTTCGCCAGAAAGAATCAACCAATAAGGCAGTGCTCCAAGGGAGCTTCTAGTAAGTCACTAACCTCTGTGCACTCTTCTTCTACTATAGTGAGAGCCATATTCGTATACCGGTGCACAAGATCATCTAGATTGCCACCAGGACCCACCATGTATAGACAGTAGAAGCTATCCGCAAGGGGAGGAGGAAGAAATCAAAGGAGAATACCAAGAGACTGAACATAAAGGAGAAGATGAAGGAGAAATACAAAGTAGTGGGTTTTTAAAATGGACGGAAGGCAGAGAGACCAAAAGAAATGATGAGCTAACCCTAACCTAGCCCAGACTTGTAATTATGTGCATGTCTTGAAACTACAAGTGACAGACCAATAGTGACATTAACCAGACGAGAAAGAAAACAAACCCTTAGAGCATGCACTAATGGAAGACTCAAAAGAAAACACTAGACAAACACATGACTAAGCTAACCAACATTATAACTTGCATGCAATCAGTCTAACCCAACTTAGTAATGATGAACCACCTCCCCTTTTATTACCAAGAAGGAGTAGCGGATGAAGGATCAACACTATCCAAAGGCCACATGCGGCATGAAATAGTACGTAACTGCACCATCACCGTTGAGAGAAAGTTTGAGAAGAGAGAGCGCCACCGACTTGACCGTGGTAAGAATGAAGTTCCTAGATGGATATAGTTGGGAGAACTTGATGATGTGACAGTTGTTTATTCTATTTCAGTTTGTACCAAAATGAAAAACTTTCTTGCATACTAGTGGCTTGATGTCTCCCCTATATGTTTATTTAGATTTTCATAATAACACAAAGTTTGTTTTACCTTACTTTAGTAATCACAATACAACAAAGCAATATGATAATAAAAAATGAATATAAAGTGTAGGACGAAATATGGTCATATGTTTATTACTCCCTCCCTTTAAAAGTATAGTCATGTTGAAGATTTGCACACTTAAAATATGATGCATATACCCATACATTTTAATTTTCTATTTAAATAAAAGTTACTTTTACATTTAATAACATGGTTAAATATGGAAAATAATATGACAAAAAGCAAAAACAAATCATATTTTAGAACATAATTTAAATACTAAAATGACCTATATTTCTAAATTGAAGAGTATAATTTTGGATGCGTCCGTTTCAATTTCAAAAGGAAATACCAAAGGTTATTTTCAGCATTTTTGGTTTTTAGAATTTCTAAAAGCCAAAAACTAATTGTATATAAATTTTTACTTGAAAACATATATTTGTGTGGAGTTTTGATAATAACCACTAAACATAAGTAATAGTTGTGGGTGTCATTTCTAAGTTAAAATATACTATTATTAGAAAAGGGAAAATTCATAATATATGCCTACAAAATTCCATAATTTACTATATACCTCGATTTTAAAACTCATTCTCCAAATACCACTAAAAAGTTTTGAAATTTATAATACACTTTCATTTCGTTCAATGACCTTAGCAAACATTGCAGATCATGTTTCATATTCACAATATGTCACTTTTTTTAGTCAGCGATATTTTATTGAATTTTATAAAAAAAATTGAATACTAGAAGAATATAATAATTACAAAAATATTTTATAAATTAATGAATCTATAAAAAAACAACAAAAACATATATAAAATTAAGAAAATTAATAACTCGTGAATATTAAACACACACAAAACTTCAAAAAAATGATAATGATTAATATTATACAAGAAGCATATATATGTCAATTTATAATGTTACTAATTCTATACAACTAGTTCATGTTATATTGGATTAGTTTTGGTATAAATTGACATATATATGCTTCTTATATAATATTTTATCATTATCTACCATAACAGTAAATATTTTAATGAAAAAACTGATAAATAGTCAAGGATGATAAAAAGATGAGAAAAAAATTAATTTGTTTGAAGTTTTGTGTATGTTTAATATTTAAAACTTATTCAATTTATTTTAATTTTATATATGTTTAATTTTTTTATAACTTTAACACTTTTTAAATATTTTTGTAACTATTTACTTTTTGTGTAGTATTTTTTTTTGTAAAATTTCATAAAATGTCCCTAAATAAAAATAAAAAGTGACATATTGTGAACTTAAAATATGATTTACAATGTTGAGGATAAAGAAGACATTATTTAAGATAATTTCTATGAGTAGGTATCTATCGTGAATTTTAAAACTTTTTAGAGATATATGGAGATCAAAATCTGAAATCGAATATACAGCAAATTATAAAAGTTTGTAGGGGTCCCTTTAAAAAGAAGATAAACCATAGTTATAAAAAAACAAGCACAACAAAGTGCAAATTTATTACAAAAAAAGTGAAACTTAGGAATAAAAAATACAATAATTAATTAAAACAAAATTGTTAAGAGTGAAAAGTAAAATTGATATGGAAAAAAAGAACTCACATTGCACGCGCCCCTTTTAGGTTTCTATGGATATCTTCTTCTCGAAGAATTCCCGGAGACAATCCTAAATCTATCAGGATCTCGGCTGAACTCCATCTTCTGATTAGACGTTGACGGTGACTACAGGATTCTTCTTTTCCTTTCTCGGGTCAGACGGTTAGCGACTAGATCAGATTATCCCTGAAGAAGTCCATGTCTGAGTGATGGACTTTACATTTACAGATACGCAACCGGAGGGAGAAGTAAGAAAGGTTGTTAAGAAAAAGAGAACGGCGTCGGAATGGGACATTGAAAAACTGGTACAAACTATCAACGTCTCGGGAAGAAAGTCGTTGGATTTCAAAAACGAGAAAGATTCAGGTACACATACTAGCTTCCGGGAGATCTGAAATTGGGTGATTTGGACCAACAAGATGATTTCTGTGATGAGGAGCTTTCTGATTGTGAAGAATTGGAAGAAGATGGTGAAGTCAAAAAGGAAGACCCCCTCTGGCCGTGATCTCTTTATCAATATAGAGATCCAAACATCAAGAAGAAATGGAATAAAGTAGTTATCGTCAAGTTGCTTGGTAAATCGTTCCCTTTGTCAATCTTGTCCGATAGACTATCTCAAAGATGGAAAACTAAGGCATGTTTGACGTATTAGCACTGGATAATGGTTACTTTACAGTAGTGTTCGAAAAGAAAGTAGACAGAGATATGGCTCTCTATGGTGGACCTTGGATGATCTCTGACAGATACCTCACAGTTAGAAGATGGAAAAGGAATTTTGACAATAGTACTGAAGCTTTGATTAACCTGGATGTCGAGATCAGATTCTCTGACCTGGGTCTGGAATATTTCACAGAAGACTGCCCAAATAATATCGACAACAAGGTGGGCAAAGTTTGAAAGGTGGATATTACCAAATCTAGGCTAGGATGCCCGCTAAGTGGTCGGGGATGTGTAGAGCTGGACCTAACAAAGCCTTTAATTGGTAAATTTAAGCTTCAAAAGAAGGTTCACAAAATTGTTTATGAAGGTATACATTTATTGTGCTTTAGTTGTGGATGTTTTGGGCACCAGAAGGCCAACTGCCCTCGATTAGAGGATGCTACAATTGGGGTGAATGAGGGGGGATATATGGTTGTCCAGAAGTCCGGTCAAGATATCAATACTCATCTCACCGAGGACTTTGGCCCCTAGATGAAAGTAAGTAGGAAAAGGACCGGGCATGGGAAAGGCTACTAGTAAACCCCAGGAGGTTACTTCTTCCTTGGGGGGTAAAATGAAGGAGTTGGTGAGGCCCAGCCACGACCCTACCTCCAAGATCCAAGAAACTAATCTCTTAAACAGCTTCACTATTCTCAAAGCTATGGATGAGGAACCTCCTCGTTCAGATAGGAACATTGGAAGTGAGGGAAAGCCGAGCAGAAAGACTAGATCACCAGTAATAGAAGAAGGACAAAGCGAAGAGAATCAATCCCTTGTTGGAAGTGGATCTAAAGAGCCTACTCTAGGGGTGCCTATAGACAAAGATTGCGCTGATAATCCAGCTAAGTTTTCTTGTCCTACCTCCACTCCAGATTACTCTATTGCTTCTGAATGTGTACATACTGATGAATGCCTTGGTCTGAGTAACTCAAATGAGTTGGAGATTGCTAATACGATTTAGGTTGCTGGCTTAGTTTGGTTTGTATTCCTATTGTTATGACTATTAATTTTAAAGCGATTTCTAGGATGTTAGAGGGGTTGGTAAGCCTTCCTTCTTACCCTCCGCTAAAGATTTATTAGATAGGACTAAACCACAAATTGTCTTCCTGTGTGAGCCCTACATTAGTGGTAGTAGGAATAACTCCGTTTCGGAAAAAATTGGCTTCCCCAAGAAATTAATTGTTGAGGCTGCAGGTTTTAGTGGTGGTCTGTGGTTGTTTTAGTCAAACAATGTCTCTCTCGACATCCTAGGCCATAGTAACCAATTCATCCATGCCAGAATCGTGCTTGGTGGCATCTCGGTCTATACAACCTTCATTTATGCTAACCCTTCTGATAGTAATAGAATATCTCTCTCGAATGAGCTTCCTAATTTGAATATCAACCCTGATGACTTTTGGTTTCTCACTAGGGATTTCAATTCTATCCACTCCCTTAGAGAGAAGAAAGGGGGAAATAGATCTCTTAATAGAGGTAGTTTGGCTTTTATTGATTGATTTCACTTAAATACCCTGACTGACCTTCCCTCAAAAGGGAATAGGTTCTTCTGGTCCAACAGGTCTATTTTTGTGAAACTGGACAAAACTTTGGTTTCTCACAACTGGTTTGATAAATTTGCTCACAGCTGGGCTGAGGTCCTCCATAGAACATCCTCTGACCATTGCCCTATCATGTCTAGTTTTAGTAGTGTTGGGACTGCCATTAGTCTCCCCAGACCTTTTCACTTCCTTGTGGCTTGGACCACCCATGAGAATTATAACCATCTGGTAAGTTCTACCTGGAACCAATCCCTTAATCTCAATCAAAACCTCTCCTCCCATAGTGAAACGCTTCTTAGTTGGAGCAGAGAACAATTTGGGAACATCTTTCACATGAAGAAAAGAGTCCTAGCTAGATTAGCTGGTGTCTGTAAAAGCCTTGAGAGACATCAATCCACGTTTCTTAGGAATCTGGAAAAGGATCTCTAGAAGGAATATGAAACTATCCTGTTTAGAGAGGAACTGCTTTGGTACCAGAAATCTCTAGGGAAAAGTGGATATTTGGGGATAAAAAATCATCCTATTTTCATAGGAAAGTACAAATTAGGAGGACTAAGTCTAAAGTTATTCAGTTGGAAGATTCCAATGGGATCCCTATTGTGGGCATAGAGAATCTTAAGAAGCTAGCTACTGACTTTTATAAGACCTTATTTACAACCCACCCTCTCCAGTAAGGATCTCTAACCATCCTCTGCGGCCCATTATTCTGGAGTGCAGGGAAATCATGGAGTCATTAATGGATGTGAGCTTACAATATACTCCTCGTAACTGTAATAGGGTAGTAGACAAGATTACAAAATTAGCCCCAGGTGGCAACCTTTGCAGACAAATTCTGGATGCCCCACCTGATTTTGTTTACTCTGAACTGTACACGGATAAGATGTTCATGCTATCGTAATTGATAGAAGGCAGCCTCCGTTTTGATTGACAAAAAAAGATTTTAGGGGTATCTTGTGAGAAACTAGTGAAGAAGAAGACTGATAACTAGTGAATAAAGGTAAAAAACAATGAGAAGAAAAATAAGTAACTTGTTTGAAGCTTTGTGTATCATTAATATTTAACAATTATCAATTTATTTCCATTATATATATATTTAGTTATGTTTTTATAATTTTATTTTTAAAATATTTTTTGTAATTATTTATATTTTTGTAGTATTTTATTTAAAAAAAATTATAAGATGGCCTGAATAAAAATGACATATTCTGAACTTAAACATGATCTACAATGTTCGGTGTAAAAAAGTCATTATTCAAGGTCATTTCACAAAGTAGGGGTACATTGTGAATTTCAAAAGTATTTACATACTAGAACGAGTTTTAAAATAGGGATACGTACGAATTATGAAACTTTGTAGGAGTATATGAATTTTCAATTTTTAACAAACATTAGTAAAGGCAAGGTCTATGAAACCATTAGAGATTTTTTACATGTCAATCATTATAGATAAATTGTTTTTTTATTGTTAAAAAATAGTTTATGCAAGGAGTTGATCATTCTTTTTTTTAAAAAAAAGCAAATTTATAGTGTAAAATAGGTGTGGCCATAGTACATTTTAATTATTCAATGTATATATTAATTTGATAAATTGTATAGTAAACTTACAATAACTAACTGTAGTATGTAAAACCTGTATCAATATAAATATAGCTAAGTAACTACATAGGCTATGTTCACCTAGACATATTTGTGGCTATTTTATATGTGACATTATATTATTGGAGTAGAATACATCACATGGAACACATATATCAATCACCTAATTTTTTTTATATAGTTACGGTAGAGGGTAGATTTTGAACTCAAGACCTTTGGTTCTGGTATGCCACTCCTCTACCTAAATATGCTTTAACGCAGATTAGATGATGTGGTGTGGCACTGAAAGCATCATGTGGACCGATGAGTTGGCAGTCTCAGTCTGTAACACCCTTGCCGCTAATCCAACCATTAACTCCTAATCCGTCCCAATTACCTTCATCAAGCAGCGAAAATCAAACCACCAACGGCGGGTATTACAATACCGTTAGTCACCGACGTGACTAACAAGGCCAAATCCAATACAACAATTCAAATACAACAATTCAAATACAACATCGGTCTAATGGATTATTATACCGAGTACTCTATACAAACGATACTTTCCATTACTTAATCAAATCTCAACCAAATACAACGTCAATCCCATATTATACAATACAACTTCAATTACATTCTATACCGAGTACCTACTACAATTCCCAAACTTATTGACCACATGTCGGTCTTACAATTCCACAATACAAAACAAATACAATTTCCTAAACAACTACCCATGCTCACATGACAACCCATCCTACACTCGAACGGTATTCGGTTTCAATGTTCTTGTAAAATAAAAACGGTGCCCCTAGGGGCTCAACAAATTGCTGCATATGAAATTCGCATACCCCGCGTGCTAACAGGGGTACGCCGACTACTTTGGTCGAGAACATGCGGTTCTTTTTATTTCAAACAGCATGCAAGGAAGCAATATATTATATATGTATATTAGCATAATCAAGGTTCAACAAAGAGTACAAACACTAACACACACATCGGGAGGTTAGTTAAATATATACTATACTTAGGCCTTGAACGTTTCTACCTCACTATGCCATGCTCAATTACTCACTGTCTTACCCACTCTCTTGGGTACTCTTACTCACATTCTCTCACTCTCAATCCTCAAGCAAGTTCTACAATACTCAACTCAATTCTCCGCTCAAACTCAATTTCTCAAGTCTCAACTCAATTCTCAATACTCAACTCAAGTTCACAATTCAAATTCTCAATACTCAAGGGCATCTTTTAAGTCTTTGCTCACGACCTCCGGGCAGGGTCATACACAAGACCCACTGCAGACGTTATAAAGTGAGTGGTTAAACTGGTGTAAAATTAAAAGAAAAGAAATTAAAACTCAAATTAAACGTCGGGCTGCAAACAATTCCCGGTCGTAGTAGTATAGTGAAATTGTAAGCGACCGGATGTCGAACCGTGGGACTAATATACATATAATAGTACCTAAGCGTGTCACAAAAAGGGGGGATTAATTGACTTGTAATATAAATAAGAAGAAAAGATAAAATAAACTAAGTTAACAGATAAATTAAATGGAACTCTGGGTCAGGTTATTATAATCTGCATAATTAAGCTATCTCTACTGGTTTAATAATTTGGCAAGGTTCCTGTTATTTTCTTAAGGTCTAAGTCATAGACTCAAAAGAACTCGTTTACCTGTAATGCAAGGTCCGATGAAAACTCAAGCAAAATGCCTGTAAACGGCAGAGGAGTATTTGAGGAATTACATTTGCAACTGAATACTAACTTATTAAATCATAACAAGTTTCCTCCTTTACGTCTTAATTAACCTATCTATTTATCACCGGTCTGATCAAAATAGACTTAGGAAAGCAATTTAATAAACTCATGACATTTATTAAAAAGGTGCGAGATAACCTTTAAAACGTAACAAACTGTATTTAAATAAACCAGTAAAAATAATGCATAATTAATACAAACACATAATAACCATTCCCAGAGTATAAATAAACTAGCCTAACATATTAAATAGATAAACAGAGACAAGAGTAATAGAAATCATCCGTAATCACTCCGGCTCGCTCTGCTATTTTGTATATGTAGGGCTAGAGGTGGATATGGTGGACTGTAAAATAAATAAAATGGAGAAGGCGGAAGAAGAGAAATGAGATGGCGTGAGGTGAAGTGGATGTTGGGTCGTGGATGGATTGATTGTTTTTTGAAAGCAGAAGGTACGTGTTTATATAGAGTAAGGAAGAGGCGGCAGAAGGAGCTGGATAGGATAGGATTTGCAGATTGATTGCTCTCATTTATTACAGGGGACAAAGAGTTCACGCGTGAGGAAAATAAGACAACGGTGCGGAGTAGATGGATATGGCAGTGGACGAATTGAGACAGTGGACGAGTTGGAGACAGTCGGCGGAGGCAAGTCGACGGGCGAAGAAGATAAGCTCGCGCACATTTTCACGCTTCCGCTTCGAATGAGGCGGTAGCCTCTCAGTGTTGTCCGCCTGTTTTCAGGCGGTTGTATCTTATCACTCACGTCCGCCTGTTTTCTCGACGTCGCAGATCACTCACGTCCGCCTGTTTTTAGGCGGTTGCCTCTGTCTATCGTCCGCCCATTAAGAGGCGGTTCACCATTGCCTTGTCCGCCAATATAGAGGCGGTTGTCACACCTCTCTTGTCCGCCTGTTATTGAGCGGTACAGGCTTGTGTCACGTCCGCATGAATGCATGCGGTTGCATGTAACCACTTATTTTCTTCTACCAACTTCGACTTGCTCTACATTCCTGGTTTGGACTCCGTTTTCTGAGCCGTTTGCGTCTACGCGTTCGTCTCTTTGCCTACTTTACTCCCAGCTTGGTTTTCCTCATGTTAAACCAATAAATTTGTGAGATAAACAATAAAACATAAACTAGAGGAAAACTAACCAAAGTGGAGAAATGAGCAAGAAAAAGTGCTAATATTATATATGAAATACACCTATAAATCATGCTCATTTGGACACTTATCACCCACCACCAGGCTTACAAATACAAATGGAGCTATACAATTAGCTCCTCAAATTCTCAAATGTCCGGTTCTCTACCGGACTACTCAAATTCTCAAAACTCCTCTCTCGGAGTCATTTCACAATCTCATAGATTAGCCTAGAAGTATCTCTCTCGATATCCTCCATTAGCTTAGGGAATTCTCAATTTCTAGTATTCTAAGATTTAAGGTTTCACCCAACTTATCGAATACTCTCATGTTCGGGACATTGTTCATTTTAGTCGGTTCCTCTCATTGGGGTTCGACTTATCTTTTGGTTTTTGGTGATCCTTACCATACTTTATTTCTCTCAAGGTTCAAGTTTGAACCCTCATCAATCCTCTAAATAGAGGTTACTTAAATGCTTCCACCATTAATTGTTTTGTGGATTAAGTCAATTCGGTTCTCTAACCGTTATCATGAGTTTACTAATTCCCGTACAATTCTCTCACGTTCTAGTGAGTTCATAGGTTTGCGTTATCGTTTCTTGGTTCGATAGTTTTAGTGTGTTTCCATGTTTTTATTAATTCGCAACTTGACTCTTTCTACGAGTCACTACCCAACCAAGACTCAACTATGAGTCGCACTACAGTACTCATTCACACTCAAGCAATTCATCCACAATCACGCATTTCATGAATTATACAAACTTTAAATTCCAAATACAACCTAACAACAAGCAATATAATACAAGCACAAGAGAGTACAAACAATCCGATTCGTGCATTTATCTTGTTAGGTGATCACACAATCAAACAAGCACACAAATCAGAGTAACTCTGTTAGCATACGGGACATGAGAAAATCATACCTTTCACCGGGGTTAGCTTTACCGTGTGTTCTCACGTTTCTTGGTTCACACTTGTTCCACTGATAACATTCAAACGGTTCTATTAACATTAAGGTGTTACGGTATGTAAAACTAATACTCCCGTACGTAACCCCGTTATCCCGTTATTCCTTAGTTTTATTCTTGTCAATTTATGTTCTTACTCCTCACTCATTTCCAACACTTGTTTTACTTCTTAGGACCTTTACAAGTCACCAAACAACTCCTAAACATCATCTAAAACCAATACCATTCAATCCCCCATGTTTATAACCCTTAAAAGTACTCACGGTTGAATTCTGGGGGTGGTCCAGGACTTGGTCCGGACCCAAAGTCCCAGACCAATACACTGACGTACTCTCGGCCTATTTTCTACCCTGGTCCGGGACTTGGTCCTGGACCTAGGTCCCAGACCAATACTAGTTTTCAGTCTCGGCCATATTTTTGATGCGGTCCGGGACTTGGTTCCCAACCTAGGTCCCGGACCCTGCTAAAAACTGTTACTTATGTAAAATTTCAGCCTCAAATCAACCCTTAATCCACCCTAAATCTCTCCCTAATCTTTCCACAAGTTTCCTACACATTTAAACACCTCAAAACATGCACTAAACCTCTTCAAACCGTTGATCAAATCCTTGCTCCAATTCTTGCTCAATTTCACAAATTCCAATTCTCACATTTTTGCATTTTGCACACTTGTGCATTTCTACTTCTTCTTGATAGTTTCTACCTCCTACCAACCTCACCAAATCACCTAATGACCATTCCAAATCATTCCTAGACAAATGCACTTCTAAACCCAAGTTCACTCCTTGTTTCATAAGTTATAAACACTAACTCTTTTCTAGTTATTCCAATGCATTATAACACCCTTTTGCTATAGATTTTTGTCTCTTTCCAATCCATTATCCATTTACCATTTCAAGGTCATTAATCAACTCTACTCAACCCAAATGAACACCTAAGTTCCCCCATTGCCAAAGTCACCTTAACCATTCAATTTCTACTCAAATTTTGCCATAGTTTGCCTACAATTCTAGCATCTCCAAATTCATCAATCTTCACCAAAATAAATCCTAAACTAGCCACACCCATACAAGGGTCCTACCAGCACTCAAAGCAATCAAAATTTACTAAAATCTCTTCAAACAACAATATAGCTCAAATGTCAATTACAATGGTACTTAGGCCTTTAATTCAACACAATTTCACAATTCTCTCTCAAATATCAACCAAGAATATTACTAGCACAAGTTTTTGGTTTCATTCCTTTAATTACCCATCCCAAGTTCTAAAACAATCAAAATAAGCATTAAGGTGAGTTTCTTACCTTAAGCTCATAAGTCCCCTTTTTAATTCTCTTCTTGCTCTCCTCTTCTCCAATTTGGTTAAGTGGGAAATGGAGTTACCAAACTCCATCCCAATATTAAAAGAACACAAAATGCACATAATTAAAATCATAAACCCTTGGAAATGCAATAATCCAATTAAAGGGGCTTAAAGCATAAAAGCTAGGGTTTACCTTTGGAGTTTTAAGAGGGGTTTTAACCCTTGATTCAAGAAGATGATTACACCACCATTGGAAGGTTGAAATGATGCTCAAAGGAGAGAGAAAGACAGGGCATTATTAAGGTGAAAATCTGCCACCAAAAGAGAAGGAGGAAAAATGAGTTTTTCATGAATCTTTTTACCTTATGAGAGAGAGGAGACTCCAAGCTTCAAGTTGATGCCCTTTTCTCTTCAAATGGGAAAAACCCATGGAGGTGAAGTTCTTACTTTTGGGATTTTGAAAAGAGAGGAAGATAGAGAATGATGAGAGGAAGAAGAATATGTGTTTATTTTTGTGTTTTGAGCTTTAATGAAGCTTGGGCATGAGGTTGAAGATAGAGTAGCCATGGAAGCCCTTCAAAATCGTTCAAACCAGTAGAGAGGAAGGGGGAGCCAGCTGGAGGAAGGAGGAAGGGAAGAAAGAGAGGAAATAGAGGAGGGAAAAGAAAACAAAGGAGGAGAGAGAGAGAGGGTGTTTTACTTTTGTACTTTTCTTTTCCTTCTTACTTTTCTTTTCTTTCTTTCTTCCTAGCTTAGTGTGTGAGGGGAGGCTGATTACTAGCTAAAACCGGCCCCACATATGTATATAAGCTGGAGCGTTTTTTCGTCTTTTATAGAAAACACTCGCTAAATTACCCGGTTTAAGCATTATTCACTAACCGGGCCCGTTTTCCGAATTTTTCTCGTGTCTTTAATTTTAATGGTTATTACACCCCCATTAATGTTTAACTATAGTTATTTAATGGACTATAATTTTTACGGGTTCATTTACCACTCAAAGTCACGTTTTCGGGTTTTCTTGGAAAAACGTGCGCTAAAGCTTTATTAGCATTTTAATACATTATCTGGATCTGTTTTCTCGGGAATTGTTCCCATATGTTATTTAGGCATTATTAAGCCTTGTATATCCATCTAAGACCCTTGTCAAGGTCGTACTCCTCCTATGGTCGTATAAAGCTTATTTTAGCGTTTTCCCCTTTTTTAGCGTTTTTTCTCTTTTCTTTTGGATTTATTTTCTTTACCATAATTCTTTAGGCACTAATAGGCCCTCAAATATCATATTAGAGTAATTTAATCACCCTAATTAGGTTCAGGGTATTTCAATCTACCCCCCTTAAAGAACTTTGCCCTCAAAGTTGGTGAATCTAATATTGTTAGTCACCCAAGTACTCAATACAGATGTTATAAACTCTATATAACCTGACAGACTCCAATGTCTGACTGAATACATACCACAAATTCAAACAACATGTCGCAGCATGTATAACAACCAAAAATATCCTTTTCCAAACTCTTCATGGGGTCCATCCGTAGATAAAGAAGGCACAACAGTCCTCTCCCATATCGAGTGATCCCTCAGGTTCTGGTCACGTTTGAACACTTACGCTTTCAAGTTCACGGGTCATGACTTTGGGCACTTACTCTTTCTGGCCCTACGGTCCTTTGTGTTGGGACATCAGAGTGTTGCAGAGATAGCCAATCACCTCGACAGAGTCAATCATTCTCAGTCAAACACAAAGAGCGAGCCACATCAATGGAGTCCATGCAACTAAAGAGACTTCACAGACTCTCCGGTGTTGTTGCGAATAATAAGGAGCTAACTCGGGAATGCTTCAACACCACAACGGTCATAAAGTCCTCCCATCACACCCGAAGTTCGCGGCCCAAGTCAGAAGACCACTCAAGGATGTTGGACGTTGCTCACTAAGTTAGTTCCGGTATTTGCGGAACTAACTCCCTCGACCTGCTGGTTGCAATGCTAGTATAAATAGGTTGTGTAATAGCTAGTTTAAGGTGTGATTTTACAAAGAAATATTTCAGAGTTTAAGAGAGAGAAAGAAATTGCTTTGTAAGCCAGAGAGAGAGAAAATACGTACCAAGATTAGTTAATGCATCTAGATAGACTTTGCCTAGGAAGATCCTAGTTTCGCTATGCTTACCATTGATCTGATCAGAGAGTGTATTGGGTGAGTGAGTGAAAAACCGCTAAGTAGATCCCTTCTACTTAGTGGGCATTTGTAAGTTGTTTTATTTGACCAGGAAATGAAATAGCTTATTTGTGTATCTTGCTGAGTTTCACAGAGTCCTTCTATCTGTTTAGCATTGCATCGTTTCAGTTATTTCAAAAGTCTTCCGCACCCTTAGTTTAATCAATTCGATTGAGTACCTCTACATCAGAGAGTGTCTCTCACTTTCAAAGACTGATTGAGTCAAACCAACTCTTAGACTTACACCTTTGGTTGGTTTGAGTTAGCCACCCGATCCTACACGTGGTATCAGAGCCTTGCTTAGGCTAACGGTTAATCAACAAAGCAATGGTAGACCTCTTCGCCAATCAAAACAACAAAATGCACTTCAAGCACCCTAGACTCACCTCCACCAACTACGACCATTGGAAAAATGAGATCGAGCAACACATTGAGTCAGTCAACTCTGAGCTTTGGGAGATAGTCACTGGAGGAGATCTTGCAGTCAATCCAGATCGATCCACATGGACTGCTGCAGATCGCAAAAGGTACGAGCTAAGTCGACAAGCATCACACGCATATACACTTGCTTGTCCATCCCAGAACAAAGGAGAGTCAATCACTATAAGTCCAAATGAGATATGGACACTCCTTCAAGCTACCCACGAAGGAGTCACTGAACTCAAGAAATGCAAAGCTCAAGAACTTCGAATGGACTATGAATTTTTTTTGCAAAAGCCCGGTGAGTCTCTGGAAGAAGTGCTTGATCGTTTCTATTTACTAACAACTACTATGCAGGAAGTTAACATCTTACCGGATAGAGAGAGTGTCTTGCCCAAGCTGCTGGACAGTCTCAAGAAGAATGGGCAGAGACGGTAATCTCCACCAAAGCATGCAAGGACTTATCCAAATGGAGCTGCCAAGACTTAGGTTCCTATCTACAATCTGTAGATAAGTACAAGAAGAACGTTCGAAAGAAGTGTGGTAATACATCTTCTTCTTCCTCTAGCAAGATTACTACTTTGAATGACCAAGCCTTGCAGGTTAATTCGACTCAGTACACTCAAGAAGGAGCCTATGTAGCTGATACTCAAATCAGACAAGCTAAGGCTGAGCTGGTAGATATTATCGTTGAAGAAAGTGAGGATGAGACCATGGAAGACTTTGTCTTCATAGTAAAGAACTTCCAAAAATTTATGCGTAACCAGCCAAATCGTTAGAGTCGGTCGTTCTCAAATACCTCCAAACAAGTCTTCAACTCTGTCACCTGTTTCAATTGCAACAAACCCGGTCACTTCAAGAAGGACTGCCCCTTACTCAAAAACCAGTATGGAAAATCCCAAGGGAGGTCACTGATGGCAGCTGTCGGTTAGGGTGATTCAGACTCCGACAATCAAGACACAGAGTCCAGCGGCCTGGTATGTCTCATGGCACATGATACGACGGAGTCCATGATCCCCGACAATGAGGTAACTCGCTCTCATCTTGAGACAGATCTTTACCGTATTACTCCTATGGGATTTATGACCTTAATTGCAAAAATTGTCTCTGAGACTAACTCCCTCAAAGCAAGTCTCACCAGCAAAATAACCGAGTTATCTGAGGAACTCGAAATCTCAAGGGGTCTTATGTATGCCCTAAGAGATGAAGCTGAGGAACACAAGACCATCTCCTGTTCTCTTAGACTAGATCTACAAGAATCAAGGCGACATGTTGATTCTCTCAAAAGGAACTCATGATACCATAGAGCAAAATCAATCCAGCCAGAGCGACCAGAAAGAGTCTCTCACTCTGATCGACTCTCTTAAGCAGGACTTCACTATCTTTACTGATAAGTGCTGCTCTCTTCAAAATGATCTAAATGCTTATGAATCCAAAAATATGTCCTTAAACACCACTATCAAAAACCTCACTCAAAAACTGAAAGAAAAGGAGCACGCTCTCTCTCTCAAGCCAGTCAAATTAATCAAACAAGTCACTTCCTCCGAACTACCTGAGTGGGCTAACTCCAAGATCAAGGAAGTCAGCCAAGATCGAGATGATCTTCGCTCTAAAGTTGAACAACTCTCTCAAGAGATTATGAATTTACAATCCAGAGTTCAATCCACTCAATCTAAGCCCAAGTGGCACAAGGGTAAGTTTGATATCCCAAAAAATATGTCCAAGTCCGACAACAGAGCCAAACGATATCAAGAGAAGGAGAAGTTTGACTCCTGGTGGAAAGGACAACAGAAATATGTCAATCTTCCTCCAACTAAAATTTGGGGCTACTGCGGGAGTCTTGGACATAAGGACAGTGCATGTGATAAATTGAATAAAGATCTTTCATTTAATGTCAAACGTGTTAAATTGATACTTGAAGCACGAGAAGAATTGAAAAGATCTGGCTCGAAAAGGGAACCCAAGTACATATGGGTTCCCAAATCTAACAAATGATCTTTTATTTTGTAGGTGAAGGCGAATGGAGACAGCTGGTACTTGGACAGTGGATGCTCCCGTCACATGACTGGAGATCCAAATCAATTCAATTCGCTTTCATCCTACCAAGGAGGCAAGGTTACTTTTGGAAACAACGACCAGGGTGAAATCGTGGGAGTTGGCTCTGTAGGTAACCCCTCAAAATTTAAAATTGATGGAGTCCATCTGGTCACTGGACTTCAACATAGTTTATTAAGTATTTCTCAAATTTGTGATAGATTCAATTTGGTACTTTTCTCCTCTTCAGATTGTAAGGTTTACGATGAGCGTACAGGTTCCTTAAAAGCTGTGGGACGCAGAGAATGAAATCTCTACAAAATGTGCTTAAACTCCATTAATCCAGATGATCAAGTCTGTCTAAATGTGCATTCCAAAAACTCATTACTGTGGCACTCCAGACTTGGTCAAACAAATCACAGGCTGTTGAATAAACTGAAAAGCAAAGACTTGGTGATTGGTTTACCCGACACAAACTTTGACACAGACTCTGTCTATGAAGCATGCATAAAAGGTAAACACACCCAGTCTTCCTTTAAGAGTAAATCAACTCTCTCTACTAACTCTCCGTTGGAATTTCTCTCGAGGTAACGTAGATAAGACACTATTCATTTTTCACTCATCACATGAGTTACTTCTAGTACAGATTTATGTTGATGATATCATTTATGGCTCTATAAGTAACACCCTCTGCGATCATTTTGCTAACCTTATGAAACAAGAGTTTTCCATGAATGAGTTAGGTGAGCTCAAACTTCTTAGGATTACAAATTCAACAGGAACGGGAAGGGATTAAATCCATCAACAAAAGTACATCAAGGAACTCCTTGATAAGTACAATCTCAAAAACGTCAAGAGCATGTCTACACCAAGTGTACATCTGCCAAACTACATCTTGATGATGACGTGAGTCGTGTGTCAATGCCACAGAATATAGAGGCATGATAGGTCCCTACTTGTACTGACTGCCAGTCGCCCCGACATTCTTCACAGTCTGTCTTTGTTGCGCCCTGTTTCAAGCAGCACCAAAGTCGTCCTCACCTAAAAGCAGTCAAACGTATCTTTCGATATCTTAAAGGTACAATACACCTCTTCTAGGTATCCTCTCTCCTACCTTTACTTTATCTGGATATAGTGACTCTGATTGGGCTGGTTCCCTCCAGATCGAAAGAGTACTTCAGGTAATGCGCAGTTCTTGGGTCTTTGTCTTGTTTCATGGTCCTCCAAAAAATAAAACTCCGTAGCACTCTCTACACCAAGGCAGGTATGTCTCTGCTGCAGCCTGTTGCTCTCAACTCCTTTGGATGAAACAACAACTTCACGATTATCATGTGACCCAAGAGCAGATCCCAATCTTTTGTGACAATAAAAGCACAATTAAAATATCCGAAAACCCAGTCCAACATTCAAGAACCAAACATATTGAAATCCGTTTTCACTTCTTGAAAGACTGTGTCAAGAAAAATCTTATCCAACTTGACTTTGTGCCAACAGAAGATCAACTTGCAGATATCTTTACTAAACCCTTGTCTACAACACGATTTGAAGCACTTCGATCAGCAATTGGGTTGACTCCGTCTACCTAGACGGTCGCATCTCCTTGCCCCTACCGCAATCGTCAGCAGGTACTCCTTTATGTCTCACTGAGTCTGCCTTTGTTTGAACTTAAATATGTGAAACGTGTTTTATTGCTTAGAACATCTCTATAATTCTGGCACTATACATCCACGTCATCTATCCACACCCGCTCCGCCTCAATCCACGCCCTTAATCTCGCGTCTTCCGATTTTCTCGCGCCTGACACACAAAATCCCTGCAACTGCCGTCCTATCAGCCTTTATATCCCTCATCCGTCTACTCCATCTCTCTCCTACATCCACTTTACACCCAAGCATACTACAATCCCAAATGGCAGACATTAACCTCAACGACATCAACATTCTGGCCGAAATTTTCCAAGATCCAATCCGCCTTCAGGCGTACCTCCAATCCATGGCTAACCCTAACCCATCTCCACCTACCACCACCACCACTCACTCCCCCACCAAAACCACTGCTACTTCTTCTTCCCCCACACTCTGCCACACCACCACCAACCACCCGTGATACATCACCCCATCAAATACCACCCTCTGCCGCCAAGACCGACATTCTTGAGACGGATGTCGACGATGTCACACCAATTCAAACCCTGCCACCATCTCCACCACCTCAAGACCCACGCCCTACTACTGAAACCCAAGCCACTGATCAACAGCAAGCCTCACCCAAAAGATCTCCGATACCAACACCACAAGCATCCCCAGAAAAATCCGCAACCCCAACACCTCCAAAATCTTCTAAACCCAAACCCCGAAAAAGAGAAGCTCAAACCACCACTCGACCCACAGCCAAAAGAGTTCTCCGTTCTTCTGTCAAGGCCCAACCAGTCTCCTCTGGTTCCGGCGACTCTTCACCAGTACAGGAATTACCCACCAACAGTCACGACACATCTACTGGCGCCACCTCTACCAGGGTCCAGAAACCTCCCAAGCCACAACGCCGATGTGAGAAGATAGACCCCTTCACCTAACGCTACATGCTCGGTGACCCTGCTGCAGAACGAAACATTTCTGGGGTAAGTTCCTCGATTTCTCATGGGCTCTATCTTCAAATCTGGGAGTTAGTGACTATGCTAGAGGTTCAAGGGTGGAAACACCTTTTCTGTGAGATACCAGAGTGGTACCCCTAAGAGTCTGTCGATTTTTATCAAAATCTCGTTATCCGAAATGGTGCAGCCCAATCTTTTGTCAATTCCACTCCAATTTTCTTTAATCTTGAAAAGTTGTCTCAAGTTCTTGGAGTCCCTCATACCGGTCTGTCTTTTTATGAAAAAGGAGTCCTTCCAGAAATCCCCGGGGTCCCACAAAATAAGATCTACCGCTTTTTCTCTTCCAAGAAAAAAGTGGGCTCCCCAATACCCCGAGGCGATCTTTCAATCCTCCACCAACTCCTACACGTTCTTGTTATAAAAAACATTGTCCCCAAAAGAAGACAATCTCATGGTCAATTGCTTAGACCTCACAATAATGTACTGCATAATCAACCGTCATTCCGTCAATCTGGCTCACATTGTTCTTCATCACTTAGCCCAGTCTGTCGACACCCCGAAACACTCCCTGGGGTATGTGTTCTGGCTGCCTCGAATTCTCAAATTCTTTCAGGTACCCTTGGCGACATCCACGCCGGAGTCCATCGACGAGGCAGACACCATCAACCTCCGCTATCTGAATCGGCTGACTTCTATCGACAAATCCAAGCTGCTGCCCCCTTCATCAACTCCAACGATGGCGGGTACTTCCACTTCTCAAGAGGCAGTCCCTCAAGATGATATCCTACCCCTTCCGGAGAAAGTGGAGTGACTCCTCGCACAGGCAGCAGAGCTGATTCAGGGCCACTCGCGGATGATGGACACTCTCTGGGATCGAGACGACTGTGACGGCCTTGCAAGAACAACTCCTTGATATCCAAGCCTCCCTAATCCCTAACCATTAGACATGATGTGCGTGTGTGTAGTGTTAGGACTTAGGCTGTTTTAAGTTCTAAACACTTTTTGCTTGTTGTTGTGTGAATTTTTGGACTAACTCTTTCGTGACTGTGGGCTTCCCTCTGATGAAAGCAAAAGGGGGAAGCGGTGAATCCCGTCTGGTGTACGGGCGCACTGACTCTGTTGTTGCTTTAAACTGCTTCAGATTTTTTGCTGCTGACCGTGTGGTCTAGTACTATAACTGCTCTATATACTATGCTTTATCCTGCCTGTTACACTGCCTATTCTATATTTGCTTACCTGGAGTCCCTCTACGATTAAGGGGGAACCTAAATGGAGTCTTTGAACTCAACTACTACTGTTGCTGTTAAGGGGGAACTTTGACAGGGTCGGTTCCCCTAGTTCTTTGTGTTTTTGTTTTTTCATTTCAGGATTGACTCCATCGGGATTCACGGAGGTTTGCTATCATCAACAACAAGGGGGAAACTGTTGGGACATCAGAGTGTTGCAGAGATAGCCAATCACCTTGACAGAGTCAATCATTCTCAGTCAAACACAAAGAGCAAGCCACTTCAATGGAGTCCATGCAACTAAGGAGACTTCACAGACTCTCCGGTGTTGTTGCGAATAATAAGGAGCTAACTCGGAATGCTTCAACACCACAACGGTCATAAAGTCCTCCCATCACACCCAAAGTTCGCGGCCCAAGTCAGAAGACCACTCAAGGATGTTGGACGTTACTCACTAAGTTAGTTCCGGTATTTGTGGAACTAACTCCCTTGACCTGCTGGTTGCAATGCTAGTATAAATAGGTTGTGTAATAGCTAGTTTAAGGTGTGATTTTACAGAGAAATATTTCAGAGTTTAGAGAGAGAAAGAAACTGCTTTGTAAGCCATAGAGAGAAAATACGTACCAAGATTAGTTAGTGCATCTAGATAGACTCTGCCTAGGAAGATCCTAGTTTCGCTACGCTTACCATTGATCTGATCAGAGAGTGTATTGGGTGAGTGAGTGAAAAACCGCTAAGTAGATCCCTTCTACTTAGTGGGCATTTGTAAGTTGTTTTATTTGACTAGGAAATGAAATAGCTTATTTGTGTATCTTGCTGAGTTTCACAGAGTCCTTCTATCTGTTTAGCATTGTATCGTTTCAGTTATTTCAAAAGTATTCCACACCCTTAGTTTAATCAATTCGATTGAGTACCTCTACATCACAGAGTGTCACTCACTTTCAAAGACTGATTGAGTCAAACCAACTCTTAGACTTACACCTTTGGTTGGTTTGAGTTAGCCACCCGATCCTACACTTTGGTTCTGATCAAATTCATTTGCACATCTAGAGATCCTCAAGCTCCAAAGTGGGTACTCTTCCCTGACCGGACTACTCATATCCGGCGGCCCTTGGAAAAATACAAAACACACTTCAAATGTCCTACTGGTCACTTAGTACCGTTGCTCGTCCGTTGTAATGGTTTCAAAACTATTCATCACTTCCACCGGCTCACACTAGCCTTACTTCCTAGGTTCGACCCGATACCGGTGCCTAGCCTTGAGAAGGTCCAACTAGCGCCCGTGAAATACCCCAAACCTAAGTATGTTAAGTAAACATCAAGTTATGATGTAATAAGGCTAACACATGCCTTAGAAACATTGGTAGACAATCTAAACCAAAGAAAACACAAGGAAACACCATAAGGGCAATTTTGGCAAAAACATGCTCTAAGCTTGGAGTAACTTTGATTAACACCCAAATGTCATTCTAATACCTTATTAACATGCTAATGGACATGTTAAATCAATTACCAAAGAAAACCAAGCTCAAAAACAAGTTTAAACATAAATTGTGCTTTAAGGACTCTTAAAGCACATTTTTGAAAAATTGTCTTAGAAGAAGGTTTTGAGTGGCTAAATGCCCCTGATTACACCTTAATCAACTTTTGTACTACTTAGTATCACATTAGCAAGCCTAAATCAATGGGAAACCAAAATTTTCACAAATTTGTGCACTAATTATGAATAGTGCCCAAATAGTACCTAGTTTAGACTTTAGTCAACTTTACTTAATTTTTTGGTCAACAAAGACCATAAATACCCTAACTAAGCAAGAGGGGCAGGTTTTTGAAGGTGGGGAGTCATCACATGAGCCAGCCAAATAAAGAAAAAATAAGTAAATTAAAGTAATAGAATTATTTACCTTTTTTAGAAAATATCTTACCTTAGCTCACCTTTCTCCTTTCTTTCTTCATTATCTTCTTTCCCCACCATATTTTCCTTCTTCCTACTGCTCCAAAACCGTGAGTGCAGCCTCCGTTCTTGCTCCACCTTGTCTTGCTCACCAAATGTTCATTTTAGCTCCAAATCAAAAACTAAGCATATATTTCTCTTAGTTGGAGCAAGCCCTTTAGTTCTATCTTTTCAAATCTGGAAAAGCTCAATTTTGGTGCCATGGGAAAACTCCATTGAAGTGGTAAAATCAAGTTTGAAGAGCTCCTTTGCTTCTTCATTCATTCAAGGTAAGGAAAGTGAAAGAAAAATCAACTTTCCATCCATTTTTATCATTACCAAAAATTACCTTCTCATGGAGTCTTGATTTTACTCCTTGAACTAGCTTGTTTTAATCTCCAAGGACTAGTGAAGGTCCTCCTTGATTCATTACCAAAGTCTATCTTGAGACTTCAAAGGTAATCATCCACTTTTAAGCTTTAAAGCACTCTTTTTAACCTAAGAGTAAAATCCATGAGTCTAGGTATATTCCTTAGCACTCATTATCTTATTTGAATTTTGATTAAAAGATTTGCAAGGGAACTAAAGGTCCTTGCCGAAATTCAATCAAGAAAACCAAAGGAGGAAAGTGAGAGAAGCTTGAGAAAAATAAGGTAAATTGCTTACCTAATAGTGGTTTAAGGTTTTAAGGGATGAGGTTTAGATATGTACCAAATGTAGCTTAGAGCTTACATTATATAATGGGTTATATAACCTAGGAAAAAGAATTTAAACAGGTTTGTGAACTTGTGACTAAGGAGCCAATGGAAATGAGTTAGTAAGATAAGCTTAAGATGGATTTTAAGAGCATTAGGGGTGAGCATTCGGTTCCGGTTATTCGGGTATAACCGAGAACCGAAATTATTTCGGGTTTTTAAAACCGAAATTTTGAACCGTATTTAAAAAAATTCGGTTATTCGGTTATTCGGGTATAACCGAATTATAATTCGGTTCGGTTTTCGGTTCCAGGGTTGGGTTATTCGGTAACCGAATAACATATATGTTCAAAAATCAAAGCGTAGTGTTTTGTAATAGGGTTCTGGTTGAGTCTGTCTGTGACCGTGAATTTTCTTCTTTGTTCTTTCTTCTACGTTTTGAATCTTTCGATTCAATCTCTACTGCTGCGTCGTGACTCTGCCTTGCGCTACGCCCTGCCCTATCTTGATATCTTCGACTTCTTCAATCTCCTCTTGGACCTCTTTGTGTTTGCGCTGCGCCCTCTACTGCTGCTGCTGCTGCCTACTGGAATATGCTGCTCACCAGAAAAAAAATTGAAACTGGTAATTCTCTTAATCGTCCAAATTAACTTCTCTCTGGCGTTAATACTCTATCTTTTCTCTGGCGGTAATACTCAAGTCTTGAACGTATCTATTAGTGTGAATGATTTCTGGAATTGCTCAATTAGTCATTGATTTCTTTTGTCCACAAATTTCGAACAAGGAACGGGAACTGCTCAAGCTCTAGTTCAACTCTCTGTCCCCAAAATTTTGTTCTATTTCTCACGTTATCATGATCTGTAAGTCCTACAAATTCTTCCTTTTTTTATCTGATGTTATGTTCCTTTGCTTTTTAGACCTTCTTTCTGTTTATATTGCTCTGAATCCGGAAGTCTTTGTACACCTGATACTATATCTCGTGTAAACGTAATTGGCTTATGCCATTCCCTGCATTTAGTGTATGTTTTCTAACTTGATATGGTGATACTCGAATATCTATATGTGGCTGTTCCTGGTCGGATTTTCTTCTATCGCTCGATTCAGAACAAGGAACATACTTGCTCCAACTCAATTCAATCCTATCCTGAACTAGGGAACTGAATCTGGAACGGTAATACTCAAACTTATATCTCTGTGTGAATGATTTCCGCAGCTGCTCGATTGACTATCAGTATCTGCTTATGGGTTTATATATGACATTCTTTATTTTTCTTCTTACCGATCTGGGTAATTTGCTTGAGTGACCTTTTGTTTGAGAATTTGGACCTGAACATGAATCTTTCACTAGAATGTATATTCTATTTTCGATTGGATATAAAAGGACCATCCATCCTTTCGACTAGTTCTACCGAGTATAAGAGGAGGTATCAAGTGTTCATTTATCTATCCTTTTCATTCAGTAGACGACAACATTCAGAATTTTTTTTGTTATCCTTTTGATTCATGTCTTGGTGAGGTACACTTCACGATTTTTACTGATATATTAATGATGTAGATGAATTCTAGGGGTGTACATTAATCTATTCATTCAGTTGCCAATGCCAGCTGCGTTTGTCGCTTAAGGAACTGCATTTTGTGTTGTCTTTCTACTATTCTGAAGTAGAGAGAATTGTCTAGTTGTTGTTGATGTAACAGTTTGATTTCATTTTTTGCTTATGTTTATTTTATTTTCGGGAAGTTTTGGATCTTGTAATGACATAAGCTGCATGTAGTCTAGATTTGGATCTTGTCATAGTATTAACAGGTAGGATGTCATTCAGTTATGCACAAAATTTTAGTTTTTTTGTTCTGTAATTCAGTTTTTTTTTTGCAATTCGGTCTTTTTCCTGTAATTCGGTGTTTTTGCAATTCGGTTCCTTTTTTACAATTTGGTTCTCGGTTTTAATTCGGTTCTCGGTTATAATTCGGTTAGAACCGAAAACCGAATTAAAAATTTTGGTTTTCGGTTCGGTTTTCGGTTCCACTTTTTAAAAAAACTTCGGTTACTCGGTTATTCGGTTTTCGGTTATTTCGGTTCTTAAACTGAAATTCGGTTTTCGGGTAGAACCGAACAAAAACTGAAAACCATCTTTTTTCCTTATTCGGTTTTCGGGTAGAACCGAATAACCGAATGCTCACCCCTAAAGAGCATTATAACTATTGTGAGATTGATGGGTGTATTTGCAGGTTGAAAGCTTTTATATGTGGGAAATTCAGTGTTTAAGTTTAAGTCATTTAAGGGCCTAAGAGCCATGTCATTTAAGAGCCTTAGTGCTATGCAATTTAAGATTATTGCTCTATATTGAGTTTGTTATGAATGGTTTGATTTGGGTGAGAAATATCGTGAGAAAGGGGTTTGTTGAATGTGAGATGATTGAATGAGAAAAAACTATGCATTTGGGCATAATAATATACTAGAGAGGCTATGGCGAAATTTGAGTATAAACCAAGTGTGTTTAGTGGTTGTTATGAGTTTTTATGACCAAGGTTGTACTAGGAGTTATTAAGAGTTAAATTGGTGGGAGTGAAGGAATTAAGATGACCTTGAGAAGGATGACCTAGTGCTTATTAGGAGGAGTTTGAGGTTGAATGGGTGGACTAAACACACCATGATTGAGATATAAGGTATGTATTGGATGGAGCAAAATTTAGTAAAAGAATGTTGTAAAAATGTTTTGAGAGGTTTAGATGTGAACCAGTGAGTATAACCTTGATGGTAATGAGAGGACTTGGATGTTGAAGATGAAAGTGTTTAAGAGGAACCTAGAGTGGTCAAGATGAAGGAGAAAAGATGTAAATGTTAAGAGAATGATTAGTAATGCATATATATAAGTTCAAGTTGGGAATGATGAAAAGAAAGTGTAAAGGAGAAGAAATTATACATGGAGATGCAATATGACTTTGAGAACTTTGAGTAGCTTGGGTAAAGGATATAAGGATGAATAATGATGCTGGAGGAGTAGTTAGGAAGGTTGAGAGGAAACACTATGGTTAGTTGAGGTTTTAGGAAAAATCTACATGTTGGAATGTAGGAAACTAAGTGACAAGTGTTAGGAATTTTGTAAGAGTTTGAGTAAACGATCTTGGAATTGAGTATGAGTTTAGTGGATGAATTATGAGGTTTTTAAAGTGTTAAAAAGAGGGTGAAACATGTCATAACACATGTGGAAAGGTTAGGAAAAGATTGGATAAGAATAGAGGTTGGAGATGCACTAGTATGAATAAGTGTTGAAAATAGAAATTGAAATTGGTGGAATTGAACAAGGATTGGATGATGAGTTTAACCAATTATTTAAGTAGGTTTTAAGAGTGTTTAAGGTGGTTAAACATGTTTAGAAAACATGTGAAAAGATTAGGGAAGAAACGGGAAGAAGAACGGAGTTGAAACAAGTCAAATAGAGCGTTTCTGACTTCGACCTACCCAGGGCGTTGGGTCGGTCGGTGGGTCGGTCGGGCTAAATTCTGCAAAATCGAGTTACTGACTTCGACCTACCCAGGGGCTGGGTCGGTCGGACCATAAAAAAAAGCAGAAAAGAAAGGGTGGTATTACCATTAGGAGGGTGATGATGATTAGAGAGGTAAGTATATAAGGATTTAAGAGATTAAGTTAAGTAAAATGAATTAAGTGTTTAAGGTTAAGTTATAAGAACTTAGTGGTTATTAGTTAGGGACCATTAGTAGCTAAGTAAGTTAGGTTAATTGAAAGTAATTAACAATCCAAATTGGATGAATGTTTTAGGACTTGAGAATTGGGACTCGGAAGGAGAATAGGCAACCGAACAACCGACCGTGTACGGTATGGTTTTCTTGTAACCTACTTGCTAACGAGGTGTCCCTCGGCTTGTGTGCTACTTGTTACTTGCTATGACTAAGACAAGATAAAGCATGCAATTGAACTATTATCTTCTTGTGTGTTTGCCTTACACTAACACTCTAGACTTTGAGATTAGTTACTAACAATACTTAGTAACATTGAATGAGATAAGAAATTCACTCCCAAATATGTTGGTTGGTTAATACCCGAGAAAGGTTTAACTAACACTTCATCTTAAAGACTTTCTTCTTACTAGAACTTGGGGGGAGTGAGGAATCCGGGATTGACTCCGGTCATGCATGTTAAGGAAAGGGGGTCGGTATCTGAATCAGATCCGACTTCCACTTGAGGACTTGTCTTCGGACTTGTTGCCTAGAGTCGAATGTTGACTCAGCCACCTTGGGCTATAGTTCAAGGTGGGAGGCAAATTAAGATGGTGTGGTAGGATCACCTAAATCCTAATATTAAGATAAGTTGTTTATTCAACCAATGGAGTTAATAGCTCATTGGCTAGAGTTGCTTTTGACCCGACAAAAAAAACATTGAGTTAAGATACAACCATTTCTATTTAAAGAATGGTTTGTATACTAAGATTGAGATAAGAATTAAGGTTGAGGTGAGGTAAGAATGGACTGAGGTTAAGAGAAATCATAACTTTAGGAGTTAACTGATTAACTCACTTACTAAGGGAACGCTTTTAAGTTGTTCATTGTGTGTGGACTATATTTGTTCATAAGTGGCTTGTTGTTTTATTGCACTTCGTTTTTATGTTGTGTATCTAATCAACTCCATGCTATCAACAATTAGTCGTCGTAGCCCTTGTTAGCTTGGGGGCTATAAGAGAATCGTACCAGCAAAGGTGCTGACCCTCTCGGGGGCGATTGTTTACATTTTGCAGGTAAGCGTCCTATGAAGACTCATCTTGAGAGTAGGGGCGGTTAGACCTAAGTCGGGTTTATTTTTGAGTACAGGTTGCGCCTGTGCACCCGTCTGTTAGTATTTAAACTTGGAAGAATTATGTTGGTTGTTGAGACACTTGTAAACTCGGTTGGTGAATATATTGGTTAGACGGTTGTAAGTATTAAAGTTCGGTTATTTCTGTTAATCAAACCGTAGCAAGGTCCTGGTGTATATTAGTTTTCGCTGCGATGTCATATCGGTGTTGTTAAGTTTGCGATAACCACGATTGGCTTAAGACGGAGTGTTACAAAAAGTGGTATCAGAGCGTAGTTACGCTCTGATGACTAGAATTACAGAACTTAGGAGGATACCGAGTTAGAGTTTAAGATATGGGTTAAGGGTTAGAGATAGAGCGAGAGGTGCGTTAGTTAGGACTTCCCGGTGTTTACCGGATATCTATAGTACCTAAACCCGCCCTCCACTCCCCTAACTTTGAATACGGAGAACAAACGCCAGAGAGAAAAAGCCTTCTCTTACTCGGGGAAACCCGATCTGGCAGTTATTTAACATTAAGCAATACGAGAAACACATCGTTATACAACAGCTTACGAAATCTTAGAGGTTTTAATCGGAGCACAATTATGAAACAGGCGTTGCCAACGGAATTCTACCAATAAGACAACGGTAATTACCGGCAACATGGGTCGACATGCTACGCAGTCAAAATAACCCGCCATACCAATAATAAGAAAAGCACTACGAGTGCAACAGAGAGGGAAAGAGAAGCGACATGAGTATCGGACAGTGGTCTGAAAGAGCACAACAGTGGGATAATACATAACATGAGAATTAAGACTACCGGAAGGTCCAGTTTGAAAAGGGAACTCCAAACCCCATACAATGAGAAAGGTTACAAAACTTGGCCGACATAGCGCAGACGACGATAAACACGCGTACAAACTATATGCCGAACAGGACTACGATGTAGTGCCTAGAGGAGAATCAGTACTTAGTAACCCCGACAAAATGCGTGGAAACAGGAGCGAGGATTAAGACATAAGTAAATAACAAGGGGTTCCCTCAGAAAGAGGAACACCCTGATAAGTGACAATACTGTCAAAACAACCAGGAAACTGCCGGATGGTCAGTTATCCAAAACAAGAGAACATTTAAGGAGTCCCGAGGACTACCAATTACATAGAGATTAAGAGGAAGTACCACTACCGATGCATACAGTACCGATAGCCCATCTTGCATTGCGCACTTGCTATAGCAAGTGCTGCCACGATGAAGCTATACCGGAAGCCATCATGGCAAGGTAGCGGAACACTACAGTTATTATACATATTGTTATCGGATTGCAAATCCATAAGAATGGGAGAATGAGACCTTGGAAAGGCCTGACGGCCTGACCATGATGAGATGAGTCGACACACCAGTCAGTAGGGAACTGAACTTGGACGGAATACTAAACTATATAAATTCTAGCAACGGTACAACCTACTACAACAACAAACAGTACGAGTAAGGACATTAACCCCACACCAATCCAGAACCTCGAAGGGAAGAACCGAAGATACCGCTCAACAATTCGAGCAGAACCCTACATGAGTAATAACCTACAAGGAATGTGTTATGAGATGGAATTAAGACAGTTGATGAAAAGATTTTCAACAGGAACGGGATAGAATTCCCGAGATGACCACTAAGAATACTAGTAACAAACATTCTTCATTAAAGATGTTGGTAAACCCCGGAAACAGGGATAGAGGAAATGAACTTAAGCTATAACCAACTAAGGATTAAAGACATATATACAATCCCGACAAAGGGAAGCTCAGAGGACTACACCACGGTGTGGCATAGATGAGCAGAACAAAACTAAAAAATGACGGTTAGTATTGTTTGCCTAACTCATTAACACCCAAGTATGATTAATCATCAACGGGTGGCGTAGTCAACGAGATTTGAACGAAGTGTTGAGATGGAAGCACATGATAACCTGGATAAATATCCAACTTAGACACCGTAAGGCAGATGCCTAAATACGAACCGAACCTTAATCGCTAAAAGACTCAAGTCCTTAAAAGCGGAAATATTGTTAGAGACACTAAGTAACCTCAGATCACCTGAATAAACTTCCATAGCAGGAAGCAGGATGCGACAACTTACCATGAAACCTAATACTACATTTAATATGTAACCTAACGGTGGATAGTGTTCAAGGAACCAGAAACTCATGAGGACAACCTAGAGATGAGTAAGAGTACAAGTAGTGAACCGAGACATTAAGCACTAATGGCCTATGAGCCAAGGATGTTAACCACATCTGAGCTTGAGGCGCATAAAAGTATAAGAGAGCTTATTTAAGCCATGAACAAACTACAACTCGTAAATATGAACGGTTACGAAACCTATAACTTAGATTGTGGAAGAATTGCCAGGAAAGGGCACCAATGAGAATATTGAGATAATACATTGTCAGGGGCGGAGAACGAATTTTTCCTTTTAGGGTGGGGATACCTCTCCTTGTTGTGGGGCCATGAGTGGGAATAAACCCCTCAAAAAGGGCTTTCACTTATTAGAGGTAGAATGCTCGTTTATTAGAAAACGGAAACCGTAAACCTTGAGATTTCCTTGGAACGTACCAGTTACACGTGAGTAATAAGGAAGGCTGCGTAGACAGACCTTATATCCAATGCTTAGGATTAGGAATCAGTAATCGTTAGAGATAAAAGTTGTGAGTGCACAATATGGCACGTCAAGTAACCAACGCTCAGAAGAGCTTGTGACTCAATGGATAATTTCTTCAATAACCGGTAAATCACTTGGTGTACAACATAAAGGATGAAAGAATGTGAGAGAGATTAACCTACTTTTGAACCTGAAGTTGAAGCATAACACCTTCATATTAAGAGATAACAATATTACAGTACGGTTGGCGACCGCCATACACCGGAATTAGAGAACTCCCGGTGTGTTTACACCAGGAAGGGATTGAATATAAGATAAGATGTTATAATAAATGATTAAGTAGTTGCACTATCAATGGGCAACAGAGTAAAGGCCAACTACCACAGTAGCGGAGGTCGTGAGGACAATACCTATATAAGTGGATTAAGTCATGGTGCGCAGTAGAGCGATCATCATATATAAACCGTCAAATATTGACACAAAGGCAATTAGAACTATGAACTAAGACCTATATAAGTAAGGAAATAAGATGGTAGACGAACTGTGCATTGATGCCAGTAGACTAGACCATGCGAGGTAAGATATCACAGGAAGCACACTGTCCATTCCTTAAGGAACTAGAAGTGAGTTCCTAGAAGATCAACATGGGAAACAAGATGAAAGGCTCAATGGAAAGAGACCTCAATTGCTAAAGGATGGAATCCGTATTAAACACAGGAAGAAGCTAGAGCATATCATACCTAAGAACACGGTAGATGGATTTCCCTTGATTAAGTTCAAGAAGAACAAAAAGTGTTATTATGGAACGATAAAGAGGAGATCGACAATAGAATACTTCATAATTAGTAATAGCTAACGTGTGACGGACACTACGACTTTACTAAAACGAGATGTGGGACGACTGCACCTCACAGGGGCTTGCAGGCCTAACAGACTCATTTATGAGTTAGTCGGGTAAGTAGTAATGTACCAGTAAGGTACCACATGCATGTAAATGAGTAGTGTAAGGAACACGGGAAGTAGTCGACTCCGTACCACGGTCAACGAAGCAAGATCAGACAAGAGCAGCTACTACCATAAACAGTTGAAGATGAGAAACTCAGTTGAACCAACGACACAAAGGAATCAGAGAACTCATTTCAGACACGAAATAATTAAGAATTATGAAGTGCGATGAGCACGAATTATTAAGTACAGACATAGGACATGTGTAAAGACGTTAGAGATAAAACTGTAAAAAGCAATAAGCACTAAACAGTAGTTTCAGATTAAGCATCATCTCAGACCAAAGGTCAATTGGAAAAACAATTTAGACACTTGAGAGAACACTGAGAGTATGAACATTAGATCTTCAGAGAGAATGGATAGACAAGCTACAACTCATTAAGGCCGTGTATATATAAAGATAACACGTGTCCATTGAGAGACTTTTAGTACTAAATTATAAGCATGCAGGAGAAAGATATACTATACTATACTATAAAAGGATAAGAAAGGTAAACTAAGCCCTAAGGTTATCAGTCGCGCAGCGGAAGCTAGCAGACCGGCACCTTAAAGGTTTCACATACCTAATGAACGGGAAAGGTACGATGTACCACACATCTTCCAGTTGGATAAATATACGACTTATCGACCGAATGATTTAGAACCTTCGAGGCTAAACCCGAACTGAAATACCCCTAAATTAATTTAAATTAATTTAGGGGATTCCTTTTATTAAACCATAAATAATACTATTAAATATTAAATTATTGTATGGAATTATGAATATTAAATTATTATATGGAATTATGAAAATTAAATTAGGGAATTTCTTGTATTTAATCCTAAAGAATACTATTAAATATTAGATTACTAATATTATTACATAGTATTATGAATTTAATAATATGATTTATAAGTCAATAAATCTTGGAAAATTTTCAAGACACTCCAATTATGTTATAAAGATTTTAGAAATATTTGGAACATTGATTTGAGTCTTAAAAGTCAAAATAAAATCATAGAAACCTTAAAGCTTCTAAAGCCTTGCTAGGGTTTGACTTTTTGAGAATGGTCAAACCAGCCCTTTAAACCTATATCAATAAAAAGCTTATGGAAAACCAAGAAGATTGATAAAAAGAACATTGAAAACGGATCATCCTAGCCAAAGTTATGATGGATTGAAGTTTAGAGCCAAAATTTTAAGAGTGCTGACGTGTCAGTCAGCCAGACACTACCACTGGAAAGTCCCAAGTGTTCGACCGTTTTTGCATCTCAAGGGTCGATCTTCAAACGCTTATATCTCAGTCTCTACTCCACCATTTCGTATGCCGTATTTTGCATTCTCTTCTCCTACAACTGCTCTTTCCAACCCTAACTCATACACAACCTAACTCCTTCTAAATCGACCGGAAAATCGATCCAAAGTTGCCTCCCCGAAAATCTGCAACCCAGATTTTCTAGAAAACTGATCCGGTAAGGTAACTTCGTCTACCCATATCTCCTTCATCTCTCAATGAAAACTCGAGTGCGATAGTTCATTATGTAGATCTTTAAGCCCTCTCAAACTTTCATGTTTACACCCAATGCTGATTCTCAATAGGGTGGGAGATAAAGGCCTCGAAAGTTTCCTACCCGAGAAACTGCTACCCAGAAATCTGGAAATTCCAGTTGATGAGGTAAACTTTGCTCAATCGTATCTTCTTCGTTTTGAATGAAAATTCACATACCATACCTCGTTTTGAAGATCTTAAATTTCTCTACAACTCTTATGAAGGAACCGCGAGCTAGTTCTCAGTAGTTTGAAAGATTAGGGCGTCTAAAGTCGCTGCCTCGATCAGGTCGGGTTCTTGCCCAGATTTTTCCAGAAAATCGACTAGGTAAACCCAGATCTTGTGAGATCTATAACTCTCTCGTTATGGATCCAAATTCGTTGTTCCATAGCTCGTTTTAAAGATCATGGATTCCTCTTCAACTTTTATTTAGACATCTAAGGCTGAATCACAACCAATTGGTACAGAAACGCGTCTAAAGTTCATCACCTGATTCAGTTCTGCCCAGAATTTTCAGTAACATATGGTAAATCCGATTTTTGTCCCCATCATAACTTTCTCATCCTTGTACGAAAATTCATGAACCATACCTTGTTGGAAAGATCATAAACTCTTCTTCAACTTTCCTTAAGGAAGCTACAGCTGAATCGTTCTCATTTGGGAGCATTAAGCGTCTGAAGTAGGCAACTCGGTCATAACGCAATAGCAACCCAGAATTTCAGTGGTAAACTCGAATCTTGAAGAATCTATAACTTTCTCCACAGTGCTCCGTTTGCAATGATTCTTTCACCCATGTGTAGAGCTATGAGTCTTCTTTTAAAATTGATAAATACCTTGGATTGAATCGCTTTAGGTTGTGAGAACCAGATCTGTGAAGTTGGCATCTTGGACTGCACATGAAATAATGAATCTTGGTAAGGTTGAACCTTGTTTGACTAATTTAATGATCTTCCCGAATGAATTTTGAAATGAGATTTTATACAAGTGTGAATTATAGAGTATATTTCGTTTTGATATAAATTAATATAAATTTGGAGTTATAAAACGTAAGTTAAGTTTTTTATAAGTTACGGTCTTGTAAGAATCAACATAGCTATTTAATAAAGTAATTTTTAGGAAATAAAATTTTTATAATATGTCTAAAATATCATAGTTACTATATATTAAATTTGAGAATTTTTAGACAAGAGGGAATAGGTCTAAAAATTGTAATTCTGTTTTTCATAAGATATGTTATAATCTACGGTTTTTAATGTAACAAAAAATTAAAGTATAGTGATTAATGAACTTTATAGGTTGGGAATAACATAAGAAGACTAAACTAACATTTAATACAGAATGTTAATAAATATTTTGAGTATAAACTTTTAAGCAAAGTAAAGAAATAAAAGAAATAAAATAATCTTAGGTTAAATCAAGGAATTTAATTAACCTACTTTTATGTTAACTTTATACTATAGAAGTAATATACTGAATTGTAACAAAGGGAAATACTTTATATTATAAACCACATATTGGGTGAAGATATTTATACGTTAGTAGGAGTAATTAAATATAGTAAAGTTATGTAAAGAATGTCTTAAATAAATCTTAATATATAGATAACGAAAGATTAAACAAGAGGAATAAAATACCTTATGGAAAATAGAATATGAGGGAATTAATAAATAAAACTAAATCTATACATGATACTATTAATAGAGTATTATAAGAGTAGTATTAAATTATGATTATGAAATTAAGCTTAAAGAGTTACCTTTGAATTTCTAAGATTTATATAAACCGTATTAAAATACATGTATATTATTAGTCAGCGACCATAATGTAAATCTATAATTGGGTTAAGTAACTAATAAGTTAAGACTTAGGAAAATTTGTAATTAGATCACATAAGATGTTAAACAAATAAATCTTATTATATAATTAATAATAAAATAAATAAACACTTTTACAACTAATTGTGAAGTGGATTAATAAGCCTAGATTTAATCATTTCATAACATTTATAATATTGAACAATAAGTTAATGTTTCAAGATAAGATCGTTAAAAGGATTAGGATATAAAACTATATTAAACTATGATTAGGAATTAATCTAAATAATAATCCTTGAGTTTCTTAAATTAGAGAAGCTATATTAAATACGCTTATTACCAATATTCAGAATGTGAGTTTATAATTAAGTGATGTATTTAGTAGTTAAAACTTAAAAAAGGGATGTAAGTAGAAACTAGATATTTAAAACCTTGAACCTTTAATCAGGTGGAACTAAGTACAAAAGGTATTATATGGATATACTTTACGGCACTAGAAATATTAATATGTTATTTTAATATAAAATACGAGAATTTTTCAGAATATATTATCTTATTAAATAATTGACAATTTCACTTATGAATGAGGATTTAATTCTTAGATAAATTTTACCTTATGTTAAAATATAATGTTCATCCTAAATTATAATAAAGGAGATTAATTTATTAAGTTATTCTTTTGAAACCTTAGGTTTTGTAAACAATATGAAAAATGTATTTAAGGCATAAGTTTATTAAAATTTAGTATAAAAGGATTATACATAGTCTATAGCGGGAATGTGTGTAAAAATAAAACAGTTAGGGAATTAAATGTAAGTAAGGATACGTAAAAGGTTATCTTAAAACACTTTATTATATAGTTAATGATAAAGCAAATAATATACTTTCTGAATACTAAATGTAAGAGTTCGATAAGTCTAAGTTAATTATGATATAGTTATTTCAATATGAGGAGTAATCCAACGTCTTATGACGAGATTATTAGATGGTTATAATAAAATGTCATTCTGAACTAAGGATATGATAATTGGGTTTAGTAGCTCAATTAAGTTATAATAAAATGCATCTATAACACTATGATTCCAATATACAGGGTGTAGATCTTACTTAAGTTAAGGGGAAAACTTAATCATAATGGATTATCTAGTAGATATTGATAAAATACATAATCGTTACATCGTGAAGTAATAGTATAGTATTCTAAGATAAACCCATTGTAGGTCATAGTGCGTTGTTTATCCTGAAGTAAGAATAAATGTATTGAACTTAAGGATTATTATAGAGATTCTAAGATTAAATGAATAATATAAAATGCACTTATGATATAAGGGTCTCAAAACTCTTGAATGTTAAAATTATGGTTGAGTACTAGTAAAGTGGATAAGAGTGGAACAATTAACAAGTGTTAATAAAATACATTCCTTGGTCTTACAACCTTGAGCTATACAACATTCTAAGATAAATCAAAGGTTATACATAACATTTAAGTGAGGGATTAAAAACAATTGAGACTTAGAAATAAGAGTGAGGAATTTATTTAAGTTTAACTTAGGCTACAAGTTATTGATGATATACTACCTTTAATATTCCTCAGAGTGTGTTGAATGTTTGCACGAGTCTACTAGGACTGCTACAGCGCTAATCAGGTACGATTTCTCGTACTCAGATACTTTTGCTAACAGACTTTATGGAATGTTTTGGAAAACGCTAACTGAGCTGAAATGAATTTCAAAAGGAAACTGTTTGTGTGACTAACTCAGCTTGATGTGACTAACCGAGCCTTGAATGTATAACTTACATGAGTATTCGTTCCTCCTATCTGGTTGTCTCATTAGATATTAACTATCGAGGGTTTACGCCTCTGCACTCTGTAGGACTGAGTGTTTTGGTATTGCACTTGTGCAGTTGATAATCTAGTGGGAATATGGGAAAATGTCAATCTTGGTATTGGTATGGATTATTTCTAATAAGTGGTGCACTTTCACCGATGACTGAGAACGGGTCGGTGGCAGCGGAGGTCTGCTATACCTCGTCCAAATGGACAACTGACAGTGGAGGTCTGTTTACCTCGTCCTTGTGACAACTGATATCGGAGGTCTGTTTACCTCGTCCTGTGACAACTGACTGGCGGTGGGGGCCATCTCTCCCAATTGGTTTTATTCCACTCTTGAGTTATGGGTTCTTAGATCTCTTCTTTCATGCCTAGTCCTTGTGACTACTTGGGTCTTTCTACTCCTAATTGGAACTGAATCTAACACAAGCAATGGATGTTCACTGACTTATGATGTGGTTTCTTTTTAATTGACTAACTTTACCTTCTTGTTATTTATCCTTATCCTTGCCTTGTTACCTTGACTTGGGGATTTGGATGTGCCTTGTTCTTCTGTTTTTGTTTTAAGCGTTTGACTTCATGTTATTGTTTATTGTAAGAGTTATGTTTTAAAACTTTTGTTTTGAAGAGTTGTACCAGTTCCATTCCAGGGAACTGACTCACCCCTCCCGGGGTGGGCTGCTTGGTTTCATCTTGCAGGTACGGATTGTTATACAGGTGGCCACGAAGAGTATGAGTGATTGGGATGGGAATTAGGATTTGTGGAGTGTTGGCGTATTTTTCTATCGTTAGGTTTATGTTATGTTTTCTCGAGTTCAGACCGTAGCATTTATAATCTTATAGGTTGTAATTGGTGAGGTTTGGTGTCGGGTGTTTGGAACCCGATGATCTGTAATCGCCTTAGTATTTTATTTTCCGCTGCATTTTCTTTAAATAGGGGCGTTACACGAACACATTAAAGAGACTGGTATATATACCGATAAGAATCCTCGATACAAAGACTAAGCCACTAACATGGTTAAGACCTTCTGATCGGATCATAATGTGAGATAGATGACATGGAAACTGGAATGCTTAGTGAGAATTAGACATCTTAAACCTATGTTCAAGGATGATATAATGTTGATTACGTGGGCGTAATCTATTTTAAGGGTGGTAGAGCGAAAAACCGCTTAGCGTATGTTTATGTACTGAGTACGTAAACTACGATGTGCATAGCACAAAAGAATTTGAGAATTTGTTTTACTTAAACATGTTGAGATTAATTATGGTTATTACACACAAAAGATGCGTATACTATACGTATTAAATGCCTATCTTGTTAACTCCGGTGTGAGTACAAGTTAAGAGAATTAGTGAAGAGAATTAAAGAGACTTAAGGAATATATGAGATACGAGTCGGTATTAAACTACATGTGAGATATGAATAAGATAACACTATGAGATATTATTCAATATGAGTATGAGGTAAGAATTGGTATGGAGTAAATATAGAACTTAGTAGGAATTAAAGTCCTAAGGTAATTACTAAGAGGTGAACTGAGAATGATCGATGGACTGAGTCCACCTTTGGAGATGTATTGATTACGACTAGAAAGACTAAAAGATAGAAAATTGGAAATGAGTGAATTATTTGATGTTTGAAAATGACGTGGGAGGTGGAACTTGATTTTCTAGGGATCAAGGGAAACCAAACACAAATTGGGGTGGAATGATAGTTCAACACTGATGCTGATCACATCAGGGTTGGATGATTCCTGAAACTCCCTACAAGTGGTCACAATTAATCACACTAAGAATAGACGAATTAGCATAAAGGTGGAATTGGTGTCGATTGTATTTTCAAATAGAGGGAATTATCCCTCACTTGACCTCGTAAAAAGGACTTCCTTTTTACTAAGTCTCGGCCATGAAGTCGAGGACGCATGAGCCTTTGTCTTCGGACCGGTGACATGGGGAGAACAGAGTAGTTTTGTATTCTTGCTCATGAAGTCGAGGGTGAATGTGCCTTTGTCTTCGGACCGGTGACATGAGAGAATACGACAAAGTACATGACTGTTTTAATCTTCCAAAGGACCGCGGACCAGAGAGCGTAAGTGTCCAATGGTCGATACCTGCAGGCGATATCTTGCATTACTTGCTCATGAAGCCGAGGACCTGTAAGCCTTTATCTTTTGACCGGTGACATGGGGAGGATGCAACAAAGGGAATTTTGAGTGCTATACATGCTTAAGCATGTTGAGTGATAATTGAATATACATATATGTCAGACCTGATGAGTGAAGAAGTTTAAGTTTATATAAACATGATCTATATGGTTTATGGTATGAGATAAGCCATGTATTCTAATAAAATAAGATGCATAGGAACTTTGGGGACAAAGTTCATTTAAGGGGGGTAGATTGAAATACCCCAAACCTAAGTATGTTAAGTAAACATCAAGTTATGCTGTAATAAGACTAAAAAATGCCTTAAAAACATTGGTAGACAATCTAAACCAAAGAAAACACAAGGAAACGCCATAAAGGCAATTTAGGCAAAAACATGCTCTAAGCTTGGAGTAACTTTGATTAACACCCAAATGTCATTCTAAGACCTTATTAACATGATAATGGACATGTTAAATCAATTACCAAAGAAAACCAAGCTCAAAAACAAGTTTACACACAAATTGTGCTTTAAGGACTCTCAAAGCACATTTTTGAAAAATTGTCTTAGAAGAAGGTTTTGAGTGGCTAAATGCCCATGATTACACCTTAATCAACTTGTGTACTACTTAGTATCACATTATAAAACCTAAATCAATGGGAAACCAAAATATTCACAAATTTGTGCACTAATTATGAATAGTGCCCAAATAGTACCTAGTTTAGACTTTAGTCAACTTTACTTAATTTTTTGGTCAACAAAGACCATAAATATCCTAACTAAGCAAGGGGGGCAGGTTTTTGAAGGTGGGGAGTCATCACATGAGCCAGCCAAATAATGAAAAAAGAAGGAAATTAAAGTAAAAGAACTATTTACCTTTTTTAGAAAATATCTTACCTTAGCTCACCTTTCTCCTCTCTTTCTTCATTCTCTTCTTTCCCCGCTGTATTTTCCTTCTTCCTCCTGCTCCAAAACCTTGAGTGCAGCCTCCATTCTTGCTCCACCTTGTCTTGCTCACCAAATGTTCATTTTAGCTCCAAATCAAAAACTAAGCATAGATTTCTCTTAGTTGGAGCAAGCCCTTTAGTTCTATCTTTTCAAATCTGGAAAAGCTCAATTTTGGTGCCATGGGAAAACTCCATTGATAGGGGAAAATCAAGTTTGAAGAGCTCTTTTGCTTCTTCATTCATTCAAGGTAAGGAAAGTGAAAGAAAAATCAACTTTCCATCCATTTTTATCATTACCGAAAATTACCTTCTCATGGAGTCTTGATTTTACTCCTTGAACTAGATTGTTTTAATCTCCAAGGACTAGTGGAGGTCCTCCTTGATTCATTACCAAAGTCTATCTTGAGACTTCAAAGATAATCATCCACTTTTAAGCTTTAAAGCACTCTTTTTAACCTAAGAGTAAATTCCATGAGTCTAGGTATATTCCTTAGCACTCATTATCTTATTTGAATGTTGATTAGAAGATTTGCAAGGGAACTAAAGGTCCTTGCTGAAATTCAATCAAGAAAACCAAAGGAGGAAAGTGAGAGAAGCTTGAGAAAAATAAGGTAAATTGCTTACCTAATGGTGGTTTAAGGTTTTAAGGGATGAGGTTTAGATATGTACCAAATGTATCTTAGAGCTTACATTATATAATGGTTTATATAACCTAGGAAAAAGAATTTAAACAGGTTTGTGAACTTGTGACTAAGGAGCCAATGGAAATGAGTTAGTAAGATAAGCTTAACATGGATTTTAAGAGCGTTATAACTATTGTGAGATTGATGGGTGTATTTGCCGGTTGAAAGCTTTTATATATGGGAAATTTAGTGTTTAAGTTTAAGTCATTTAAGGGCCTAAGAGCCATGTCATTTAAGAGCCTTAGTGCTATGCAATTTAAAATTATTGCACTATATTGAGTTTGTTATGAATGGTTTGATTTGGGTGAGAAATATCGTGAGAAAGGGGTTTGTTGAATGTGAGATGATTGAATAAGAAAAACTATGCATTTGGGCATGATAATATACTTGAGAGGCTATGGCGAAATTTGAGTATAAACCAAGTGTGTTTAGTGGTTGTTGTGAGTTTTTATGACCTAGGTTGTACTAGGAGTTATTAAGAGTTAAATTGGTGGGAGTGAAGGAATTAAGGTGACCTTAAGATTTAGGATGACCTAGTGCTTATTAGGAGGAGTTTGAGGTTGAATGGGTGGACTAAACACACCATGATTGAGATATAAGGTATGTATTGAATGGAGCAAAATTTAGTAGGAGAATGTTGTAAAAATGTTTTGAGAAGTTTAGATGTGAACCAGTGAGTATAACCTTGATGGTAATGAGATGACTTAGATGTTGAAGATGAAAGTGTTTAAGAGGCACCTAGAGTGTTCAAGATGAAGGAGAAAGGATGTAACTGTTAAGAGAATGATTAGTAATGCATATATATGTTCAAGTTGGGAATGATGAAAAGAAAGTGTAAAGGAGAAGAAATTATACATGGAGATGCAATATGACTTTGAGAACTTTGAGTAGATTGGGTAAAGGATATAAGGATGAATAATGATGCTTGAGGAGTAGTTAGGAAGGTTGAGAGGAAACACAATGGTTAGTTGAGGTTTTAGGAAAAATCTACATGTTGGAATTTAGGAAACTAAGTGACAAGTGTTAGGAATTTTGTAAGAGTTTGAGTAAACGATCAAGGAATTGAGTATGAGTTTGGTGGATGAATTAGGAGGTTTTTAAAGTGTTAAAAAGAGGGTGAAACATGTCATAACACATGTGGAAAGGTTAGGAAAAGATTGGATAAGAATAGAGGTTGGAGATGCACTAGTATGCATAAGTGTTGAATATGGAAATTGAAATTGGTGGAATTGAACAAGGATTGGATGATGAGTTTAACCAATGATTTAAGTAGGTTTTAAGAGTGTTTAAGGTGGTTAAACATGTTTAGAAAACATGTGAAAAGATTAGGGAAGAAACGGGAAGAAGAACGGAGTTGAAACAAGTCAAATAGAGCGTTTCTGACTTCGACCTACCCAGGGCGTTGGGTCGGTCGGTGGGTCGGTCGGGCTGAAATCTGCAAAATCGAGTTTCTGACTTCGACCTACCCAGGGGCTGGGTCGGTCGGACCATAAAAAAAAGCAGAAAAGAAAGGGTGGTATTAGTAGTCCACCATTAGAGGGTGATGATGATTAGAGAGGTAAGTATATAAGGATTTAAGATATTAAGTTAAGTAAAATGAATTAAGTGTTTAAGGTTAAGTTATAAGAACTTAGTGGTTATTAGTTAGGGACCATTAGTAGCTAAGTAAGTTAGGTTAATTGAAAGTAATTAACAATCCAAATTGGATGAATGTTTTAGGACTTGAGAATTGGGACTCGGAAGGAGAATAGGCAACCGAACAACCGACGGTGTACGGTATGGTTTTCTTGTAACCTACTTGCTAACGAGGTGTCCCTCGGCTTGTGTGCTACTTGTTACTTGCTATGACCAAGACAAGATAAAGCATGCAATTGAACTATTATCTTCTTGTGTGTTTGCCTTACACTAACACACTAAACTTTGAGATTAGTTACTAACAATACTTAGTAACATTGAATGAGATAAGAAATTCACTCCCAAATATGTTGGTTAGTTAATACCCGAGAAAGGTTTAACTAACACTTCGTCTTAAAGACTTTCTTCTAACTAGAACTTTGGGGGAGTGAGGAATCCGGGACTGACTCCGGTCACGCATGTTAAGGAAAGGGGGTCGGTATCTGAATCAGATCCGACTTCCGCTTGAGGACTTGTCTTCAGACTTGTTGCCTAGAGTCAAATGTTGACTCAGCCACCTTGGGCTACAGTTCAAGGTGGGAGGCAGATTAAGATGGTGCGGTAGGATCACCTAAATCCTAATATTAAGATAAGTTGTTTATTCAACCAATGGAGTTAATAGCTCATTGGCTAGGGTTGCTTTTGACCCGACAAAAATAATCATTGAGTTAAGATACAACCATTTCTATTTAAAGAACGGTTTGTATACTAATATTGAGATAAGAATTAAGGTTGAGGTGAGGTAAGAATGTGGACTGAGGTTAAGAGAAATCATAACTTAAGGAGTTAACTGATTAACTCACTTACTAAGGGAACACTTTTAAGTCATTCATTGTGTGGACTATATTTGTTCATAATGGCTTGTTGTTTTATTGCACTTCGTTTTTATGTAGTGTATCTAATGAACTCCATGCTATCGACAATTAGTTGTCGTAGCCCCGTTAGCTTGGGGGCTATAAGAGAATCGTACCAGCTAATTAAGGTGCTGACCCCCTCGGGGGTGATTGTTTACATTTTGCAGGTAAGCGTCCTATGAAGACTCATCTTGAGAGTATGGGCGGTTAGACCTAGGTCGGGTTTATTTTTGAGTACGGGTTGCACCTGTGCATCCGTTTGTTAGTATTTAAACTTGGAAGAATTATGTTGGTTGTTGAGAGACGTGTAAACTCGGTTGGTGAATATTTTGGTTAGATGGTTGTAAGTATTAAAGTTCGGTTATTTCTGTTAATCAGACTGTAGCAAGGTCCTGGTGTATATTAGTTTCCGCTGCGATGTCATATATCGGTGTTGTTAAGTTTACAATAACCACGATTGACTTAAGACGGGGTGTTACAGCCCGTGGGAGTGGTTTCAAAACCGATTCTCATTCTTCAAAAATCATTGTGCCAAAATCAGTTTGGAAATTCATTTTGAAAACTTCAATGCAACTCCAAATTCCAATTTATGTTAGTTATACCTATTACTAGCGTTATTTCTTAAGACCACTCATAGGGAGATTCAAGAGTCATTCAACCCCAATGTGATCAGCATTGGTGTTGAACTATCCATCCACCCTAATTTGTGTTCGGTTTCCCTTGATCGCTAGCGAATCAAGTTCCACCTCCCACCTCAATTCACACAATCAAATAGTCAAGCATAATTCCATTTTCTATCTTTTTAACTTTCTAGTCATAATCACCCATCAATACATTTACCAATTTCTAGAATCCATTTACTCACTTACTAGTCATCTCTTCAATTATTACCCAATTTCTTCAACTACTATACCTAAGAAATTCAAAGGCTAATTTCCAATTAGTTTTCTATCCTCAAATCGTTCATAAGTCAAATCAATTTCTATCCTCAAATTATTCACAAATACAATCAAATCAAGTTACCTAGGGGACTCACTTCCCACTAGTTCACCATCGGTTTCATACCGATTTATACTCATCAATTTCCCCAAACGTACTCCTTTCTCATACTATACCAATCGGGGTTCTCATTCCCCTGGAGTCTCTCTAATCCTTTCCACTTTAAATCTCACACTTAATCAAATTTACACAATGAGTGGATACAAATGTTTATGCAACATAAGTACCACTCATTCAAAATAAGTTCTCTTGCGCTATGCACATTGTAGTTTACGCACTAATATGTAAAACATACACTTTGCGGTTTTCGCCCTACCCCCCTTAAAAAGGGATTACGCCCACGTAATCTACCATGTGTCAATATTGGACATTGGTAGAAGGCATTCAGCCGTCATGGAGTGGTTCAGCTTCCATGCGGTCTATTATACAATGTATTCTGGTCAAAGGGTCTTAACCATATTGTTGGTTAGTCCCTACACCAAGAATTCTCATCGGAGTTTGTTTAACTCTTAACCGGGTTCGGTTCTAGCCTTAAGGCTTCAAGGCGTTGATAGTTATCCATTCATTCACTAGGTATTTAAAACCTTAGATTTCTGGGTCCACTAGCTTCTGCTGCGCGACCCTGATAACTTGGGGTTCATTCGCCCTTCTCATTATTCTTAATGTGTTACACATTACCCTTTTTATCCCTTTTTTATCTTGGGAATAAGGTTTATCAATCAAGCGTGTTATTTCTTTACCGTACTCGAACTCAATGAGTTTTAGATGTACTATCTAGCTCTTTGGAAATCTATCGTACATACTGTTCGTACTCCCATGATTGTTCACTGGGTTCCTCCGACTTATTGTCGGTTGAGATTGAGCCACTACTTAGTTGTAGTACTTCCTCTGTTGTCAGTGGCTTCTAAATTATGCCCACTTAAACGGTTCTGTACAAGTGTTCTTTACTTGTATGACCTTGCATTTTCTATGCGTCGGTCCTTTTGACTTCGTAAGTTTCCTTATACTTTTACCACAATTGACATCTTCCCATATTCCTAGCTATCCCACTAGATCATTACTGCACCAGTGCAATTCCAAAACACTCAGTCCTACAGAGTGCAGAGGCGTAAACCCTTAGCAGTAAATCTCTTATGTGATTGCAATAGGAATGAACATTGTTTCCTTGTTCCCCGGTCTGTCTACCATCTTCACTCATCAACCCCATAACATTGTGTGATTTATTCACATGTATTGGTCGCTTGCTGCGCACCATGTTTGTATTTATTTACGACATTGGTTTCCATGGCATCCGCTATTACCTTAGCTTCTGCTCATGTATCTCTACCATTTATACAATGGTTCACCATTTATTTGGCTGATTACCGAATATGGTATTCTTTTTTCCTCTGAGCTCCTTGAGCGTCATAAATTTTATAACCGGCTACTCTTTCGGTTTTTGACAAGTGCTATCAAGCTTCCTTTGGTATCATTTTATTCCAGTTAATGCTTGGCGGTAATTATCTGCTCAAGCTTCACTACCTTGGTAGTTTTGGGAGGGATGTGCTTTCAGACGTCCGCTGATAGCAAGTGGTATCCTCACTTGTTAGTTATTAAACCCTTTACTGGTGCCGTTCTTGACAACTCTCTATATAGTTCACAATGGGTTTTGCAACCGTTAAATTATGTATTGTAATAGTTTCATGGAATACTAGCCTCGTTGCCTAGAGCTCTGCTCATTGTAGACTGTTTCCAAGCATTGCCCCTCCTTATACCATCAAATGGTTTGGAGGTAACATTGGGCTCCATGATAAGATCATCACGTCACGCTTTCATTCGTTGGAGGCCCTTTAAGTCTCTTGGTGTTGATTGGTATCATTTATTAATTTAGGGTATCCCTTGGTAAGTGGGATCCCTTCGGTGTTCCAACCGAATGTCCGTTGTAATTCCTGTGTCCTTATCATGAGATTATTCTACACCCTTCAAGGATTGCTCCTAGGTGTTGCTAAGTTATGCCATTACCTTTGGCTAACAAAAGAGTATGTTCGGTTTACTCCGCATTGCGGGTCTGGATTACAAATTGTCCCGTTTAGGGTTATAGCATCTCCCGTTCCTAGGGTAGACCATGGGTACTCCTCTCATGTTCTTGACTAGTTTGGTATACTCTTCGGTGATGAACGGTATTCCCCGGTACCTTATATGATCACTCTGGGTACTTTACTTTGTCCATTGAACATCGGTGTGTTCATGTTAGGCATTACCTCACTGTGTTTAGACTGGATTTCCATTCCAGCTAATATGCTTTTGCTTCAATATCCCTGAGACATATCCAATGTCTTTGATCAATTACTAGTGCTTCTCGCACTTTTTAACTCTTAATCATCCTCTTGAGTGGGTTCCAGACTCCTTAGCTTTGTAAGCTTATCTGGGTTCTTCGATCATTCGAGGTGTCCAACTATTTTGGTTTAAATTTACCTTATGGTCCGTAGAACGGAGTCGACTACTTCCCGTGTTTCGTACACTACATGTATACATATGTTGGGTACCTTATTGGTACGTTACCACTTACCTGACTAACTCATAAATGGTCTGTCAGGCCCGCAAGCTCCTTCGGAGTGTGGCCGTCCCACATCCCATAATTGGGTACACTCGTAGTGCTCGTCACACGCCTAGAGTGAAGTATTCTACTGTCAAACTCCTACTTGTATCATTCTATGATACTCACCGTTGATTCTTCTGGTTGGTTTTAAAAAAACTGAGACGTTTTAAAAGAAAAGTTTGTGGTTTTGAAAGAAAGTCTTGGGTTTTGAATAAAAAATCTTGATTTTGAAAGAAAATCTCATGGCGTTGCCATGTCTGAGGTTCTTGTCCAAGTCTAGCTTCCCGCTGACTAGTATGTTGTTAATATGATGGTCAGACCGTTAGGCCTTCCCAGGTTTGTTTGGTCTTCAAGTTCTTAGATTGGAGATCCTATGATTGCTTCCATCTCCATGATGGTGCTTTAGTAAGTACTTGTCGGTCGTTAAAAAGTCTTCCATATTGTCTTGTTGTTGCTGCACTTGTCTTGGCAAGTGTGCGGTAGGTCGGTTTTCCAGGCTAACGTATACCGGTTACGGTATCGTTTCCATCCGAATTTGGTGGTTTCATTGGATCTTCCTTTGATCCCTTGATATTAGTGATCAATCTCTTGATTAACTTCTCAGTGTCTTGACATGGTTGTCGTCAATCCGGGTGTCTCACACCTTCGTTGTGGTTATCAAGAATTGACTGATCCTTAAGAACCACGTTGTAGTCCTATAGGTGTATGTTTCATGAATACTTCCATAGTCGTCTGAACTATGTCGTTCGGGTTTTACTGCCTTTTTGGCATTGTAGTTTGGAGTTGATCCAACCTTGACTAATTCCTTAGTCGATTAGTATACCGTTGATGATATTAGCAAGCTTTGCAGTCCGCAGACTCTCTTGTCTCGAGTCTTGTTACTCTGCTTTTCCGCTTCATTGCATAGTTGTACCTCCCTTGCCGGCTGTGCATGGTTCTTGCGACTGCGAAGCACGTCGCCCCATGGTGCCGCAAATTTCATTATCTTATATTTAGGATCTTCAATCTTCTGCCGTTAAGTGCGGTTATTATCATTCAAACGGGAACCGTCTTCGGGATTTCCGGTTCTTGGAATCTACCCTATGACTGGTTCCTTCTCTTACAAGGCTTATTTAACAACTGCCAGATCGGGTTTTACCCGAGTGTGAGAGATCTTTCCATCTCTCTAGCGTTCTTTCCTCCCAACTTTACAACAGGGGTTACGGAGGGCGGGATTGGTTATGTAGGTATCCAGATCACACTGGAAGTTCCTAGCTAGCGTACCTCATACGCTATCACTTAACCCTTAGCCCTATGTCTCTAATTCCTAACTCGGTATTTTCCTAAACTTGCTATTTAGACCATCAGAGTGATTCTTCGCTCTGATACCACTTGTTGTAACACCCCTGCCGCTAATCCAACCATTAACTCTTAATCCGTCCCAATTACCTTCATCAAGCAGTAGAAATCAAACCACCAACGGCAGGTATTACAATGCTGTTAGTCACCCACGTGACTAACAAGGCCAAATCCAATACAACAATTCAAATACAACATCGGTCTGATTGATTATTATACCGGGTACTCTATACAAATGATACCTTCCATTACTTAATCAAATTTCAACCAAATACAACTTCAATCTCATATTATACAATACAACTTCAATTACATTCTATACCGAGTACCTACTAATTCCCAAACTTATTGACCACATGTTGGTCTTACAATTCCACAATACAAAACAAATACAATTTCCTAAAGAACTACCCATGCTCACATGGCAACCCGTCCTACACTTGAACGGTATTCGGCTTCAATGTTCCTGTAAAATAAAAACGGGCCCCTAGGGGCTCAACAAATTGCTGCATATGAAATTCGCATACCCCGCGTGCTAACAGGGGTACGCCGACTACTTTGGTCGAGAACATGCGGTTCTTTTTATTTCAAACAGCATGCAAGACAACAATACATTATATATGTATATTAGCATAATCAAGGTTCAACATAGAGTACAAGCCCTAACACACACATCAGGAGGTTAGTTAAATATATACTATACTTAGGCCTTGAGGGTTTCTACCTCACTATGCCATGCTCAATTACACATTGTTTTATCCACTCTCTTGGGTACTCTTACTCACATTCTCTTACTCTCAATCCTCAAGCAAGTTCTACAATACTCAACTCAATTCTCCGCTCAAACTCAATTTCTCAAGTCTCAACTCAATTCTCAATACTCAAATTCTCAATACTCAGCTCAAGTTCACAATTCAAATTCTCAATACTCAAGGGCATCTTTTAAGTCTTTGCTCACGACCTCCGGGCAGGGTCATACACAAGACCCACCACCGGGCTTACAAATACAAATGGAGCTATACAATTAGCTCCTCAAACTCTCAAATGTCCGGTTCTCTACCGGACTACTCAAATTCCCAAAACTCCTCTCTCGGAGTCATTTCACAATCTCATAGATTAGCCTAGAAGTATCTCTCTCAATATCCTCCATTAGCTTAGGGAATTCTCAATTTCTAGTATTCTAAGATTTAAGGTTTCACCCAACTTATCGAATACTCTCATGTTCAGAACATTGTTTATTTTAGTCGGTTCCTCTCATTGGAGTTCGACTATCTTTCTAAGGGGTTTAGTGATGCCTTACCATACTTTATTTCTCTCAAGGTTCAAGTTTGAACCCTCATCAATCCTCTAAATAGAGGTTACTTAAATGCTTCCACCATTAATTGTTTTGTGGATTAAGTCAATTCGGTTCTCTAACCGTTATTGTGAGTTTACTAATTCCCGTATAATTCTCTCACGTTCTAGTGAGTTCATAGGTTTGCGTTATCGTTTCTTGGTTCGATAGTTTTAGTGTGTTTCCATGTTTCTATTAATTCGCAACTTGACTCTTTCAACGAGTCACTACCCAACCAAGACTCAACTATGAGTCACACTACAGTACTCATTCACACTCAAGCAATTCATCCACAATCATGCATTTCATGAATTATACAAACTTTAAATTCCAAATACAACCCAACAACAAGCAATATAATACAAGCACAAGAGAGTACAAACATTCCGATTCGTGCATTTATCTTGTTAGGTGATCACAAAATCAAACAAGCACACAAATCAGAGTAACTCTGTTAGCATACGGGGCATGAGAAAATCATACCTTTAACCGGGGTTAGCTTTACCGTGTGTTCACACATTTCTTGGTTCACACTTGTTCCTCTAATAACATTCAAACGATTCTATTAACATTAAGGTGTTACGGTATGTAAAACTAATACTCTTGTACGTAACCCCGTTATCCCGTTATTCCTTAGTTTTACTCTTGTCAATTTATGTTCTTACTCCTCACTCATTTCCAACACTTGATTATACTTCTTAGGATCTTTACAAGTCACCAAACAACTCTTAAACATCATCTAAAACCAATACCATTCAATCCTCCATGTTTAGAACCCTTAAAAGTACTTACGGTTGAATTCTGGGGGTGGTCCGGGACTTGGTCCGGACCCAAAGTCCCAGACCAATACACATGTACTCTCGGCCTATTTTCTACCCTGGTCCGGGACTTGGTCCTGGACCTAGGTCCCGGACCAATACTTGTTTTCAGTCTCGGCCATATTTTTCATGCGGTCCGGGACTTGGTTCCCAACTTAGGTCCCGGACCCTGCTAAAAACTGTTACTTATGTAAAATTTCAGCCCCAAATCAACCCTTAATCCACCCTAAATCTCTCCCTAATCTTTCCACAAGTTTCCTTCACATTTAAAAACCTCAAAACATGCACTAAACCTCTTTAAACCGTTGATCAAATCCTTGCTCCAATTCTTGCTCAATTTCACAAATTCCAATTCTCACATTTTTGCATTTTGCACACTTGTGCATTTCTACTTCTTCTTGATAGTTTCTACCTCCTACCAACCTCACCAAATCACCTAATGACCATTCCAAATCATTCCTAGACAAATGCACTTCTAAACCCAAGTTCACTCCTTGTTTCACAAGTTATAAACACTAACTCTTTTCTAGTTATTCCGATGCACTATAACACCCTTTTGCTACAGATTTTTGTCTCTCTCCAATCCATTCTCAATTTACCATTTCAAGGTCATTAATCAACTCTACTCAACCCAAATGAACACCTAAGTTCCATTATTGCCAAAGTCACCTTAACCATTTAATTTCTACTCAAATTTTCCATAGTTTGCCTACAATCCTAGCATCTCCAAATTCATCAATCTTCACCAAAATAAATCCTAAACTAGCCACACCCATACAAGGGTCCTACCAACACTCAAAGCAATCAAAATTTACCAAAATCTCTTCAAACAACTATATAGCTCAAATCTCAATTACAATGGCACTTAGGCCTTTAATTCAACACAATTTTATAATTCTCTCTCAAATATCAACCAAGCACATTACTAGCACAAGTTTTTGGTTTCATTCCTTTAATTAGCCATCCCAAGTTCTAAAACAATCAAAATAAGCATTAAGGTGAGTTTCTTACCTTAAGCTCACAAGTCCTCTTTTTAATTCTCCTCTTGCTCTGCTCTTCTCCAATTTGGTTAAGTGGGCAATGGAGTTACCAAACACCATCCCAATATTCAAAGAACACAAAATTCACATAATTAAAATCCTATACCCTTGGAAATGCACTAATCCAATTAAAGGGTCTTAAAGCATAAAAGCTAGGGTTTACCTTTGGCGTTTTAAGAGGGGTTTTAACCCTTGATTCAAGAAGATGATTCCACCACCATTGGAAGGTTGAAATGATGCTCAAAAGAGAGAGAAAAACAGGGCATTATTAGGGTGAAAATCGGCCACCAAAAGAGGAGGAAAAATGAGTTTTTCATGAATCTTTTTACCTTAGGAGAGAGAGGAGACTCCAAGCTTCAAGTTGATGCCCTTTTCTCTTCAAATGGGAAAAACCCATGGAGGTGAAGTTCATCCCATGGAGGGTGTTTTACTTTTGTACTTTTCTTTTCCTTCTTACTTTTCTTTTCTTTCTTTCTTCCTAGCTTAGTGTGTGAGGGGAGGCTGTTACTAGCTAAAACCGGCCCCACATATGTATATAAGCTGGAGCATTTTTTCGTCTTTTACAGAAAACACTCGTTAATTTACCCGGTTTAAGCACTATTCACTAACCGGGCCCGTTTTCCGGATTTTTCTCGTGTCTTTAATTTTAATGGTTATTACACTCCCATTAATGTTTAACTATAGTTAGTTAATGGACTGTAATTTTTACGGGTTCATTTGACCACTCAAAGTCACGTTTTCGGGTTTTCTCGAAAAAACGTGCACTAAAGCTTTATTAGAGTTTTAATACATTATTTGGATCCGTTTTCTTCCGGAATTGTTCCCATATGTTATTTAGGCATTATTAAGCCTTGTATATCCATCTAAGACCCTTGTCGAGGTCGTACTCCTCCTATGGTCGTATAATGCTTATTTTAGCGTTTTTCACTTTTTAAGCGTTTTTTCTCTTTTCTTTTGGATTTATTTTCTTTACCAATATTCTTTAGGCACTAATAGGCCCTCAAATATCGTATTAGAGTAATTTAATCACCCTAATTAGGTTCGGGGTATTTCACAGTCACCTAGCAGCATTTTTCACCTAAATTCAACCTCTACAAAACAAGACCAGACATGAATATTTTTTGACAAATGATACACTAAATTGATTATACGATTAACTAAAATATGTATTATGATTCATTAACTAACAATTGGTGAATCATACAAACTTTAGAATTGATAATAATTCATTATTGGTTTGTGATGCATTATTTTTAGGGAAATTTCACGAGATACCCCTGAGGGTTTAGTGAATTTTACAAAATACCCTTGATGTTTCATTTTCATTACGAGATACCCGTAGGTTTCATTTTCTTTAAGAGATACCCCTGAGGTTTCATTTTCATTACGAGATACCCCTAAGGTTTCAATTTCATTGCGCAATACCCCTCCGTTCAAATTATGATATATTATAGAGTAAATTACTGGGAACTCCCTTGAGATTTTAGGATAATACAGTTAACCCCCTTGTGTTTATCGTAATTATTGGTGACCACCTTGAGGTTAAGGTATCTTTGACTACGAGCCCCTGAACTATAACTCTATAATCAGGAAGTTAACTACGTGTTGACTTGTCAACTTAAATCACATTTATAATGCCAGGCCGGACAACCAAACTACTTAATCAACATCATCCAACTCTCTCTCATCTTGCTTCAGATGTATTTTCGAGGTAGGGTTGACATTTTTAGGAAAATAACAATGTTGATTAAGTAGTGTTTTTTGTCCAGCCTATCATTATTAATGTGATTAAGATGACGGGTCAGCACGTAGTTAACATATTGATACCAAAGTTATAGTTCTGGGGCTTTTAGTCAGAGATATTGTAGCCTCAAGGTGGTTACCAATAATTATGATAAACACAAGGGGGTTAACTATATTTTCTCAATCCTCAAGGGGCTTCCGAGTAATTTTCTCTATATTTATATTGTTAATAACCCCATATTACCCTCACATCATATGACCCCATATTAACCTAAGGAATTTATGGTCAAATTTTAAACAAATAAAAATATAGAAAAAATACACAAAAATAATTAAATATCAAATAAAATTTGAATTCACTTTTGAGATTTGAATATTTTTTAATATACAAAAAAATAGTTAAATAAATGGAAATGACTAAATAATAAAGCAATAAATTATTAGAAAATAAACATAAATTGTTAAATTGTTACGTAGCAATGACTGAAATCATAGAAAAGTATAACAATAATATGAACAATATTAAAAGGAAAATTTTTCATATGGTACATAGAAAAACTCATTATTTAAAATTAGAAAAATAAAGTATGAAGAAGCATAAAATATAATCAATTTTATTGTGATATTAATGTATTTATTATAACTATTTTATGATTTTAAGTCTCCACGACAATAGTTTTTAAATTATGTAACAATTTATGTTTTTTAAATAGATTAAATCTTTTATTGTTTATCCATTTCTATTTAATTTGAAAATTTTATGATTTAATTATTTTTTATTTGATTATATTCATTTTTTAAAATTGAATTCAAATTTTATATGATATTTCATTATTTTTGTGTATTTTTTTATATTTTAAATAAAAAAAATTAACATAAACCTTTGAGGTTATTGCGGGGCATATGGTGTGAGTGCAAAATGGGGATATTAACAATATAATATATCATAATTCGAACGGAGGGGTATCTCGTAATGAAATTGAAACCTTGGAGGTATCTCGTAATGAAAATGAAACATCGGGGGTATCTTGTAAACAAAATGAAACCTTAGGGGTATTTCATAAAATTCATTCAAACCCCGGGGTATCTCTTGAAATTTCCCTTATTTTTATATGTTTACAATGGGACACTACAATGATGATATGAGTTATAAAAATTTATTTTATGATTCATTAACTAACAAATGGTGAATCGGATATTTTTCCGATGTGCAAATTTTAGAATTGATAATTTATTATATTATTATTATTATTATTATTATTATTATTATTATTATTATTATTATTATTATTATTATTATATGATGTATTTTAAACCTTATATGGTGAATTATATATTTTCCTAACGTACCAACTTCAGAACAGATACAGACTATTATTGTTTTGTCGTGTAATGATGTAACACCCCCCGTTAACTACGCCCCTAATACAATATTAACTAACGTGAATCGTAGCAGAAAATAAAAGAGTCGCAGCGGAAATTAGAAACCTACGCAATAAAACCGGGTGTTACTCGTCGTTGACCGCCTATGCGGACAACGAAGCGTCCATCTCTACAACTAAGCCGATAATACAACATATACCACCGTGATGACGAGTATACGAGTTAACTCCAAATTACAACATTTAAATTCCAAAAACGACTAGTGAGCAGCCTACCTAACTATACTGACAGTTCAAAAGTGGAATGTTAATCCTATGGTTTTTTCGAGAGGTATACTGCTAGCTAGTTCTCCAAAATATGACAAGTGAGCTACTATCTAAAGTCCCGAATTTAATGAAGTAATGTACTAATACAAAAAGAGTCCACTGATGCATAAACAAAAGGCGAGGTCATCTACCCACGATCCCGCACTCTGGCTCACAACACGATCAGGTACCTGTAATGGGGTGCCGTATAGGCTCAGCGAAAACACTGAATATGCTAAAGTGTAATCCTAGACCCTTTAGGTCACTTAGGTCATTTAGCTGTCTGAACTCTTTAACATGAGATTGATTACATGATTGTTCATTTTACAGTTCATATAGAAGGCAATAAATGACATAATTAAACACATAGCAATCCATCGATATAATAATCCATTCACAACATTTATCATGCAACATACAAAATACAACTTACAACCATGCGAACGTGTAATCGCTTCCATCGAGGTATTCGTAATTTTCAATTAAGTCATGTTAGTTATCATTAAGTTTTACTCGTAACATCAGTGGGTGTCATGTTAGGACAACTCATAATTAACCTCACTGGACAGTAGTCCTCCATACACACAAGGGCTCATTGCCAAGGATCAATCGATACCGGGACTTCCACTTGCCTAATAAAGGCGTCCATGAAAGGCCGAAGCCGTGTGCCAACAGTAGCACCCTCTGACCAATAGTCTATCTAGGCCCGTTGGAATTTAAGAGGAGTCGGTTCGATCCGGACGTTATACTCCAACGATCACTAATGCGCAACCAATTAGTCGAAACTAATTGGATTTCCATACCATAAATCAACACTCTCTAATATGGCATTAAATCTTTAATCAACTACCTAAAGTAAAGTCTTAGGTCATGAAGAATTCATTATCGTCTTAGCTGCCTTCGAGGTCTTACGCACATTCCTAGAAATAGTATAGGTCATATTCATGTTCGAGCTCTAGAGACTGGGAATCCCGAGTCTCGTTCCTAAGTGTCTTACTTAGGTTAATTAGGAATTTCAAAGTCTCTTAATTGCTAGTATTCAAGTCGAATGAGAATCGAAATCACACTGTTCGATAGACGGCGTGCACAATAATAAACGTTTGGCAGTCGAGGAAATAATCCACACACATCATGCATATCACACATATCGCTCTTATCATATACCAAACAATACCTGAACCCGAGGATTCCCTCAGGGGTTCAGACCACACAATGAACATACCGTACACCGATGAACACTCGCGTGACAATTCCCGCGTAGCCTCTAGCGCTCACAACGCTCGTGTCTATCAACTCGTATCTCTGGAACATACGTTGTTCTAATATCAGTATCTATTACTCCAATCTTAACCTAATAACCCCTTGTTTGGTTTACTCGTTTAACCCGGTGTTCTGTTAATCTCGGAATTTAGATTTAGTTACACACTATGGTTTACGAGTATATAGCTTTTGATATGGTAACGGTAGTTATCACGTAGGGGTTAGGTTTATAATTACGTATACGTTACGGGGTTGCATGCATGTATGGTATAGTTAACGTACGAGCATGTATGAGATTAGTTCTTTAATTATACGTCATAGTTTAGGTATCTTTCCTATGAGCATGCATGCATACTATATACTTGTGCATGTGTATAATATAGTTGTAACTATAATCGCTTTCCCCTTTGTATTTATATAATTCCTTGTTACGCATTGATCAAAGCTGTGAGTAGAGCGAGTGTTGGATGAGACAGAATACTTTTGTCGAATCCCAAGATAGGAAGATAGGTTGTAATTCACATTGAATTTCAATACAAGCAGAATCCTATCTTGTCAATTTTAAACAAAATCTTCCGCGTCATTATTTTATGCAAACACTTATTCTCCAAGTAGAGTTGGTCTGAGACTAACACCTCAGACCTACTCGGTCAGCACCCCGATCCTATCAAGTGGTATCAGAGCCTGCGTTGGTTGAGAAATCTCTCAAAATGGAGGAAATCTCAAATTCCAACAATAATAACAGAATGCTGGTGGAGAACCCAAAGCTAACCTCCACAAACTACAATATGTGGAAAAACGAGTTGGAGTCGCATCTCCAGTCACTCAATCAACAACTCTGGACGGTAGTGACAAAAGGAAACTTTCCAGTACTTGAAGGGAAAGATCCAAGCTCTTATACGGCTGAAGAGCGCAGATGTGTTGAGCTAAATGCTCAAGCTGTACGAGTCATCTACACGAGTCTCTCTCCACCTGAAAGAAGAAGAGTGTATCACATCAAGGTAGCAAAAGACATTTGGGATCACCTTCGGGCTGTTCACGAAGGCAATACCGAGTTTCTAAAATCAAAAATACAAGAGCTAAAGATGGACTACGAAAACTTCGTAGGAAAGCCTACAGAATCCCTCAGCGATATGCTTGTAAGATTCACTGAACTCACCGCTACCATGGAAGAGTTGCAGATTGGAGAGTCAAACGAAAATATCAACAACAAATTTCTGGATATCTTGGGTGAAGAATGGGCCGAGAGTGTTATCTCTACAAAGGCTTCCAAAAGCCTAGAAAAATGGACCTTGACCGATCTAGGGTCCTATCTTCAGTCCATTAACTATTACAAAATGAATATCAAAAACAGAGGTAATGCTTCTCACTCAAACCACACTGTTTCCTATTCTAACGTGAATCAAGCGTTGTAGGTGAAGACCACACCCAGCCAGATACCAGCCCACCAGAATGAGTCATTCCATTATGAGACCACTTCTCCCAATCAAGATTTAATCCAGCAGCTACGAGACACTCTGATTGACGGCATAATAGAGGAAGGATCCGCAAATACCTTCGAAGATATGGCCATGCTGGTCAAGAACTTTAAGAAGTTCATGCAAGATTGATCAGAAAGAAACAGTCCAACAGGTTTAGCCAAAACCAGAATCGACCATATCAATCATACAACCACGATCAGCAAGGGAACACTTGAACTAGAGACTGAGTATATTTTAAATGCCTGAAACCGGGGCACTACGCCAACAACTGTCCACTCAAGAAGAAAGATGATCGGGAGCAATCATCACTGATAGCCAATGCAGCATGGGGAGATTCTGACTCGGAAGAACCTGAGATCGGAACATCAAGCTTAATCTGCCTCATGACTCACAAAAATCAAGGAGAGGAGACCGTGGACAATGAATCTTGGTATCTAGATAGTGAGTGCTCACGATATATGACAGGGGACCCTGACAAGTTCACGACTCTCTCTCAACACAACGGGGGAAAGGTAACTTTTGGCGACAATGCTCCTGGGGAAATCATTGGTATTGGAACCGTTGGTAATCCCTCCCTTTTTAAGATAGAAAATGTAAATTTAGTAGATGGTCTTGGACATAGTCTTCTCAGTATCTCTCAAATATGTGATCTCTCTAATGTTGTTCTCTTTTCCGCTTATGACTGCAAAATCTTTGATGAGCAAATAGGTCTTCTAAAAGCCACTAATGTAAGGGTGAACAATCTTTATAAGTTGTCTCTTGAACACCCTAACCTGGACGGCACACTCTGTCTTAGTGTACAGGATAGAAATATTTCCTTATGGCACTCCCGTTTAGGTCATGCACACGGCAAACTGCTCAACAAAATCAAAAACGGAAATCTTGTAGTAGGTCTTCCCCAAACAAACTTCTTCCAAACAGACTCACTCTGCCCTGCGTGCATACAAGGGAAACATACGAGAGCAAGCTTCCCAGGCAAATCGGAGATGTCTACAATATCTCCGTTGGATCTATTGCACATGGATCTATGTGGACCAATGCGTGTTCAAAGCAAAAGTGGTACGAAGTACATTCTAGTCATCATAGATGACTACTCACGCTGGACATGGGTACTCTTTCTTAAGACCAAATCGGAGACATTCTCTGAATTCGAAACTTTGTTCCATATGATTACTAAAAAATTGTCTACCTCCGTCAAAACAATCCGTTCTGACAACGGTATAGAATTTTGCAATATCCAGTTCTCTGAGTTTTGCAGGACAAAGGGAATCGTGCATCAAGCATCAGCTGCTCATACTCCACAACAAAACGGAGTAGTAGAACGAAAGAATCGCACTTTGGTAGAAATGGCAAGAACAATGCTCATTGACAGCAACCTTCCAGCTTCTTACTGGGCAAAGGCTATCAACACTGTAGCATATATTCTGAATCGAGCGTCAATTCATCCCTTCATCGGCAAAACATCATATGAAATTCTCAAAGATCGTCCTCCTTCTGTAACTCATTTGCGTCACTTTGGATGCAAGTGTTTCATACATAATAATGGAAAAGATAATCTAGGCAAGTTTGCCTCTAAAAGTGATGAAGGAATCTTCCTTGGATACTCATCCCATAGTCGAGCTTATAGAGTCCTCAACAAACGAACATCTTGCCTTGAAGAAAGTCCTCACATTCACTTCGAAGAACTTTCTAACTCCAGTGATTACGAGAATAACCCACACGTACCCCATGAAGATGCCCTAGATACAACCTTCATTGAAATTCCTGTAGTAACCATCCCTCTACCCCAAACGCCTCTTCCGACAGACTCATCCTCCGACAACGACGATGACCCTGATGACTCGTTCAAAGATGCCTCACCTACCCCCACAGATGACATACAACCTCCTCTCACACCACAACTACAACCACACCTCAAGATCACCAAACACCATAAACCTCCACTACCCTACCCTCAAGCTCCGCAACAAAATTCCAACAAGCCTCCGCTCACCCAATCACCCAAATACTAAGTGATCCCACTAAAGGTGTTCAAACACGCAGCGAGATCATCAAAATCTCTGTGCTTTTAATGCCTTCATATCCACAATCGAACCAAAAAATGTCCAACAAGCCCTAGGGGACCATGACTGGATACTCGCAATGCAAGAAGAACTACATTCTCTGCAACGCCATTCGGTCTGGCGACTTGTTCCCTGTCCAACAAACCATAAACCAATTGGTACCAAGTGGGTGTTTCGCAATAAGCTCGATGATCAAGGGAACATCTCTCGTAACAAAGCTAGACTCGTAGTTGAAGGATATGCCCAAGCTGAAGGAATTGATTACGATGAGACTTATGCTCCAGTCGCTCGAATCAAGGAAATTCGAATACTCGTGGCCTACGCGGCTCATCGAGGCATGAAGCTTTACCAAATGGATGTTAAAACTGCATTTTTACATGGATACATCGACAGGGATGTTTATGTTGCTCAACCACCGGGATTCGAAGACCCACTCCACCCTGAGTATGTCTACAAGTTAGACAAAGCGTTATATGGCCTGAAGTAGGCATCACGGGCATGGTATGAACGTCTCTCATCCTACTTATTGTCTCATGGATTCATTCGAGGTAAGGTTGACAAAACTCTTTTTACTCTCACCAAAGGTGAAGACATACTCATTGTCCAGATCTACGTGGATGATATAATATATGGATCAACTATTCCTGAATTATGTTCATTCTTTTCTGATCTCATGAGTAAAGAGTTTGAAATGAGCGCTCTTGGAGAATTAAAATTCTTTTTAGGTCTTCAAATCATTCAGCAAGAGAACGGGACTCAAATTCATCAACAAAAAAACATCCATGAGCTACTAATCAAGTATAAGATGCAGGATTCCAAAGCCACACTTACTCCAATGTCTGCAACAGAGAAACCACATCTGGATGAAAAAGGAATTGATGTTGATGCCACACTATATAGAGGTATGATAGGTTCTCTCCTATACTTAACAACAAGTCGACCTGACATTCTCTATGTTGCATGTCTCTGTGCAAGATTTCAGGAAAATCCAAAAGAATCACACCTACAAAGTGTAAAGCGCATCTTTCTCTATTTGAAAAACACCCAGGACATGTACCTCTGGTACTTGAGTACTCCTTATTTTACTCTAATGGGTTACAGTGACTCTGATTTTGCAAGTTCCTTATTAGATAGAAAAAGCACATCTGGCACCGCCCAATTTTTTGGACTATGTCTTGTAGCCTGGAGTTCAAAGAAGCAAAACACAATAGCCTTGTCATCTGTTGAAGCCGAATATGTCTTCGCGGCTGCTTGTTGTGCATAGATATTATGGATACAACAACAACTACAGGATTATCTCATTCCTCTTACTTGTACTACAATTTTCTGTAACAACAATAGTGCTATTGATCTATCTAAAAATCCTATTCATCATTCTAGGACAAAACACATTGAGATTCGTCACCACTTCTTAAGGGATTGCGTTGAAAAAGGGCTGATACAACAAGAATACGTTCCAACTTCCAATCAACTTGCAGACATATTCACCAAACCGTTGCAACGAGGCCCATTTGAAACTCTACGTTCACAACTAGGTATGACCCGTATGACTTAGCTAAGGTTGTATCTCCTTCTCCCGTTTTTCATTATTGGGTGAAATGCATGAATACGTCTGATGACCTAGTCTGTCTGTCATATAAACATAACATCGGCGCATCAAAAACAAGAGTCTTTACATATGAAAAACAACCCGTGAAATTTTCGCCCAGTTATCCGCTACTAACCATCTCACCCAATCAGCTCACTCCTACCCTGACACACTACGTCCCTTATATTCAGACGCTCGCACTCTACCACTAAGCCTCTCTGTCCCAACCTTTTGCCTCCCTTCGTCTTCTCCTGCCTCTGCCTACTATCGTCAACCAAACACCGCCATGGCTTCAAACCCTAACCCAAAGCAAAACCCCATGTTTTCCGACGCCAACTTACCTGACGATCCACAACTTCTCCAAGCCCTAATCAACAAACTCACCTTTCTGCAAGCCAAATAAACACCCACCTCCACCTCCGCTTCCACCGCCGTCGCACCTGATATGTCGATCGACACCCAACCTATCACCACCTCATTGCCCAAAGTCTCTACTGAACCAACTACCATCGTCAACCCTACGGCATTGCTAAACGAAAAATTGTAGGATGAAACTATATATAAAAAGAATAAAATAATAAACTAAACCTACAACTCTACTACGGGCAGCAAATAAAACCAGGTCGGAGTATAGTGTAAATATATTACGACCGAGAGTGTCGAACCCAAGGGACTTATAGAAAACTAGTCCTAATCCAGTTATTACCTATTCTATAATAAAAGGGGGGAATGAAAAACATTTCCTACGACTAACTACTAATCCTAATTAAGTAATAATTTGTCCTAGATTCGGGATTAAATCAACCAAGTAATAATATGATCACACAATGAATCTCAAAACTCGAACTTAACCAAACAACTAGAAGGCGCCGGACACCAGATGCACGGCACATTCAAAGACGTTGAATGTGCCGGACACAGGAGACCCGACAGTGCACCCGACACGTTCAATTGTAAAAAACCACTCTCTTGCTTCGAAATTGATAACAAGAAACTCATCGCCTATTAACAAATCGAGCATATATCATGCCACGAAATGAACAAGGTAATGGGGGAAGATGGGTTAATTCGAAATCTCTTATGCTAACCCTAAATCATAGATGAAAACTTCAAAGACCACTAAGATTTGTCTAACCTATCGTACTCTTGGGCTTTTCTTCCTCAAGTAGAATTTGCACAAAGAGAATGAGTGATCAACTAATTCCCTTGCAATAAGAACCAATATCTTAATGAACGCTTGAAATTATATTGAGATAATCATAGTGTTTACAAGAAGGAATTCATCCCTAACCAAGAACCTAACAAAGAATTCTACATCACCATCCACACAACTACAAGAAGAGAATACAAAGGGGGAGAAGGAGATGTTCATAGCCTTAACCCGACAAGGTCTTCTTCTTCTCTTACGTGGATGGATCCGTAGACTTCTTTGGACACCAACAATGGAGTGGAGCAGAAGTAGAGATGTGAATGGAGTGTATTTGGTATGTTGAAGTGTGTTCTCAAATGACCACATGGGTAGGGTATTTATAGGTGTTGGAAGTGATTCTATGGAAAGACATATCTTAAATGATGTCTTTCCATAAAGATACACCTTCAAGACATGTCTTTAGCAAAAAGATACCTTTTACCCTAGTTGTATTGGTATGGAAAGACACATCACCAAATGATGTCTTTCCATAGTGTCTTCTCATCCAAAAGACATCTTTCCAACTAAAAGACACCTCTTCACCATGAGACACCTTTTCACCATGAGACACCTTTTCACCAAAAGACACCTTTTTGCCAAGAGACACCTCTTCATCAAAAGACACCTCTTCATCAAGAGACACCTCTTCATTAAAAGACACCTCTTCATCAAAAGGCATCTCTTCATCAAAAGGCACCTCTTCATCAAAAGGCATCTCTTCATCAAAAGGTATCTCTTCATCAAAAGACACCTCCTCATCAAAAGGCATCTCTTCATGTACAGCTAACTTCTGGTGAACTGAGGCAACTTTTTACTTGTGCCGGCTAGGATGTACCCGGCAACATACCCGGTATAGCACCATTTTCTGCTCCACGCTTGTGCCGTGCAGGAGTTAACCGGCCTTATGTCCGGCATTTTGGTCAAAAGTGTTTCCTTGCATGAAAAACATATAAAAACATAAGACTGGACAAATAATACACTTTAATACATAATATAACATAAATATTAACTACTTAACCTTATTTAGATAAATATAATCCTAAATCTAGTACATAAAATATGATAAGTCTGCGGCTTATCAAGGCCCTACACTTACCTTTTGCTAGTCCTCGAGCAAAATTAGATTAGAAAAGAGTAATTGCTTATGCACAAAATAGATAATCTCTAGAATGACAATTAGATAAACATTTTCAACTGTCCGACTCTATTTCATAAGTATCGCTTAATCTTCCTTATCTATCAAAAACATACTAATGGGTATAAAAATAAAGAATTTCAAAACCGATCAAAAACTTTTGGGCTATTTTGCATAAGGGATTTTATAGTCTCTCCTTTTTTCGGTTTCCATCATTCAGCTCTATTTTTCAAGAGTTTCTGAATGTGGCCAAGACTCACATCATTGGTTTTTATGGTTCAGCCCTGTTTTGCAAGGGTTTCTGAATCAACCATGATTTTTTTGCATTGAAGAACAGGGAATTTAGGAGAAAAATAAAAGGAAAAACTCTCGTTTCTTGCTTTTATTCAGAGGCACTCATTGCAACCTCAAGGAATATAATGTTTTTCCTTTAGAAGAAGATTTTCCTTCTTTTTCTTTTTTTTTTCTTCTTCTTTCTTTTTCAACAAAATCCCTTTTTAAGATTTTCACCCAAAAGATTTTTCACAGTTTGAAAAAGGAAAGAAAATAATACCCAGAAGTACATAAAGGAAAGAATAAGGAGAAAGATCATATACTCATGTTAATAAAGAGAATCAAAAAGTTAAAAACAGGAATCTACAAGTCATTAGAAAGCTTACCTCTTGAGAGAACAAGTATTTATTCATTCCTAATCTCATCTCAATCAAAAACATGCAAAAAGTTTAGTAAAACATTGATAAAACTCACAACTTATGCACATTAAAAAAAAGGTATTCTTTTAAAGGGGGTCCCTGCCCTACACTTGGCAGGAACACTGTCCCCATTGTTCAAAAGAAAAATAAAGAAAAATAAAGAAGTGACTCCCCTGTGGTGAAAGAAGACCAGATGCGTGGGTCTGCCCTACACTTAGCCTTTGGCTACTTGGTAGAGTGATCAGAGATCTCGATAGAGGTAATGAACGATCTCGCATACTCCCATTGATAAATTTAGCGTTGGAGACGGGAGTTGACCAAGTGGTCATGGTTGAGCAAAAAGTTGCTGCAGCGACTTATGCTCCGTGCGAACGGTCAGATCTCTTGCAATTTCCACTTCCTCAGGTGTTGAAAAATCTTGGAATTCAGTGTACTAGGTGTGTGGTCGTGCACTAACCACATTCACCTGCTGAGGAAGAGAGCTCTTGCCAATCGCCTGCTGTATTTGAGTATCTGTGTAGGGAGTGTGCTTGAAGTGCATTCACCTAATTTATTTTGGAGGAGTACACAAAATTTTTAATTAAACAAATTATAGTACGAAAAGTAATAATAAGACAGGAATGTTACCAATTCAAAAGAGAAAATAAAAAAAAATGAATTTTTTTTTTGAATATGCCGGACATAATGCCGGGCGACTCGTATCCGACAATGGACTTCTTCCATTAATGTCGGATTGGTTTTACCCGGCTTCCTGCCCAGCTTATTTAAACTCGAAGAGAAAATAAAATAAATCAAAAAGAAAGAAGGGATGGATAAAACGAGATGTTTGTAATAATAAATAAAAAGATATTAACATAATTAAATTCATAAAAATCAAAAGAAGAAACAAAGTTGTGTATGCCGGATGTGGTGCCGGGTGTTCGAAGCCCGGCATTGGACTTCCTCCAAGATTGTCGGGTTGATTTTACCCGGTGTTATGCCCGGCGAGTTCAAACAAAAAAAAAAGAAATAAATTAAATGGGAAAGAGAAGGTAAAAATAGAATAAGAGTGCAAAAGGAAAGAATATTTACAAACAACTCTAAGATTGAAGAGAAAATGTAACATAAAAAGTTGAGATTGAATGTGCCGGATTGTGCGCCGGATGAATCCCGGCATAGTGCACGGCACACTCAACCTAGCGAACAAAAAACAAAAAAAATTAAAGAATAAAAACGTTGAATGTGTCGGGTAATGGATATCCGGACTGGCACCCGGCATATTCAACCGAACTAAAATATGTACAATTTTAAATCAATAAATCAAAGAATCAAAAGAATAAAGAATAGAGAATAAAGAATAGGGCGTTTTACCGAATTTAGGACTTGGACTAATTCCAAGTCCCCGGCAACGGCAACAATTTGCTAAACGGAAAATTGTAGGATGAAACTATATATAAAAAGAATAAAATAATAAACTAAACCTATAACTCTACTACGGGTAGCAAATAAAACCCGGTTGGAGTATAGTGTAAATATATTACGACCGAGAGTATCGAACCCAAGGGACTAATAGAAAACTAGTCCTAATCCGGTTATTACCTATTCTATAATAAAAGGGGGGGAATGAAAAACATTTCCTACGACTAACTACTAATCCTAATTAAGTAATAATTTGTCCTAGATTCCGGATTAAATCAACCAAGTAATAATATGATCACGCAATGAACCTCAAAACTCAAACTTAACCAAACAACTAGAAGGCGCCGGACATCCTGCCGGACACCAGATGCACGGCACATTCAAAGACATTGAATGTGCCGGAAACAGGAGACCCGGCAGTGCACCCGGCACAAGTTCGAACGGAAGTCCAGATGCAGTGAAACCAGAGACGTAATTTGCATAAACAATTCACCAATCAATGCTAGATTTCACACAATCAAATTAGAGCAAATGCCCGAGAAACCATGGGGTTTTTTTAATACCCCAGATCTAAAAATGGTGATTAAATTACTCTTAACATGATTATTAAAGGCCTAATGGTGCCTAGAGAGTATTTGTAAAGAGAATAAAACCAAAAGAAAAGAGGAAATGCGTAAAACGTGAAAAATGCTAAAACACGCATTAAACGAGTATAGGAGGTATGTGACCTCGGTTAGGGTCCGATATGGATTCCTAAGGCTTATTTAGGCATAATTAGTCTACGGGAATGATTCCCGAAGAAAAAGGATCCAAATAATGGATTAAAATGCTAACGGAGTTTTAAAGCACGTTTTTCGAGAAAACCCGAAAACGTGACTTTAAGTGGTCAAACAGACCCGTAAAAATTATAGTTGACTATATAACTATAATTAAGTATTAATGGAAGCTTAAGAACTATTAAAAATAAAGAAACGAGAAAAATCTGAAAAACGGGCCCGGTGAGTGAATAGTGCCGAACCGGGTAAATTAACGAGTGTTTTCTGTAAAAGATGAAAAACACTCCAGCTGATGTGTACTTATTGGGGGAGATTTTATTAGTCAAATAAGTCTCCCCCTCTCTTTTATTAGCTAGAAAGAAAGAAAGAAAAGAAAAGAAAGAAAGAAAAAGTTACAAAAGTAACTTTATTCCCTCTCTCCTCCCATTTCTCTTTTCACTCTCTTTCCTCCCTTTCTTCTTCACCAGCCTTCTCCCTCCTCCTCTCTGGTTTGATGGCGATTTTGAAAACCCCCATGGCTACTCCTCCTTCTCCTTCATGCTCTAGCCACATACATGCTCCAAATGCAAAATAAAATACATATTCTCTTCTCCTCCTCAAGCTCTACACCTCTTTCTTTTTAGAATTTCAAAATAGTGAAGTTCATCTCCATGGGTTTTCCCATTTGAAGAGAAAATGGCACCATCTTGTAGCTTGGAGTCTCCTCTTTCAAACAAGGTAAAAAGTTTCAAGGGAAAAACTCATTTTCCCCATTTTCATGCTTTAGCCGATTTTGGCTTCTTCTAATACCTTGTTTTCTTGCCATTATTGAGCATTGCTTCAACCTTTAAATGGTGATGGGAACCCTCTTTTGATTCAAGGGTTAAAACCCCTCCAAACACTCCCAAGGTAAAACCCTAACTTTGTGTTTTAAGCCTTTCCATTGAATTTGAGTGATTCTAAGGGTTTAGAATTTTAATTGAACTTGTTTTGTGTTCCTTGGGTGTTGGGATGGAGTTTGGCAACTCCATTCCCACTTGGCCGATTTGATCAAGAAAGAGAAGAAGAGATTGTAAAGAAAAGGCTTGTGAATATAAGTAAATATCTACCTTGAGCCTAACTACAGGTTTTTAGAATTTTGGGAAGGGTTAAAATTAAATAACACCCCAACATGTGATGGAGTGTGAATATTTGAGATGAAACGAGTTGTGGTAGTGCTTGATGCATTTGTAATTAATGCTTGATTTAAGGGCCTAGTGCCAAGTATTTAAGTTATTGCTCTATATGGTGCTTGGTGAGTTTTGGATGAATAATGATGGATTTATGTGTGCTGGTAGAACTCTTGTGGTTTGGTTAGTTTTAGGATGAATTAAGTGATGATATGAGCTTTTGGGCAATGTTAGAAAAATATCCGGTTGGCAAATTTTCGGTAGAAAACCGGTGTTTAGGTGATGTTGGAGGTTTGTGAACCTAAGTGTGTTTGGGAGTAAATGGAAGTGTAAATGAGTGGATTAAACCCACCAGAACTATAGAATGAGAGTAGGAGGAGAATGTGCAAAGTCTGTAGCATAAATGAGGAGGAAAGTCATGAATGTCACTAGTAATGAACTATGGTGTTTAACTTGTGAAACAAGAGTTGGACTTGGGCTTGAGAGAATGAATTTCACTAGGAATGAATTGGAGTGGTCATTAGGTAATGTGGTAAGATTGGTGGAAGGTTATGAAACATCAAAAGAAACTTATGAATGCACTGCTGTGCATAATGCAACAGAGAAATGGAAAATTGTAGAATTTGAGCAGAATTTGAGTAAGGAATAACCTATGTTTTGAAGGTGTTTAGACATGTTTTTAAGGTGTTTAAACATGTGGAATGATTAGGGAATGATTATAGTGAATTAGTGGTTGAAAACTGATCAAAAGTTTGAATTTTGACAATTCCAGGGGTGGTCCGGGTTTGCAAATCGGTACATAAACCCGAACCACATCAAAAACGCACCAGAGAGTGATTCCAGTGGTTGGTCCGGGTTATATCCCAGGACAAAACCCGGACTACATGAAAAGTGTCCAGAAACTTAAAACCGTGTCTGGTCCAGGTTTGTAACCCCGGACCACAAACCCGGACCAGTTAAAAACTTGCCAGAATGTGTTTTTAAGGGTCCTAAAGATGGGGAAGTGAATGGTAATGGTTTTAGATGATGTTTAGGCCTTGTTTGGGGCCTTGTTTGGGTAATGGTTTTACATGTAAAGGTCCCAAGAAGTGTAAACAAGTGCTAGGAGTCAATGTGAAGTAAGAACTCAAATTAACAAGAGTACAACCGAGTTAACGGGACAACGGGGTAAGTACGGAAGTAGCATTTGAGTATGTACCGTATGAGCTTAGTATTAATAATAATGTTTGGAACATTATCAGAGGATCGTGTGTGAACCAAGCATGGTGAAATGACAAGGTAAAAGTAAAACCCCGGTGAAAGGTATGATTTTCTCATGCCCCGTATGCTAACTGTGTTACGTTGATTTGTGTGTTTGTGTGCCGGCTTAATCAAGACTAAAGCATGAAAATGAACCATTGTTTGATTATGTATGACTTGATGTATATTGTATGAGCTAACATGCTTGAATGCCGGTGAGGTCTAACTTAGTGTGTAGGCCGACTCTTAGCTGAGTAATGAATGGCTAGAGACTTGTAGACCGGGTTGTTTCGTAAAAAACAAACGCAAACCCAGCTATCGATTAAAGTATAACGATAACGCAACATATGAACTCCCTAGAATGTGAGGAGAAGTACGGGTTGAGTAAATACCCGATAACGGTTAGTAAACCATATTGAAACAATCCACGAAATAAATAAGAGTGGAGAGATAAATGAACCTCCATCGAGAGGAGTGAAGATAGTCCAATGAGGTGAACTTATAAGAAAAGTAAAAGAGACATAAGGGACCATTTGACTCCCTTGAGACATGGTCGACCTCCTATATGAGGATTTTACCCGATATAAGAAAATAATCGAAAGTATAAGTATGTGAAATGTAAGGGTAACCCTAAAACCTAAGATTACCCAACCTTAAGTAATGTTCCCAAAATCATTAGGAACATCGAGAGTGATGCTCCGAATTAATATACATAATTAAGTTAACTCCGAGAGATGGTGTATGGGAATGTGGAAGTCCGAGAGTAGTTGGACCTATGTGAAAGTAGTAGGAACTAAGAGAGAGTCCGGGAGTTAGTCGAACTATGCTCGAGAGTCATGTGTTTTGGCTTAAGTATGTATTAAGAGAAACAAGCAAGAAGAGCGTAGGAGACTTGTAGTGTCTCGAGAACTACGTGAGCTTGAGTGTAAGTAACCCAAGAGTGTGGGTGAGATAAAGAGTAAGTAACCCAAGAGTGTGGGTGAGATAAGTATGAGTAACCCAATAGAGTGGGTGAGTATCATAATGAGTAAACCAAAGATGGTGAGAATAAGAATAAGTAACCCGAGTGAATGGGTGAGTTATTGAATAAGTAACCAAGGCATAGTGAGGTATAACCCTCAACGCCTAAGAGTAATCGATACAACTAACAATCTTGTTATGTTAGTTAAGGATTGTATTCTATGGTTGAATGTGAATCCTTGTGTAGTATACATATATAATGTACTGCTATGTTGCATGTTGATTGAATTAAAATGAATCTCATGCTCTCGACAAAAGTAGTCGACGTACCCCGGTTAGCACGCGGGGTATGCGAAATTCATTTAGTGTAATGAGCCCTAGGGCATCGTTTTTATTTTTCAGGTACACCGAAGCCGATACTGTTCGAGAGTAGGACGGGGACGGTGGTTAGCATGGGTAGTTAGACTTTAATTACTTATGTATTGGAATGAGGTGTATGACCGAATATGTTATCAGCATCCGTATATTGTAGACTCGGTATAGTAAAGTAATGGAATGAGTAATGTATTTGTGTTGTACTCGGTTGTTCCAGTCCATCAGACAGTTACTGTAAATGAGTTAGGCCTGGTTAGCCACGAGGGTGGCTAACGGCGTTGTATCACCCTCTGTTGTATTAGAGTTTCGCTGCGAGTTTAATGGTAAAGTGTATCAGTTTAAGAGGTAATGACGGGTTTAGCGGTTGGGGTGTTACAGTTTTAGAGTTAAACAACAGCAAAGAAAACAATCCAGAAAACGCATCGAAATTCATCCATAAACAGTCCAATTTTCTACACACCCCATGGCTGAACATCCTCCATCAAATCCATTTACCATCTACCTCAATCGACGTGCAGAAAACCACAAGCTGAAGCCGAAGAGCAACCCAACAGACCCGCAGACCGAATCGGACAAAACTAAAGTGAATTGAAAGTTGTAAACCAAACCAAATTAAAAAAACCCGATCTCCAAACCGAGAGCGAAACCACAAACCGAACCCCACAAATTAAACCTGAGAGAAGATGCATAAAATACACAACAACTGATACTTGAATTCGCACTCACACAGCAACGTCAATCACCAACAATCACCAAGAGGAGCCGGGAGGAAGAAGGGAGAAAAGAGAGCACTCAAAAACTGTAACCAGCGTGATGAAGAAAGAAGGGGAAAAGGGAAATTTCCTGATTTCCTTACCTTATTACTAATAAGATAATCTACCACATTGCCCTCTTCCCCTCCTCAAAACCACCAAATGCACCTAATGTCATAAAACCCACTTGTGATAAGATAACAATGTAAATTCCGACTTTATGTAAAATCCGGGTTACAACATGTGGTGTATTATTGTTTAAAAAATACTATATTTTTATATGTTTATAATGATACACTAATAATTATATTCATTAACTAACAAGTGGTGAATTATATATTTTCTGACGTGCAAACTTTGGAACCGATAATGGATCATTATTTTTTTTTTGTGGTGTATTATTATTGTTTTATAGTATATTATAATTATCTTTATGATGTATTTGAGCCTTACATGGTGAATCATATATTTTTTCTAGGCTACCACTTTCCGAACAGATAATGGAATGTTATTGTCGTGGTGTATTATTACTGTTGTATTAAGTATTTTAAATTTTATATGGTGAATCATAAACCTCATTGAGATGTTACATATATAATATATTATGTAGTTAATATAAATTTTTAAACTTATTTAATCATATCCATGATTATTCTTGTTTTAAAGAGTTTGAATCTGGATGTACAATGGTGAAAAAAATCATTTTGGACATATTTTAAAAGTTATAACCAATTAAAATCAATACAAAAGTGCCTCTTCTTCCACCCTCATCACCACCCCCTCCTTCTCTCCCTCCTCCTCTGGTTTCCTTTTTAAGCCCCCCCCCCCCCCCCCACATTACTCTCACCTTCTCAACAACTTCTTCAACTCCATATTTCCAAGCCTTCTACCCCGTTTCCCTATCTCCCTCAATACTCTGTTAAACAAGATGAAAATCATGATGGTTAATGGCACTTTCATTGCTTACCATCGGTGCCTCCCAGCATGATTTTTCTCCCCGTTGGAAATTTCCGCTAGTTCCTTGGTTACCACTCTACATAACCACTGGTCCACTTTTGGAGGCTTCCGTTTCTGTAAAATTTGGCCTAACCTTTTTCTGATTGAGTTTGAAACTACAGATGCCATGAACGCGGTCCTAGTGAGGGGCCCTTGGAGTATCAACAACTTTCTCAACGTTATGCAAGTCATGGACCCTGAGAAACCTTTTGAGGAGCATGTTTTCCAGTGGGTGCCATTATGAGTCCGCATCTACGATGTCTCAAGAGCTCATTGCAATATTCTCTTCACACAAACAGTGGCATCAAATCTTGGATGCTTCACTAGTATTATGGAGGACTCGATGGTCTCAAGCTTTAAGTTTTTACGAATCAAGGTGCTCCTCAACTTTCAAGTTCCAATCATGTATTGCATGTCCATTACCCTGGATGGAATGTAACACCCCAACTACAACCATACACTTGACAACCATTTGTAGCGGAAAACATAACTCATCACATTACTTAACTCATTGGTGTTACACGCCGTTAACCACCCACGTGGCAAACAAGGCTAATACATACACATTGTATTGGTCTGATGGACTAGATTCCCGAGCAACTACACATTACAATTCTGTTCCATTCCAACAATCAATATACGTTTACATTCCAACTGTACCGAGTATTTACAAACCTATGCCGATAACAGTTTTGGTCTTACTACACCTACAATACGTAAGTAATAAAATAGCTACCCATGTACCAACTATCACCCCGTCCTACTCTCGAACGGCTTCCAACTCCTTGTACCTGAAATAAGAAAGAAAGGGTGGCCCCCCAAGGGGCTCAGTACCTTTGCTGGTATGGTAATCGTGCAGCCCGCATACCACCGGGCCACGCACAACTAATTGTCGTTTAAGCATACGGTTGATTATATTTAAATCATGCATGAAACTATAAACACACAACACATTACATACCCACAACAATGGGCTCAACAACTCAGTCAACACATCAATACTCGTTAGATCACTCATTGTTCTTTAACCCTTGAGGGTTTCTCCTTTAATGGAGCTACTTCCTTGTTAGACGACACTTGCCCATTAGCGGGTTATACTTAAATTCCTCTTATTATAACCTGGGATTGATTCCCATGATCCACATACTAACTCATATCACATTTTAACGTACATACAACATAACTTGGAGAGGGTCACGTGAGGACACGTACCCCGAGATGTGAGTTAGTAATCTCATTGGAGCCTAAAGAATCTTTTTATTCCCATGCTAAGCTCGTTATACAATAACTTATTGTTCTACATAGAGAACATATACTTACTTAAGATGCGTCGGGTATAACATAGTCCCGAACACACCGTACACATTTACTTACTACTTACATATTTCGGCCTTCATATAAAACCGTTCACATTATACATAATCCCCCTAGCCTCGAATATTAATGAGGTAGGTAAGCCTTGGTTAGCTTGCGGGTGGTTTGTGATCCAAGAAGGAAAACAACCATAACATAACAGAGAGGGAGTTAGAGCAACTGTAGACATCTACTCCCAAACAAACACGCAACCGGAACGACCGGATTCCTCAACCCCCATTAATATATATTTATGTATAGTTAAGAGTTCCATTATGGAACCTATCACATCCACACACCATAAGGTATTTCAACCGGGTTAAACACACAAGGGAGGTAAGCATACTTACACGCACAAACAACACATAACTAACTCACGCATAGCCGTGGTTAGAACGTTCCCATGGGTTAGGTTGTTAAATCCGAATACCGATCTCTTATGTGATCCTAGAGTCGGTTAGTTAAGTTTGACACATATTTGAGGTTAAACGGTATCGGAACTAAACACGCCACATTAACAAATTACTATAAACTCATTTCATGCTTATTCTTGCAAGGTGGCAAACACACAGAAAAACAAGTTGGCATACAAGCCGGTGTAATCCGGTAGAACACAGGTTGTAAGAAAACCATACCTGTCTCCAACGTCCACTCTACTGTGTCCTCTTATGTGCCTCGAACAATTCTCGAGCAACTGGTAACATTACAATTGTTTCCATTAACATTGGGGTAACATGATTGTTTAACGTCTAATGCGCCCATAGTTAACCCCGTTAACTAGTTAAATAACTTCACATTTTTAACTTGTTTTACTTTCACATTTTTCCACAACTTTTCACCCACTTAATTGTCATTATAACTCACCTAACATGTCTTAAACAACCTTATAACATCATTACCTATCAATCCCCATCATTACACGTCATTTTCCAACCTTAAACAACATTTTTAAAGTGGTCCGGGACTTGGTACTTACCTTAAGTCCCGGACCAATACATAAGAAAATCTCTCGGGTGGTTTTTACATGGTGGTCCAGGACCTTGTACTGACCCCAAGTCCCGGACCAATGTGTCTGATGCACTCTCGGCCCCTTTTTGTGTATGGTTCGGGACTTTGCCCTGGGACCAAGTCCCGGACCAAAGCTATAGAATTGCATATTTAGCATTTTCAAGCCTTGTTCAACTTGTTCTCTTCACCCATTGTTTTACCCTTACACCACTTCACACTGTACTTAGGCATATTCTAATACCAAATACACTTTGAACCTCCTTAAATCATTGTCCAAACTTGTTACTCAATTTCCTTACAACATCTCTTAACACTTGTAATATTTTTCCTTAGGTTTTCTAAGTGGTAGTTTCATGCCTATAACTCCAACTAACCAAAATGTTACCTTACCACCATTACTACTACACCAAAGGCATTATTTCTCACATACACCTCCCATACACAAACTCCTTCTATTTTCCACTAGTTCACACTTAGATCTTCACAAGGCATTATTTTTCCTTTGTTTACCAAAACTTGCACAAGACTTAACACTTCTCACAACATAACTTTGGTGTGTTTAAAACACCCATTTGATCTCTAAATCCTCCAAGACCATTCCTAGGTCATCCTAGGACTCATGAACACCTTAATTCACCCTCTTTCACCATCTTAACACTTAACAATTCCTAGTACCTTCTAGGTCAGAAAATCTCATTAGAACACATAAACTCCTTTGTTTATCAACTAAATTTTGCCATAGCTTCTCTTGTATCACCTTACACCAAAACACATAGTTTTCCACTTTTATACAATCCAAGAACACTCAATCCCTTAATACACATCCTTACACACAAACACATGGTTTTTCATCCTTTAACCATCAAAGACATTCACCTTCACAAGAAATATTCTTTACACACAACTAAACCTTTAAACTACACTACATCACAATATAGTGCATTAACTTAAATTACTTGGCACTTAGGCCCTTAAATAACATGGCTCTTAGGCCCTTAAATTGCATTAATCTTAAACACTGAATTTCCACATTTAAATGCCTTCAACCTGCAATTACACACAACAATGCTCCCATGTCCTTTTAGTCCAGCTTGTGGAGAGTTTTCTAGCTCATTTGCCATTGGCTCTTTAGGTTATTTATTAAGCAAATATAGCTCAATTCCCTAGCACACCAAACTACATTAAGAGAGATCATTTACCTCTTTGTTTTCCAAGTTTTCTCACTTGTTTTCTCTTGTTCTTTCTTTCTTGATTGAAAATCGGCAAGGGGCTTTTATCACGTGTCAATCTTCTAACCATATACATATAAGGGTAGTGAGCATTAAGTTTCATACTTAAACTCACATATAAACCCTAAATTTACATAAGTGTCTTAAAACACTAAAATTGATGTTTACCTTTGGAATTTGAAAGAGAACTTGATTAAGAAGCAAGAGAGGACTCCACATAGTCCTTTGAAGATTGAATCAAGCTAAATGAAGAGCAAGGTAATGCACCATTAAGAGGGGAATTTTTGGTTATATATGAAATGAAGGGAACTTGGATTTCTTTGATTTTCCTTACCTTGAAGCAAAGGAGAATGACAAGGCATGAAAAGATGAGCTCAAGATCCTTCAATGGAGATTCTTCACGGCACCGAAATGGAGTTCTTGAAGATTTGAAAAGATAGGAATGAAGAGCTTGCTCCAACTAGAAGAATGGTAGTCTTGAAATTGAATTTGCCACTAGTAGAAAAAAGGCCTATTTCGGCGGTTCCAATGGGCCTATTTCGGCGGTTGTGAACCGCCGAAATGAGCACCGCCGAAATAGGTACCTATCTCGGCGGTTCTTAGAGAACAACCGCCGAGATAGACCCATGGGATTGACCGATGCTGAGTTGACCATGAGTCTATCTCGGCGGTTCTTAGAGAACAACCGCCGAGATAGACTCATGGTCAAACTCACATCGGTCAATCCCATGGGTCTATCTCGGCGTTGTGCTCTAAGAACCGCCGAGATAGGGTATTTTTTTTTGTTTTTTTCCATCCCAGCTTATATATATATATTCACCGCATTTGGTTTCAATGAGACCTGTAATAAAGCTTCATCCATACAGGGAGCTCCAGCACACATTTAAAAAGTTATAAAAGCTCCCAATTAATACCAACGACGCACCACAATTTGAGAGTTAACAAAACCAATGCAATTACACTTATTACACACTTTCATTACAAATAAAAAACAACATTACAATTCAAATCTACCATTACACCATCCACAAGTGTACAGAGTTACAATTACATACTCAAAAAGTTCACAAAACATCTTCATGATCATCAATTCATTAAACTTGTGCAGACGAACTCCGACCATTCCTCAAGCATCTCAACAATTTGAGCATCATCATACTGACCACCTTTGAACACTTCTTCGTAAGCCTTGAAAAAAAATGAACATTAATCTAAAACGTACAAGTCTAACAACATGTAAAGAGCATAACTGAAACTTTCAAAGAATGTTACCTTGTCTAACGAGTGCTCTGGTAAAAGGTTCGCCTCCTACTATGTCACTCATGAATCTCATGACATAGTATCCACATTCTGAACCCCCAGGCTGCACCGGACACTATACAAACGCACATATTGACAGTTATAAACAAGTTTAAACATTATAACACAAATTTATCAATTAATAGAGTACCTTGACAGTGTTCCAAGGGATGTTACTCTTCATTGTTTTATTCTGGAGAGATAATGCAGCTCTCATGGAACTATATACATCAGCAATATATATAGTTTTAAGCATCAGTAGCAAGTTATGAAACAGTTAATGTTAAGTAATAATAATTGTTGTTTACGATAACAAACTAATTACCCCAGTATTGCGGTGGAGATCTTCGGTCTCTTGGCATTCGTACCAAGTGAGTCAAATTGCAAGATTCGTGGGTGCTTCAACATCACCAGCACAAGCAATGACCAATGTCGACTGTCCACAAATTACACAATGTGTTGAAATCATTAAGCAACTAACACAAACTATATGTTTTAGATAATACTAAGAGAAATAGTCAAATATCATACCCTGAATGATATGGCAGCATAATAAATGACTTGTTAGAACATTCAAAGAGGGCATTCGTCATATATTGCATAAGGCCTTCCATATCACTTGTCATCTGGACTTCACTGCACATAGCAGGACACAGGAATCCAATCTGTGATCTTCATAGACATTGATCGCCTTATTGCACCCACCTATGAGGCAATATCATTAGTCATTAACTTTTTATTCAAACATCTAATTCATCACCAATCAATGAATTCAAATAAAAGGTAGAAGTCACTCACATGGCGGCTGACTTGATAATCGACACATTCAACCAATCCCTCCTGAAGCACTCCTCGAAGTCGGACATATACATCCCAAATCGATGTATATCTTCTCCTTGAACTATATAGTGAAATATCCGCTCGGGATCTTCCACAGTGAGGGAATCACAATCAGGTGGTAGCAGCAACAACGATGAATGCAGAATCTGCATATTAGTCGACAAGCCGGCCAATATTCTTTTCTCCACCAAAGCAGGTCTAAGCACGAAATTTGTGGATGCCTTTGATTGCACAGGTGCAGCAATTCTTTTTCCTTTGCCCTTATCAGTCTTCGGTCGGCTCATATCCTATGATATTAGTCTAATTAAGTATATGGATGCAAGGTGGTACACCAATAGTTTTATAGCAACGGTTAAGAGTAAACCTGCCCAGGGAGTCTGACCAATCGTACAGGCCACTGCACTGTCAGTTTGTGCGGAACGCAAGGTAGGTCTTTGTGATCGGCACCGGTAAACCGACGTCAGCATGCTCTGCAACAAATTCGTCCAGAAGCACTCGTGCATGGTAATGTCGGAGTGGTTCACCGTGCACAATATCACTTGGAAGAGAGGGGAAAAGTTTTCCCCATGCCCCATGACCTCTTCTACTCCAATTTGTAAAAACAGATGGCACTCAGTGGGTGCCTGAGTGTTATGTGGAACTTGTTTAGATAAAAATTGAGAATTCTCTATGATGATATTAGTGATCAAGTGAAAAATCTTAATCGTCATGTACTCAATTGAAATGTTAGTCTAACCTTTAGAGATGCATAGGGAAACGGATCAGCCGAGTGGACACTACTTCTCACTACCGGTGCACTCTGCTGCTGAATGGGTGACTCAACTGGTGGTCGAGAAACCTCTTGGCTGTCATGCTGCTGTGGCTGAAGCCTTGACATAGCCTGAGCGATCCTCTCGTCGACGCTCTGAGTAATCCTCTGCTCCATCTCAGCCAACGCTCTCAGGTGCTCCTCGTAGCTAATCGACTTTCCCTGTGCACTTCTGGACCCGGGTACGCCAAATGCCTGGCGGATACCAACGTGCCCACCAAACCCAATGGCACGACCTGGATGATCCTTCTTACCAAGAGCGCGTGTAAGAGGATCATCATTCCTCTGTGAGGTCCAGGTGCCCTGGGTGAGCTGAGAGCTTAATTCACCCTAATACAACCACAAATACAGTTATTAGTTTAACATAAGTTCATATACAAATGAAATGAACAGTTTGACTAAAAATGAAATGATATCACTTACCATTTGAGCAATAACTGCTCTCGTGGCTTCATCGTATTGAGGATTTTCGGGAGTAGAGTTCTTCGGAATGTGGCTTAACTCCCACACTTTCATTCTTCTGCCACTGGCATCCAATGAGCCATCCGTGGGCAGATATCCCTTTTGCTCCCATTCTGGTACCCTTTGAGCAATACTTTTTCCACCTAAGTGGTGAGGGTACAGATTCTTCTTAGCATTTGCTTGTTGTTGCGCACGGAGAGCCTGCATAAATTAATGGGATCATGTTTAGTGAAATTGAACACAAAAAAACATAAGAAATTAAGATTAATTTATGTATGTATGACAATAAAGTGCACCTGGAACTCCGGTGTGTGACGCCTCTCAACAAATTGTACCCATTGCTCTTCTGTTATGCCCTCGTAAACCTCCCATGGTGGTCTCTCACCGTCTCCACCATGATCTGGATCATCTGGATCTTCTGGAGTAGGCATCTTGTAGATGAACTTGTCAGCCAACTTATTCTTGTGGTCCCGGAACTGTTTCGACATCGCTGATAGCACATCCTTTTTAAGTGCGGGATCCACGGAGAAACGAGACTACGTACATGATCATTCAGTTAGTAAAGTAAACATAAATGTTCTATTATTTCACAAAAGATCATAGTAATAATGTAGAGATTTACCTGAAGACGCTGAAACATAGTATCCTTCAATGATTGAGGCACTTGCTTCCAGTTGTGGTTTATGTTGCAATATGACTTCACCAAATGGCTACCGTAAGCGGTGAAGTCATTCTTCCAATTTCCATGGGGTTGGTTGAACTGATTGAAGTCCACCGGTTTTGTAGGAGGGCCCTTGTTAGCCTTCAGCCCACGTGTTGCACCTCTCTTTTTGCTTCTTCGCCTCTGGTGGGACAACTGACTCCTCTTCGGTCTGCTGTGAAGGGCCAGCCTCAGTCTCGTGTACTGCTAACTGGTCCTTCTTCTTCTTTCCTCCTCTTGTGACCCGCTTACTTGGTCTATTCTGCTGTGGCTCAGGTTCTCCAGTCAAGAGAAGCCGTCCAATGGGGTCATCCATAGGGTGATCATCCACTGCAAAAAAAATAATAAAGCATTTTCATCAGATAAACTCATAACATAAATACTATGATGCATAACAATAACAGTTAAGATGACATTACAGTCTACATTCTACTAACAACATTACCTGACACGTACAAAAACATAAATCATTTCATATTTTCTACCCAAACACCCTCATCATGGTCTGATCGTGCGTAGAGCAAATCGTTTTCGGTATCATCAATCGAATCCGGTAATCCAGTAGGAAACAAGGATGTTTCCTCTACAGTCCCATTTTCATCGTTATCCTCATTTTCATTTTCGATTACAACCGGCCTTCTTCCTGGAAGAACAACAGACCATCTGCAGTCTTTCGGATCCTCAACATACCACACTTGTTCGCAATCCTTTCCCAGAACAAATTGATCATCATTATAACCGTGTAACCGTGAAAGATCAACCAAGGTAAGCCCTCCATCATTTTGGTACCCGCGTCGGTTGTCCACCCACTTGCACCGGAACAACAGAAAGGAATCAATGTCATAGTCTAGTTCCCAGATGTCCTCGATGACACCATAATACTAATTACTAACTGGTTGAGATCGGTTACCGCTGTGGTACTCAGTGGCAGCAGCTTCAATTTTTACCCCACTATTCTGGTTTATCGATTTGGCATCTTGGCGTGCAGTGTAGTATGTATACCCACTAATATCATACCTCTCAAATGATGTAATATTAGTTTCAGGTCCGATTGCCAAACATCTGATCTCTTCGCTTATAGCTTCTGGATCTGATGATGCTAATGTCAACACATGATCTTTGAACCATTGGATAAAAACTCGGTTTTGTTCCTTTGTCAGCCAAATGTGGCTTTCAAAGGATTTTGATGCCTTAACTCAACCATATGGGTTTCCAAATAAGGTTCAACAACCTCAAGATGTTGTAAGACAAACAAATGTGCTTGATGAATAAGTAGACGCGAAACTTGCACGATCTTTCTACCAATAACACCTTTACCCTTAAACCTGCCATAGTGTCGTGGTTTTGGGATGCCAATAGACTCTGCCTCACTCAAAATCGGTCACAAATTCCGTGACTTCTAAGTCACTGTTGCTTCAACAATTCCCCTCTGGTCGATACCTATTCTTCATCTACTTTTCAGAATACCCATTACCGTTCAAAAGGGTACATTACCGTAAGTATACCGGACCACAGAACTATATCTCTCGAACGATGTGCATAATTAGATGCACCATTATATCAAAGAAAGATGGGGGAAATACATCTCAAGTTGACATAATGTATAACATTTCACGTTGTAGATCATCTAGAGAGGTTACGTCAATTGCCTTGGAGCAAACAGCGTTGAAAAAGAAACATAACCGAGTTAAAGCATTTCTGACATCAGATGGCAATATCCCTCGAATTGCGACCGGAAGAAGATGTAACATCAATACATGATAATCGTGAGATTTCATGCCTAAAAGTTTTAAATCCTTCATCGATACAATGTTCTTCCAGTTTGAAGAGTACCCAGACGGTACTTTACCGAGTGCAGACATTTGCAGAAACTAATCTTTTCAGCCTTTGAGAGCGTGTAGCATGCAGGAGGTAGGTAGATTCGTTTCCCGTTCTCTTGTGTGTAACTCCTTTCGTATACCCATGGTTTGCATGTCCTTTCTGATTTTCAATCCGTCTTTTGTTTTGCCGGGTATATTGAGTAAAGTCCCACTCACTGCCTCACCAACGTTCTTCACAATGTGCATGATGTCTAAGCAGTGTCTCACAGAAAGATGACGCCAATAAGGTAGTTCCCAAAAGATAGAACACTTTTTCCAAATGTTTTTCGCCGGTTTTGATGTGTTTCCAAATACATTTGCAATGTCATTAACCTTTTCGTACACTTCCTCAGAGCTCAGAGGTAGACGGGCCACACGAGTTTCGACTTGACCATTGAACAACTTTCTCTTCGTTACTCGATAAGGGTGATCTTCGGTGAGAAGACGTCGATGACACATATAAACATTCTTTCCACAATGTTTTAAACAGTCCGAACAAGTGTCTTCCTCGCATATGGGACATGCAAATGTTCCTTTAACCGTGTAACCGGACAAGTTCCCATACGCAGGAAAGTCATTGACAGTACAGAACAACAAAGCCTTAAGCGTGAAATTCTCTCTTGCATAAGCATCATATACCACGGTCCCCTCATTCCACGATAGCTTCAGATCGTCGATCAGAGGGGCAAGGTACACATCAATGCTATTACCTGGCTGCTTGGGACCAGATATCAGGAGAGATAACATGATGTACTTTCGTTTCATACACAACCATGAGGGCAAATTGTAGATCACTAGCAGAACAGGCCATGTATTGTGTTGACTACTCAATGTGCCGTACGGGTTCATTCCATCAGTACATAACCCAAGCCTCAGATTCCTATCTTCATGTCCGAAATGTTCTTTGTACCGTCTATTGATTTTCTCCACTGAGGCCCATCTGCTGGATGTCTTAGTTTCTCATCACTCTTTCTACCCTCCGCATGCCATCGTAAGTTCTTTGCATCTTTCGGATTCGCAAACAACCGTTTGAATCTGGGTATAATCGGCAAATACCAAACTAGTTTTGCTGGAGGGCTTTTTTTGAACGGAGGAGTACTCACCATCTTTGATTATACCGGGACAACGAACATTTAGGGTAATTGTCCAGATGTTCGTATTCACCCCTGTACAACACACAGTTGTTTGGACACGCGTGAATTTTTTGTACTCTACTCCCATTGGACACACCCATTTCTTTGCCTCATACGTGGTGGTAGGGAGACCGTTCTCATCCGGTAGCATATCATGAATCAGCTCGAGGAATGCCGTGAAACCTTTGTCACTCAATCCATATCTTCCCTTCAGGTTGAACAAATTCAATATAGCTGTCAATTTCGTGTACTTAGTGCAAGTAGGATACAACGCCGTTTTGGATGCGTCCAACAACCTTTGATACTCATCCGGCCGGTCGACAAAATTATCCTCAACGTTATTAAGCATCTCGTCCATTTGCTCATCATGATAAGTCGACTCACTGTCAACATTGACTTCGGAAGCGCTTGGGAGTTCTGACTCGTTATAGTATCGAATGTCTGCTCGGTTCTTGAGTTACACCGATCGTGACTATAGGAAGATGAAGCATTATCTTCAATAGGTTCTCCATGAAAAATCCATTTTTTATAATGCGGCATGAAACCACGGGTCTTCACATGCAATTGTACGACGTTGATGCTTGAATAATGTCTAACCACACCACAATCAACACAAGGACATGGAATTTTCTCCGCCTTTGTCCTGTCCTTGTGTTGCACTGCAGCTTTGCAAAACTCTTTCAGCATTTGTCAAAATGTTCCCCTCTATCACCATACATCCAGTCACGCTCCATACTATATGTGCAACAGATCAAAGGTGTGAGTTAGAGCCTTTAGAATATGGTCTGTATTAAGTTGCACATGTTTATTTCTTAATGAAGCATGACTGGGATGATTGTCAATTAGTCTAGCCTAACTCTAAGGTTGCAAACACAAAATAAACTAGCATTTTAAATTTAACAAATTGTTGCACTTCTAAAACAGAAAACGGTGTTTAAAACAATATTACGAATACTTTTTCTACAAAAAATTTGACATGACCTTTGCATAATTATACACATCCCGTGCTTATTATTCAGCACTCACCAAAGTCATCACAACCACAAACATTCCAACAATGGCAGCAACCAACAATTAAAATAAATCAATTCTTTACTAGCTAACTGAAAACCAATTGCAAATTCAGATCATCAAACCAACATTTTCAATTCTATACTGTATAAGTTCAAACCGGTTTAGAGATTAAAACAGAATCGAGAGTTAAAATACGTACTTGTTTTTTAAGGATTTATGGAGAGGGGAGACTGGTGCCTGAGAGGTAAGCTTCTGTGCGAGAGATCGATGCAGCAATACCACTTCTGATATATCTATGCATGGAAGCAACAAAAAATAAATTACAAAAGAAATGCATCAACAAATATGGAATGAAGCTAAATTATGTACTAGCACTTATATTTAAATACATAATTGCATTTATTAAACAAAAAATAAGGTTTAGTTACTTACTTGTGCACAGAGGAGGAAAGTGCAACAGTAATGGAAGAAGGTGGGAAACAAGAGAGGTGATTCACGGACTTGAATGTAGTGAGACCTGATAAAAAAAATTAGATATTGTTAGACATATACACATACATCAAACAATATTAATTACGAAGAGATTTAAAAAAAACAATCGGCATGACTTTTGCATAATTTTACCTATCCCATGCTTATTATTAAGCATTCACCAACCATTCATCAACACAAATTTCCATCACAAATCAAACTAATACCAACTTTATCCATCAAACCAAAATTTAATAATTTGTGGAAATCAAATACAAAGTAAAAAAAAGACACAACCATGCCTATTATTAAGCATTCACCAATTATTCAACAACACAAATTTCTATCATAAACCAAACTAATATATACCAAATTTATTCATCAAACGAAATTCCAATAATTTGTGCAAATCAAATACAAAGTACAAAAGAGAAAAATGATAAGTTAGGTTATATTACCGGTTCGAAAATGAATTGTTCTCCGCTCCGCTTTCAATCTACCATAAATGGTAAAGAAGCTTATTAAGTATTTATCTGTAGAGACACAAATACGTATAGACACAAGAGAAACTCAGTAGTTGTGTTTGTTCCTTATATGCAGTTAGGTTGCAAATTTACAGTGAGTGAAGAGAATGAAGAGTTAAATTAAAAAAATTTACCGGTTCCTAAATGAATTGTTTTCAGCCCCTCTTCTCAATCGGGCGTGCGAGACGCGTGTAGCAATACCAATCTCTACAGAGGCAACGCAGACGCAAAATAAATATGAATTGAGGGCACAACATGTTTGAAATACCCCAAACTTAAATATAGTGATTAAGATAATTCTAATCCGTATTTAAGAGCCTAATAATGCTAGAGTAATATTGGTAAGGAAAAATAAATCCAAAAGAAATAAAAAACGCTTAAAAAGCGGAAAACGCTAAATAAGCGTTAAATAACCATAGGAGGTATGAGACCTCGGTTAGCATATTATATGGATTCTAAGGGTTTAGTAAGACCTAAATAATATATGGGAACCACTTTCAAAGAAAACGGATCCAAATAACGTATTAAAACGCTAACAGATCTTTAGAGCACATTTTTCGAGAAAAACCCGAAAACGTGACTTTAAGTGGTCAAACGGACCCGTAAAAATGATAAATCATTAAATAACAATTATTAAGCATGTATGAAAGCTTAATAGTCAATAAAAATAATTAGACGCGAGAATTCCGGAAAACGGGTTCCTGTTAGTAAAAACTGTAACAACCGGGAAGTAGTGGGGAGACATTGTAATAAAAGAAAACTTGTGTGTCCACTTTTGGAAATAAAAAGCAAAAATTTGAGTGAGTGTGTGTGTGTGATCGGTAGCCCCTTTCCCTCACACTCTCTTTACTTCTCTAATATGCTAAAGGACAACAATAAAGCAAAAGCAAATAAAACACTCTCTCACCTCACTCTCTCATTTCCCTCATCTCTCTCTTCTTCCTTAGTCCCATCGATTTCTCTCTCTTCTCCCTCCTAGGCTGGGCGATTTTTGAAGCTCCAAGAAGCTCCAATGGCTTCTCCACTTTGACTCCATGCTCCATCTCAATGTGAGCCCCAAATGCGAAAATAAATACATATTCTTGCTCCCCTCATCATCCTCTACACTTCCCTCTTTTTTAAATTCCAAAATGATGAAGTTCATTTTCGTGGGTATACCCCATTGGTGAAGAAAATAGCATCAATGTGTAGCTTGGGGTTCCCTCTCTCCATCAAGGTAAAAATCTACATGAAAGACTCATGTTTTCTCCATCTTGTTTCATAACCGATTTTGCCCATTGTAATGCCATTTTCTCTCTCTCTCTTTTGAGCATAAATTTCACCTTCCAATGGTGGTGGATTCTCCTTCTTGAACCAAGGGCTAAAGCCCCTCCTAAAACACTCCAAAGGTAAACCCTAGAATTTGTATTCTAAACACTCCAATGAATTAGTGTTAAGTTAAGGGTTAGCATTTTAATTGCACTTATTTTGTGTACATTGGGTGATGGGAATGGAGTTTGACAACTCCATTCCCTATGTAGCCGATTTTGAGGCAAGAAAGGAAGAAGGAGGAAAAATATGAAAGAAAGAAGGGAGTATAAGCTCAAGGTAAGAGCTCTTTCCTAATGTTAAATTCTATTGCATTAGAGTAATGGGAATGGGTAAAATATTTAAAGAACCCAAAACCTTGTATTAGTATTGAGGATTGTGAAGTTCAAGTATTTAAGAGCAAGTATTTGAATTGTAGGCTTTGGAGCCAAATGTAATGTGTATGTGTATTAAAATCGTGGATTGAGAAAGTATTGGTGAAACTATATTTGCTTTGTATTGCTGGTAGGACCCTTGTATGGGTGTGGCTAGAATAGGAAGGATTTTAGTGAGAATGTGTATGTGTGGCTAGGTAAGAAAAGTAGATGAGCTATGGCAAAATTTCGGTAGGAATATGTACATGTATGAATGACTTGGTGAATGGGAGAACCAAGGTGCGTATTAGGGATTGTAGAGATGTTTAATGGCCATGAAGTAGTGGCTATAGTATGAGAATGAAAGAATGTAAAATCTGTTGCAAGAATTGTTGAATGGCATTGGAGAAACTAGGAAGACTTATGTACATGACCTAGGGAATGAGTATTGGACTTGAAGAGGTGAGGCAATGCATTGTAGGCCTTGGGAATGGCATTAGGAGAGGAAACTATGTATGGAGGAAGTATGAACCAAAATCTGTAGCAAAGATGTATTAAATTGCATTGTGGAACTAGGAAGAATTAGTGTGCAAGATTTGGTAAGAGGAGAGTTGGATTTTGGTATAGATGTTGTAGATTGCTTGGAATTGCATTTGGGAAGCTAGCAATGGTATTGGAAGTAGGAGTAATAAATGGTAGAAGTAGGAACAAAAATCTGTTGCATTGTAGGATGAAAACTGGTGCAAGTGTTGTGAAGAAGTGAGGGAAGATTGTGTAAGGGAATGTAGGAATTGAGTAGTAAGTTTGGTGGATGAACCAAGGCGATTTAGAGGGCTTAGCTAGTGCTAAATCATGTGGGAAAGAATTGGTAAAGATTGGGGGAACAATGGGTAAAGAAAACACCCAAAAACAGATTTTTAAACTGAAGTACTGGGCCGGACCGGACTTGCGACCGGACTTGCAAGTTCGGTCGAGCCCAGATTTACGAAGACAGGAAACCTTCTGGAATCGACCGACCTTGCGACCGGAATTGCAAGTTCGGTCAGACCAGAAATTTCTCCCGTCAGAAACCTTCTGGAATGGACTGAACTTGCGACCGGACTTGCAAGTTCGGTCGGCCAGAAAAAAAATTCCCGTAAGGCGAGCTACTGGAATGGACCGACCTTGCGACCGGACTTGCAAGGTCGGTCGGGCTAAAATTTTCAAATACGAAACTTACTGGAATGGACCGACCTTGGGACCGGACTTGCAAGGTCGGCCGGCCCTGGAATTTTCACACGATGTAGCCTACTGGAATGGACCGGACTTGCAAGGTCGGTCGCAAGTCCGGTCGAGTAAAAAAAAATGTTTTAATTATATGATTATAGTGATCATCTATACATGTATATATGCCTATATACACATATGCATATATATGTAGTAATACACCATTAATGAAGTAGTAATGGTAAGAAAGTAAGTAAATGAGTAAGGAAGCAAGCTTAAGAAGTAATAAGGAAAAGAATGGTTTTATAACCAAGTATGAATGTAAAGGAGTAGTAAGTAAACATTGAGAGTATCAATGAGGGAGTAAGCTAGATCAATAATAGACCATTGACCACACTACTTCATGTATGTATAGGAATCAAATAGTTGATCCTCGAAGGAGCCAGTAGTACGGATACAACGGTGAACGGTATGATTTCTTCATGCTCTGTATCCTAACTTGGTTACCCCGATTTGTGTGCTTATGTGATCACCAATAAGATAAATGCACGAATCGGATTTATATTGCACTTAACTGTGTTTGAACTATTTGTTCTTGTTGTATCTTCTTGAACAACTAGTTTGTATAATTCACGAAATGAATGAATGGGAATGAGAAGTATGTGTAAGTATTGTGTACTTGCGTATTGTATGTATGTATGGAAATGAAGTACTGACTTCTACTAATTCCTAACATTCTAACTCCTAACTTGAGTAATGAGTAAAATGGAATGAGTAGAAGTCCGATATAGTTTCGGCAACGCGTGAGGATAAGGAAACACAAGAGGTTGGATCCGAATCCTGGCTGTAATCTTTTCCATGGACCAATTCCCTTGAATGGGTAGCATCCTGGATTAGTGGGCCACCCTAAAGCCCGGTGGTGGGATGTAGTAATCCCTGCCCGGAGGTCATACCGACTTAACTGGAAGTAAAGTATGTAAGAAGTAAGTATTGTATTTGTATTGGCCTTGACTATTGTAAGTCATTGACCCGGAGCAAAAAGTATTGAACACCCGATTAACCCGGGTGTGTAATGAAGCCAACTGGACCTTTGTATGTATTGGAGAATTGTATCTCCGTATTGCGTATTGAATATGGAATGAGTATGTATTGTATATGTGTATTCTGGAAGATGGTAAGTAAGTATTGGTTGACTTGTATTGTCTTCCAAGCATGTATGGTACTGTACGTATGTATGTATATCTTGTGTAGTATCGTAGTATCGTGAATGAAGGCATGTATGAATGTATGTATGTATTGCAAATGAATTCCATGTATTCGACCAAATGGTCGGCGTACCCTCGCTAGTACGCGGGGTATGCGGTTATCATATTCAACGAAAGCTGACCCCCTCGGGGGAACGTTTTTAGTGCGCAGGTACCCGGACCGGATGCGGTCAAGGTAAGAGACCGGCGGCGCGCCTTGTAATTAGAAGTATCTAGTTTGTGAGGAATGGGTAGCAGATTGACTCCTAGTGAGTGTGTATGACTTTGGGAGAAGTACTGTAATGAATTTGGAACCTAGTAAACTCGGTATGCATTGTGTATTAGCTTGTACGGAATTGCGGAGTATTGTATTGAATGGAGTATTGTATCGAATGGAGTATTGTAGTACTCAGCAAGTAATGAGAGTATGTATTGTAATGAGTAGTACTCGGATATTCCGGTCCATCAGACCGATGTTGTATGTAGTAGTAGCCTTGTTAGTCACGTGGGTGGCTAACGGCATTGTATCCCCGCCGTTGAGTAAGTATGTATCCACTGCGAGAGTACGAATGTATAAGGAGTTGGACGGTAATTACAGTTTTAGCGGTAGGGGTGTTACAATGTTATCCATAATTTTCAATATACCTCTTATGCATCACACTCTTGTATTAACGATAATATAATATCATAATCAAATATGTAAATTATAAACATTATCGTTAGCTCATTCAAACAAGCACAATAAGAATTTTTTTTAGTATAACTCTAATACAATCTACAGAGAGTGGGGAACTTAGTGTCAAAGATGATAACTCATCAACTCGACTACATTGTTTATGAAGACAAGGAGAAACTCTTAATTGCTTAACTTATATTACTTGTTCGAACAAGTAAACTTACATTTGTGATTAGTACAAATTTTGTGCAATTAGATAAACAAAATATACATGCCATTTTCATTGCATAAGGAAAAAATAATTTAAAGATCCCCACCGCACTTTTACTATTAAATAAACAATACAATATTTAAAATCCTTTTCTTGAAAACAAATTTAGTTATGAAATTTTTCTGATTTATGTGTTGCTTATTTATGCAAAAATAACTAGCAGAGATCTCACTCACCAATGTATATTTACAATGTATATTTACTTATGAAATGTGAATTAACAAGTAATTTAAAGTGGACAAATAAGCTAACCTAACTATACTTAAACAAATAATGCTCAAACATTGTTCCACCCCATATATAAGCATAATAAATCTAGCCCAAATACGCTAACCTAACTATACTTAAAAGAAGAGCCAAAAACAGCAAAAAAATTCACTCGGACATTTCGTCAAACACCTTGTGTGCATACATAAATTTATTAGTTTAACAACCAAATCTTGCAAAGATTTCACACACACAATAAATATCAGCATCCACAATCACAATGTGACAACAATCTATCAATTTTACAACACATTTGTCCACTTTAAATTACTTCAGAGGGTCTATTTTGGCGGTTCCTAACAAAGAACCGCCGAAATAGGTCATTTTAATTTAAAAAAAAAAAAGAAAAAGAAACACCTATTTCGGCGGTTTCGTAGAAGGAACCGCCGAAATAGGTCTCTTTTATTTTTTTTATTATTAAATAGGGCCTATTTCGGCGGTTCTTTGTTAGGAACCGCCGAAATAGACCCCTTCTTTACAGACCGCATACATCTCGGGCCCCTATTTCGGCGATTTTATCTACAACCGCCGAAATAGGGGCGCCGAAATAGACGTTTTTTGTACTAGTGTTGGATCATGGAGCTAAGAGCTACAAGGATTTGAAGATGGAGAATGTATGGTTGCTAGAGCAATTGAGAAGGGAGGAGAAGGTTGGAGACGGTGGGAATCAAAAGGAATGAGGGAAGTGAGGTGAGAGGATGACTTTGTGAGATATTTTACATATAAAGCAAATAGTACTTTACTTTACTTACTTTTCCTTTCTCCCTTTTAATTTGCTAGCTAAGTTGGATGACTCACAACTTAGAAAACCGGCCCCTATTATATAATAGGATATTTTATAGCCTTTTTTGACCAATTAAACAACTTATGTTACTTATAACTTAAACTAGCACTATTTGAGCACTATTCACAAATTAAGGCACATAATTGTGAAATTTTTTATTTCCCATTGATTTAGGCTTCCTAATGTGATACTAAGTAGTACAGATGTTGATTAAAGAGTAATGATGGACATTTAGCCACTCAAAACTCATTTCCAAAACAATTTTTCAAAAATGTGCTTTAAGGCTCCTTAAGGCACATTTTGTGTTTTAACTTGTTTTCAAGCTTGGTTTTATTTAGTAATTGATTTAACATGTTCATTATCATGTTAATAAGGTCTAGGAATGACCTTTAGGTCTTATACAAGGTTACACCAAGTCTAGGGCAAGTATTTGCTTAAATTGACTTTATGGTGTTTTCTTGTGTTTTCTTTGTTTAAATTGTCTACCAATGTTTCTTAAGGACTTAATTTGTCTTATCAAATCATAATTGCATGTTATTAAATCTTGGTAGGCTCTTTGGGTCCTAACCAAGTTCATTCCAAGCTTAGAGCATGTTTTTGCTCAAACTGTCTTAGTAGTACTTTATTGTGTTTACTATGGTTTAATTTACTTAATAGTATTTCTAAGGCACTTTTTAGCCTTTATATACCATTGTATAATATTTAAACAACATATCAAGGTTTGAGGTATTTCATATCCAGGTTTTCACCATCACTTATGACAACATGCCTTTGGTGTGTTTAAAGTGTGGTCTATTTGTTCACATAGCCGATGTGTGCCCTTCTAACCGTGCTGATATGGATTGAGACACTCCCTTTGGCATGTGGCTTAACACTAATGTCTACCTAGCAAGGATGTGGACTCGTAATCTTTGCTTTGTGCCACACTCTGTGATTTATAGGCAAGCGATTGTCTATGACCTTTTGGGGCAAAGATAAGACCACATCATGACAACAAAGTTCATGCAAGAAGGCCTAGAGATCTTTCAAGGTTTGGGCTGAGGGTTGCCAATTATGACCCCTTCCCGCTGCTTGCAGCCATGCACATTATACCTGGAAATTTGGGATGATGGGTTAGGTTGATATTATCAACCCTAACCCAACCCTTTCAAAATATCATTGACCCAACTCAACCCAAAAATAAATGGGTCAAAAAAGTATCACCCTAACCCAACCCATTTAAAATCCTTAAACCCTAATCCAACCCATTTTTAAGCAAACAATACCCCATATTACTTAATATAGTCATAAATGTCACATTACATGAGATTAAATTTTATATATTTAGTACAATAGCTAATTTGATATACCACTTTTCAAAGCAGTGGCAGACCCAGGATCTAAATTCTGTAAGGTCACTCTTAATTTTCTAATAAAAATTTTTTTTAGAACATTAATAAATGCAAGTCAAATTTCAAAAAAAAATTACAACATTCCAGTTATATTTGTCCTCTTCGGGACTTCATCACCTGAAAATGACACATAATAGTTTCATTGTTAGTGGTCTCAAAAATAAATCTTTCAATATAAGTAATTAAAAAAATCATTAAGAACTTCATCATTCATCTTATTCCGCAAATCAGTCTTGATATATGTCATTACAGAGAATGCCCTTTCAATGGTTGCTATACCGACCGGTAGATTTGATGCAAACTTCAATGACAAAAAGACCCGTGAAATTTTCAAATGTTGTTTTATTTCAACCAAATTTCTTGCAAGATCATTGATTCCCTTCAACTTTCATGCAAAGTGAAATTTTAGATTAGGTAAAATAGCTATTGGAATAATTGAATAAAATAAAGAGTTGAACAACATACCTTGTTTGCTTACGATTGCGATTTGGGAGAAATAAATATATTGATCAATTTTTCACATTATATTAACAAAAATTTGCAAACTAACCAAAGATATGAGAATGCTACTTGTAATTAAAGAAATATGAATACAACATATTTGATGCCATAATAATATTTTCAAATTAATAGAAATTAGAACGAGACGTTTAGATTTCTAATTTGTAGTTTCTTGGAAGCAAAACGAAATTTCAGAACTACGCAAAATTGCTATTGGAACTTGAAGAAAAATAGTTAAATAAAATAAAAGAGTTGAATAGTATACCTTGCTTGCTTACGATTGGAATTTAGAGGTACGTTGGGGAAGATAAATCCAAGTTGAATGGAATGTTCTACACATGTGTAAAGATGGAGAAGTGAGAGTTTAGGGAAAACTAAAAAGTGGAACTTTGTTGCAGAGGAAGGAAAGTTGAAAGAGAGAAGGGGGAGGGAGAAGGGGAGGAGCGCAACATAAAGAGGGAGGAAAGATACAAATAAAAAATAGTAAAATAAAAGTGGGAGGGTGAAAGTCAGGAAGTGGGAGAGTAAAAGTCAAGTTTTTTTTCTTTTTTAGTTTCTATACATACCATAGTAAGTGGGAGATTCAAACTGAGATCTCCTAGATTATTCATGCATTCCTTACCACCAGACTATACAGACCTTAGTATGATGGGGTCATTTTTACTTATGTATTAAGAGTGACTTGTATTATAAACTTTATGAATTCTTTAAATTTAATGGGGTCACATAGGTCCGCCCTTGTTTCAAAGTACTTAAGCAACTTTTCACACCCTTGGATAGCATTTGATAGATCACTTTTCAAAATACACTATCCACTTCTAGAAATTAAAATACATAAAGTACTATACTTATCCTACTATAATGTCATTCACAAAATACATATCTCCACTTTTGTTCAACATTCTGCATCATCTAAACATACCAGTTGTGTTTTATCATTTAGAAAAAGTCAAAACATATATCATTCACAATAAACAATATCTTGGAGTAGTTATCTTCACATCATCAACTGCAGAGTTGGCAGAGTCAAACTAAATAAATAAGATGTGAAGTCAAAACTCTCAAAATGATTGTTTGATATGCAGAGCTGGTTAGGCCGTTTGTTTGATTAACATAATGAAATGTGTGATATTTTTAATGGTTGGATAGTCCAACTGGACTTGGGCTGAGTAAAATATTTTCTTCTTAAAGCTAAGGCATAATTTGGTCTGAAAATAATATAAATGTACGTCAATATATTCCACTTTTATTATTAACAAATATATTTTCGGGTTTCGGTTAGGTCATGGGTTTAGATCTCGACCCTAACACAACCCACATGAAATACCCCAAACCTAGATATGGTGTTTAGATGTTAAAATAAGATATAATAAGGCTAAATATGCCTTAGAAACATTGGTAAACAATTTAAACCATAGAAAACACAAGGAAACACCATAAAGGCAATTTAAGCAAAAACATGCTCTAAGCTTGGAGTAAGTTTTATTAACACCCAAATATCATTCTAAGACCTTATTAACATGCTAATGGACATGTTAAATCAATTACCAAAGAAAACAAAGCTCAAAAACAAGTTAAAACACAAATTGTGCTTTAAGGACTCTTAAAGCACATTTTTGAAAAATTGTCTTAGAAATGGGTTTTGAGTGGCTAAATGCCCATGATTACACCTTAATCAACTTGTGTACTACTTAGTATCACATTAGCAAGCCTAAATAAATGGGAAACCAAAAATTTCACAAATTTGTGCACTAATTATGAATAGTGCCCAAATAGTACCTAGTTTAGACTTTAGTCAACTTTACTTAATTTTTTGGTCAACAAAGACCATAAATATCCTAACTAAACAAAGGGGGCTGGTTTTTGAAGGTGGGGAGTCACCACATGAGCCATCCAACTAAAGAAAGAAGAAGGGAATTAAAGAAAAAGAACTATTTACCTTTTTAGAAAATATCTTACTTTAGCTCTCCTCTCTCCTCTCTTTCTTCATTCTCTTCTTTCTCCACCATTTTTTCTTCATCTTCATCCTCTCCAAAACCGTAAAAACCAGCTCCATTCTCCTCCATCTTCACTTGCTCACCAAATACTCATTTTAGCTCCAAATCAAAAACTAAGCATAGATTACTCTTAGTTAGAGCAAGCTCTTTCATTCTATCTTTTCAAATCTCCAAAAGATCAAGTTTTGTGCCATGGAAAAACTCCATTGAAGGAGGAAAATTCAGTTTGAAGAGCTCCTTTGCTTCTCCACATTCAAGGTAAGAAAACTTAAAGAAAAAACTAAAGTTCCTCTCATTTTTACCTATGGCCAAAAATTACCTCTCATGGAGTCTTGTTTTTATTTCTTGAACTATTTTTTTAATCTCCAAGGACTAGTGGATGTCCTCCTTGATTCATACCCAAGTCTATCTTGAGACTTTAAAGGTAATCATCCATTTTTAAGGCTTAAAGCACTCTTTTTAACCTAGGAATGATTCCTTAAGTTTAGGTGCATTCCTTAGCACTCATTAGATTATTTGAATGTGGATTAGAACATTGGCAAGAGAACTAAAGTTGCATGCTGAAAATCAATCAAGGAAACCAAGGAGGAAAGTTAGAGAAGTTTGAGAAAAACAAGGTAAATTACTTACCTTAAGGTGGTTTATTGCTTTAAGGGATGGGATTTATATAGATGATAAGTGTAGCTTAGAGTTTACATTAGGCAAGGGCTATAAAACCTAGGAGAAAGAACATGATCATATTTGAGAACTTGTGACTAAGGAGCAAATGAGAATTGAGATAGTTAGATAATCATAAGGTGAATTACAAGAACACTTATATTGCTATGGGAGCATTGTTGTGTGTATTTGTAGGTTGAAGGCTATTAATTATGGGAAATTCAGTGTTTAAGTTTATGTTTTTTAAGGGCCTAAGTGCCAAGCAATTTAAGTTTATGCACTATATTATGATGTGGTGTAGTTTGGGTGTAGTTTGGGTGTAGTTTGTGTGTAGAGAATGTTTATTAAGTATTTGAGTGTTCTTGGTTGTTTAAGGGTGAAAAACTGAATATGTGGGCGTAGGAATATGCTAGAGAAGCCATGTCAAAATTTGGTTGAGAAACTTGGTGTTTAAGGTGTTCTAAGGAGATTTTATGACCTAAGATGTACTAGTAAACATTAAGGGTTGTTTTTGGTGAAAATGAATAAGTTAGGGTGCTCTTGAGTGTTAGGATGACCTTGGAATGTCTAGGAGGAACTAGGGGATACAATGGTGAATTTAAGGTACAAAAATCAAGGAATGAGAGGTTCTAAGACTTGTGCAAAGTTTGGTAGTAAATGAGGTATTATGTCTTGTAATGACTTAGGTATTAACTAGAGTATATAACCTTGAGAAATTTGAGTTAAGGAAATGGGAATGCATAATGATGCTTTAGCAGTGGTCAAAATGGTTGCAAATAAACACTTGGTTAGTTGAGGTTTTAGGTAAAACCTACATGTTGGAAGTGTAAGAAACTAAGTATAAGTGTTAGGAATTTTGTAAGAACTTGAGTGAATGATCAAGGAATTGGGTATGAGTTTGATGGATGAATTATGAGGGTTTTAAGGTGCTAAAATGATGTAAAACATGCTAGAATACTTGTGGAAATGTTAGAAAAAGATTGGAGAATTGAGGTTGAAAAGAGGTCAAAAATCATCATTCTGGACACATTTAGTGTTGGTCCGGGTTTGTAAACAAGTACATAAACCCGGACCACGCCAAAAACTAGGCAGAAGGTTATTACCGTGGCTTGGTCCGGGTTTATATCCCGGTACACAAACCCGGACCAGTTACAAAACATGCCAGAAACTTATCTGATGCATTGGTCCGAGTTTACATCCTCTGACACAAACCCGGACCAACCAAAAAATGCCACAGAATGTTCAAAAATGGGGTTTTAAGGTTGGGACTTGTCTGGTAATGATATTATAAGATTGTTAGGACATAATTAATGACATATAATGGTCATTAGGGGCATAAACAAGCTTAAGAAATAATGAGAAGTAAGTGGCTTTTTGAGGTTAAGTTTAAACTATAATGACTTAATGTTTATTAATCGGGAATCATTAGTGATTAGTTAAGATAAGTTAATTAAAATTAATTAACCACCCGATTGGATGAATATTATAGGATTTGAGTATTTGGATTCCGGAGAGGAGCAGACACGACAACCGACGGTGAACGGTATGGTTTTCTTGTAGCCTGCTTGCTAACGAGGTGTCCCTCGGCTTGTGTGCTATTTGTTTATGTGTTCCGACTAAACAAGATAAAACATACAACCGGTTTATTGTATTTGTTGTGTGTTTATGATGAAAACTAACACACTTGACTTAAGTTCAATTACTAACAATGTTTAGTAACAATGGTATGAGTTAAGAACACCCTCTTTTATATTGGTTGGTTAATACCCGAAAAAGGTTTAACTAACACCTTGCCTTGAAACTTTCACTAACTGGAACTTGGGGGTGTGAGGAATCCGGGACTGACTCCGGTCATGCATGTTAAGGAAAGGGAGTCGGTATCTGAATCAGATCCGACTTCCGCTTGAGACTCATCTTTGACTTGTCGCCTAGAGTCGACATATAGACTCGACCACCTTGGATTACAGTCCAAGGTGGGAGGCCAGATTAAGATGGTGTGGTGGGATCACCTAAATCCCAAATTTAAGATAAGATTTTTATTTAAACCAATGGAGTTGATAGCTCATTGGCTAAGGTTACTTTTGACCCGACAAAGATAAACATTGAGATAAGAAACAACCGATTCTAATTAAAGAAAGGTTGGCACATTGAGATAAGAGTGTTTATGAGAATAAGAGAGGTATTGGATTAAGGAGTTAAAAATCTAACTCACTTACTTAAGGAGCGCTTCTAAGTCACTCATTGTGTTTGAACTATGATTGTTCATTTGATATGTGGTGTTTATTGTACTTCTATTTATGTTGTATGATTAATCAACTGCATGCTATCGACAATTAGTCGTCATAGCCCGTTAGCTTGGGAGCTATAAGAGAATCGTACCAGCAAAGGTGCTGACCCCTCGGGGGTAACTGTTTAAATTTTGTAGGTAAGCTCCCGCAGAAGACTCACCTTGAGAGTAGGAGCGGGTAGACTTAGGATGGGTTTATTTTGAGTACGGGATGTGCATGTACACCCGTCTGTTGATATTTGAGATTGTGGTAAACTTGTTAGACTTGGAGAATACTTTAAACTCGGTTGGTGTTTTTGGATAAGTGTTGTAATTATTAAGTTCGGTATATTCTGTATGTTCAGACCGTAGCAAGGTACTGGGTATTGTAATCAGTTCCGTTGCGATATTGGTATATATGTTAGTAAGTTTTTGCGACTACCACGTTTGGATGAGTTGGGGTGTTACACCATAAAATTAGCTTATTACCCTAACCCACCCCAAAAATAAATGAGTCAATAATCAAAACCATGACCCACAAAATTATGGGCTGGGTCAAAATTACCAGGTCTAATGCACATCGACCAGCCAGAGTCTTCAAAAGGGGGAGGAAGAGAACTTTTCACAGTGTCCTAGTTGAGGCCTTTAAGGCTAAATTATGGGATATGACGGTTCTAAAAGCTAACTGCAAGGAGAAGAAACATCTTCTGTCTCTCGGCCTTTACCTCCAGACTAGAAGCAGGGGTAAGAAGAAGATGGTCCAAAAGGCGACTCTTGGGTGGCCCTAGGGTCGCCATGAAATATGAGCTTCGACTAACTAATTGCATGATCATGGGCACTGGTCATGCAATTAGTTTCTTTTAGGTGTTTTTGACCAGTTTAGTACCCCTTTTATCATTGTTCATTAGGAGTTCTATCTGTAAGTGCCCTAGCTATCTAGTTAGCCTTATTTAGTGTGGTTTTGTTGGGTGGATTAATCGTTGTTTGTCATTTGGTGTTGGAATTCCATGACCCTTTGGTTATCTTATGCATCAGTAGGTTTGTTGTTACAACACTAGACCCTTATTTTCAGGTTTTGTTGGTGTTTATTTTTTAAACTGATTGCGCTTCTCGAGATAACATATTTTGAAGGTTGTGCTCTTTATCTACATTCTAGGTAATTGTCTAACAAGACCATGTTGTGCTTAGTAGATTGGCTAACTGTGGTTTAGGAAATATATATTGGCCTATCAATATTGTCCACTAGTTATGTCATGTCTAACCCTTTGTTGACTCTAGTTTGCATTAGTTTTAAGTTAAATTTAGTGTCTCTAGGCATTTAACCCTCCTCTTATATATATGGTTTGTGCTAAAAAAGTTACTACAAATTTTACTCACTTATATGTCACATAAGCAATCCAGTCAGCATGTTAACTGACTACCATGTAAGAGAGATACATCATTCTTTCGGTGGTCAAGCCATAAGGTACAAACATACCATCAAATATACCACCGAAGAGAAAGCGACAATCTATGTCGATAAATAGACCACAAATACATAGTATATTAGGAGGATCAGACAGGCGACCATGCAGCGTTCCTACACATTACTGTGTGTGGACTACTTATGTTGCAGTCCCAGTCAACTGCTGACTGGGCTGTCTTTTTGTTATATTAACTTTAAATTGTATGTTTTAAGTATAAGTCCGAATGAAAATTTTTTGCACCACGGTTCATCTAAATTCAAGCTCTTTAAAACTAGACCAATCATGAATAAGTTTTGATAAGTTTAAAATCTTATATTAACTACATGTATATATCCACATATCAATGAAACTTATGATTCACCATATAAAGTTTAAAATACACCATACAATAATAATGAAACACTACAAAACTAATTATTTTTTATTGGTTCCAAAGTTTGTTATCTAATTCGCCACTTATTAGTTAATGAATCATAATAACATTTTAGTGAATCCTAATATAAAAAAATAATGAATCATAACATCATTTTAGTGTATCATCGTAAACATATAAAAAAAATAAATTTAAACAATAATACAATACAAAACAATAATTAGTATATAAGAAAATACATGATCCATCATATAAGGTTTAAAGTACACCATACAACAATAATACACCACAAAACAATAAGATTTTTTATTGGTTCCGAAGTTTGTTATCTAATTCACCACTTATTAGTTAATGAACCATAATATAGATTAATGAATCATAATAACAAATTTAATGAATCATAATATCAAAATTAGTGAATCATAACATCATTTTAGGGTATCATCATAACATATAAAAAAATTAAACAATAATACAACACAAAACTATAATTGATAAGTAATGTTTTGTTCTGATTAAGTTTGTTATCTAATTCATCACTTATTAGTTAATGAATCATAACAACAATTTAATGAATCATAATATCCAAATTAATGAACTATAGCATTATTTTAGTGTATCATCATAAACATATAAAAAAGGGAAAATTCACAAAATACCACAATTTTAAAAAAAGGATTTTTTGATACCATAAAAATAGTTTTAATTTACAAGTTATCACTAATTACTAATCTTAAACCTTTTAAGACCAAAATAACCCTACCTGTTAATAAACAAAGTTCACATTATATCACATAAAGGTTTTTAAGTCACAATATACCATTAAAATCAATAAAATATATCAAACAATTAAAAATTTAAATTTAAGTGTATTAATATATTGGTTAAAATTGTATAAAAAAATACCTTATATTTAATTATAAAATCTCTAAACAAATTCAAATTATTATACTTATATAGAAACTAAAAAATAAAAAAAATAGTTAAGAGAATTATAATTTATTTTTTTATAATATTACTTTATATATTTAAATAAAACAAATTAATTTTTGAAATTTTAGTAATATTACTTTATTTTATTTTAAATATATAAAGTAATACTATAAAAATTAAACTATCATTCCCAATACTATTTTTGACTACCTTTAATTAAATTTATGGCTTCTCTATTATATTATATTTTTTATATTTCTTTACATTTTATTTCATTATTTATATGGTATTTTCTATTTTGCACAATTTTAACTAATTTATTAAGAACTTAAATTTTTACTCTGTACTTTTTTGATATATTTTATTAATTTGGTTTTATTTTATGAATTAGAATATATAAAGTAACATTGTTAAAAAATAAATTTTCATTCTCATCATTGTTTTATTTTTGGTAAAAAAAATTAGTTTCTATTTAATATAAAATAATTAATATATTTTTTATATTTTTAAAAATTATAATTAAATGTATTGGTTTTTTTATTTTGTACAATTTAAATCAATAAATTAATAAATTTTAAATTTCATTATTTTTACTGTTTATATATTTTATTAATTTTTATAATATCTTGTGAATTTAAAATATATATGTGGTACGTTTTAACAAATATAAGAGTATGTTGATCAAGTTAGTAGTTAGTGATGTCTGATCAATGAATAATTTTTTTATGATATCATAAGAACTTTTTAAAAACTGATAATATATAAATTAGGTCCGCAAAGAATGGTAAATTCTATTATACAACCGATTGTACGGTGAGCATCGTGCAACCGTTCATTTTAAATTCAAGTGTTGTTCAAGTTTTTGTATTGATTGTTCATACTGATGTAAAAGTTACATGTGTTATTATGAAAGTTATTCAACTTTATATGATGGTTGTTCAAATAATTGTGAAGATTGTTCGGGAGTGTACATAAGCATCGTACAACCGGTTCGGCAAAGAATGACTAGCCCTCAGGTAAGAATCTGCGTTGGAGGATATGTCTGGACAAGTTTCCAAATGAAAACTGGCACGTTACAGACGAAAAAATATACCGGAGAAAAACTGGAAATAAAGATGTGGAATTGGGGGTCTCCAAAACCCCATGCCATGTCATAGGTTTAGCAGGAAAATTCGGCAAGGTTGTAGAGGAAGACGACATATCAGCGGTCGCATTTACAAATTACAGTACAAGCACCACTCAACAGGATGCAAATATCCCTGGAACGAAATGTCTAGAAAAATGCCAAGGAACAAACTAGGGATATTAACTGACTAGTCCAGTCCGATAGCAAGAACAAGGCTCTTTCTTTTTTTCTGAAGAAGAATGGGGAAGAACAAGGCTCTTCTGATCAAACTTCAGGCACTTCCATCAAACTAGACCTTGGCTGGATCTAATTTCATGTATGGCTCGGTCAATCAAGCTCAAGCAAGATGGTGAATTTCCAATTGGTTAGTCTTCAAAACGGGTGCTGCAGTTATTACACCGTGCAATCGAGGACGAGTTTCCTCCAATCACCATATACGGGCGGGCACGTATGTATCTGTCTATCGAGGAACCTACCGGTAGCGAGCAGATACCGGTCGTCAGGTCCCAAACACAACTTGGCCATTTCCATCCATTTCGTGCAGATAGGTAGAACTTCATCATTCATCTGTCATATCAAAAACGTGGTAAGCTGTGTAGTAAAGGCTTAGGCCGTAAGGAAAGTCTACAGGACGACCATCTTAGAATCAATCAAAACTCATTGTGTGATTTAATGGTTGAAATTAAATAAGTGTAGGTAAGTACTCTATAATATAATAAGTTTTTGTGTAGATAGTGACAAATGTGGCATATTTAGGATGTCGTAAAAGCCAATGCTTTAGGACTAGAGTCGCTCCATCTTTATCCCTCTTTAGTCTATATTAACTCTACTCGTCACTTATATATTACAACATCGAACATCATCAGTCTATGACATCAACAAACAATATGTATTGTCACTTTTATTTTTTGGTCATAATCGTGTATCTTTTAGACATCACCCAAGACATGCAAAATTGTTTGCTCATAATCATGTGGCATGGTCAAATACTGGTTATGACAATTAGAAATCCAACCCAGGATTATCCAAGAATGTAGAATCAAGTAAATCAAATCAGACACCCAGGAGAATCCATGACCGGCACCAACCTTGAAAGATGATGCTATGCAGTTGCAAGCTTCAAGTGCGAGGATTCCACAAACAGCCTTCACAATTACATTCCAAATCCAACGGATTATAATCATAAAGTGAGTCAAACAAAAACATTTCAGGGCCAAGTAGTACCTCAGATTCCTCTTCTTGTATGACATTAACCATAGTCTGAAGAACAGATCTGGACAACAAAGTCAATTCTTGTTGATAAGAGAGATCACCAGTGTACAGGAAGTCATTACCGAAAACCTGAAATAAACAAGCCTTGTTTTGATATATGGATAGCTCTCTGCAAGCATGAATAAAACAGGACAAGGGCATAACTACCATAATTTAAGGATTCGTGTCTACTAGGAACCAAGCATATTTTCTTTAAATTTATTTTGCTGATAAAGCATAGCTCAAGCCAATACCAAGGAATATACAGAATTAATGATATCTCGTGATACACTGAACATAAGCACCTATTCATAATTGTATCCAATATATTTACTCGTTTGATGATGAATACCTCCTTGCAGTTGACATGATACAGAATCCTATTCTGAGACAAAGCAGCCAAAAGTAGAATAACTCCCGACAGAGTCTTGATTTTGCATCTTCTTGTCATCCTGCTGAAAATTAGTACGAAGGTGCTTACAGAAGGAATGTCTATGATTTTGATTATATGCCAAATTGATCTTACCACGGTTGAGGAATTACGAGTGATAATAGTTTTCTGATGATGCGAGTGACTCCATGTTTGGCATCACCTACAAAAACACAAAGCCTAGTAAGCTAAGCTTTGAGAAGCATATAATTTACCCAAACACAGCTTTCATGGCTCTGTAAAGTAGCCACGGCAGCTTCCTGATCATAGACTAATCAGAAATAGCAATATCAACAAGTCATTTGAAACTACTTGATTATCTAATGCTGCTGAAATCAGCCAGCAAACTTCCCATTCTTTTTTCTTTTGATAGGTATCAAGGGTAGCGCGCCTCAAACATGTGATCTATCAGTTGCTAGCGCACTACACTCCCACCAAGCCACCATTGTTTTCCATCTTACAAGTGAACTAATCCACATTGACAGTTCTTATGTAACACTCCATCTAATCCTGAGAACGATTCTTTGCTTGAAGCAGCCTCAAACAAATCTACTGACAACTAGTAAACATTAAAGGTTTCGAACACAGTGAGTTTGTAAAAAACGAACGACAATAAACAGCTGAAAAAATGAACACTTGGAATGATGAGGGGAAGGTGTCAGTCACCTGGAACTAGAACAAGAAGGCTACAAAGCTTTTCCATCATAGATAAAAGACCATCAATATGAACTGACTGTTGGGATACTGCAAAGAGCACAATTCAGTACAAAATGTGACTAACACGCGATTGTTATCTTCAGCATTACACGATTCCACAAGTAAACAAGCCAGCAGCTGATTAGGTCATCCATAACCCTTTGTGCTACCAGTCTCAAATATAAATTAATTAGTCAAACTATTTAGAATTCAGCAGTTATAAGTATGATAATTAGTTGGTTAAGGATAGTTATACGTTACCGATAATTAATTAGGAAATGATATCTTTCTAGGCCTACAACGGAAAGATTAGGGCATCCAGATATTAGACCTCAAAAAAAAAAAAAGCATTTTGGCTAGGGAGCCCTAGGGGTTGACAGGAATTATTCTTGAGGAAGAGCTACCTTGTGGTGCACTCGTTGCACTTTTTTCTATCACCCATGTCTTTCTGTCCTAAAAGACTCAATGTGCCGAACTATCAGCTCCTTACACCTTACAGCAGTTATAAATGTGAAGATTTTGAGTAATTAATCCAACAGTAAACAGTTTCATAAAAATTACTAATTCTAGACCAAGATTTGACTAAAAAATCTTTCACTCAAAATCTTCAACGATATATATATATATATATATTCCTTTTTGCAAAAGATTTCTTCGATCCTCAAAATAAGCAGGTAGATAAAAGATAAGATGAATCAACTCAGAAGCCTTGAGATCTAATTTCCAGTAAATGGAGAAACAGGCAATGACGCACCATTATCAAGACCCAACTTTCAAGACAGATCATTACGGAGTCTATAAATTCATCTACGTGACAAACCAAGCCACACATCAGAGCAACCTGCCACCACAAAATAACACATCAGCTAAAAGTTCTTTAAGAGACCTTATTAGAACAGAATAGCGCCAATGTGTAAGAATAGCAAATACCTCTGTTGTCTCAAGATATAAATTCAGCTGCTTTATATGTGATGAAACTGAAGGAATTGTAACCTCACAGAATGCCAAACAAGACCTCATAAATGAAAATTGCTGCATTCCACCTTTCATAGCTGCAACTGCCAACTGATTGCTGATGTGAACAAGAGTTTCCTGTAAAAATGTGAAACATATTGACATAGCATTTTAATATGCTACATGTCGGGTAAACTAGGGGCAAGTTTTCTCTTCACTTGCTGGAATACAGGCATGTGTTACAGTGGAAATTCAGGCAATTCACTTGGTCAAAAAGTTCAGCTTAAACAACAAAACAGAAAAAAAAAACTCATATAATATCCTATAAAAACACTATGGATAAAAAAATATATACCTTGAGTTGATCCACATCAGCAAAGGCTTCACGACAATCACCAAAAAAGCCAAATATTGCTCTACCTCTTCACCATAATCAACCTATAAAAGATCATAAGAAAGCAACTCATATGTATGAACATGTGTGAGAAATTCAACAGCTATTACGCTTATCACAATCAATTATATTTTAAGCTGAACGATAGAAACTGTAATGTATCGCCTTGACCAAATAAAGTACCTCTCTTTGTTTGATTCAGGTATATTCTTAATAAAAAGTCAATTTCAAACTTCCACCGGTCAACTTTGGCTTGAGGTCCCAAACAATATACCAAATGAAGGGCAACTGTTCAAAAGAATACTTCCATTTACCTACATCTGATACCTTTTCATATTGAATACAAAGATATTAAGTAGGCACTGCAGTTCAACACTCATCCTTTCGCAGAATCAATGAAGTGTTGCAATTTGGGAAAAACATCTTTAATTGATCTAGATAGAATATTACTTGCTGGACAAAGCGTAAAAGCAGTTGCCTTAGCTGTATATCATCATCATGTGTTAGGCCTGCTGAGTCCCTTCCACCATAGAGACCCTGACCACTTCAAAAAGAATTGTATTGTGGAGGGATCACGGACAATAGTGTTCCTGTATAGCACAGCAGTAGCACTTAATGCTTACCTCAACCTGAGGAGAGTTCTCTTAAATATCAGCATGTCAAGAGAATAAACTATAACAGTCATGAGAAGGAAAATGTCATAAACTCGCAGAAGAAGAGCAGCTCACAAATCTGATTGCAGATAACAATGCAGGTTTGCAAGATCAAGAGGATAAGCACTCAAAGATCAAGGGGTTAATGACATCACAAATTTAACATAGATATTAACTAATCCCACGGGTTAAATGCATTAACATGATAGTAGTAAATCTGACATGTCCAATTCGGTGGTTGGTACCTGGTTGCCATCTTAAGCATAATGGCATTAACTCTCCTCTTTGCTCTCCCACGCAGAACATCCAGTAATTGAGTAAAATTATTCTGGTTTTTTTTACCATCAGAGGCAAAGGTGATTCATCAATAATGCAAAAGTTTCAACTATACTTTTAGCTAGGAACCATTGCAATAGCTCCTTTAATAGACAGCTCAGAAGGAATTTTTTTATCAGTCTATGAACAAACAGGTAAATCAAATCCAAATAGGTCAAGAGGCGCACCAATTGTAATGCATCTTCTAGACAATTCAAATGCATGAGGACCTTAACCAAGAAAGAGCTCAGACCGTCCATCTCCTATCAGATATCCACTTGCAGCATGCTCGCTTAGAGATGCCATAAAAAATCTTTTGCAAATCCTTCTCTGTGACAGAATGATTGATGGGGATCTTAGGAAAACATAATTGAGCTTAATCTGACAATTTATCCCCAGCCAAAAATCTACGTAACAATATTAATGAAAATTAAGTTGGATACCATTATCTGCTCAATGCACAGTTGTTCCAAAATGTAAAGTCATAGAAGCAATATGAGCATAATAGCTGAAAACTACTAGCAACAGAAATGGAGTTGAATTTTAAGAATGAAGAACCTCACCATTTGTTTCTGGAGGAAAAAGTCGGCAAACGCATCCACTACCTTCAGATAATCATCCAGGCTGTCATATAGACTAGTAACCTAAAATAAGTATTCAGTGTCAGATTGCAAACAAAGGCTTCAACATGTGGAACATACCGAAACTTTAAAGGTTTTTTAAGCCTCGTTTACATGCCAATCTGAGAAGAAAAATCAAGGAAATGGAGATCGATAACCTAGCATCATACTTTTATAGAGAGGTTATTTGAGAAGGATCAAGGATCAAAGAAAGGAATGCCCTTTTCCAGGACCAACAGAAGAAGGAAAAAAGAGCTAGTTTCCCTGGGACAAATTTTTTTGGGAAAACAGAAATTCACATCCCTGTCAAATGGAAATCAAAGGAAGCCTACACTTGAATTTTCACCATGTTTCTCATAGACTATAGGAAATGGGGGAGACTACGAAAGAAGAACCAGGATCGGTCCGGAGAAGTGACAAGGGAAGGCTGCATACCTTAATAATTTTTTTTCCGTAACTGCAGTGTTTACATCAATTGAATGACTTTGTTCAGAGAGTCTGAAGCCAGCAACCTCAATTATTACACTGAAATTTCAACATCAAAAATTATTGGGATACAAAGCTTTAGAATAGCTTAAAACGCACAGCATGACATTCATCATGATCAAGTACCTGAGCAAAGAGAAATCATTGCTGCATTCTATGAGCTGTAGAATATCCAAGGGACTAGTGAACTCACTATCTCGCTTGGAAGAGCCTTTAGCAGATGATGTAGGATTAAGGAGACATAAGAGGGCACTTTGGACATCTCTAGCTGGTTCATGAGCCCTAGCTCCAAAAGCACACTACTTGATTGCTTCATCAACAGTATAATCGAGTCAATGGACACTTCATAAAAACACAGAAATTGCTACCACAATATCAAATTGGTAAATATGGAACAATGGTACTGCAACATCAAGACTGGGCTATGATGATGCAGATGCTATTTGAAGAGAGAACGAGAATCTGTCATTAGAAGAAAAAAAAACACGAGGTGTTGAAATTTGAAGAATAAAAGCCAAGCAACAAGCCAGGCGCTGTGGTGCGTAGATAATATATTGGATGGGGTAGTCAGGATTGTAGCCTATTGAATTTTCTCACAGAACAAGCTAATCAGAAGCAACCAAATGATCAAGTAAGCTGAAAGCAAATATGATAAGGTGGCAACAAGTGCAAGCAAACTACTAACCTGCTCTTGTAATACAGATTTAATCATGAACTCTATAGTTGGTTCAATCAGGCTGATAACCATATGATTGCTTTTCGAAATTTTCCCACCTATGTTTTCTTTTGGTGATGCAAGCGGTGTCAATCTCAAATTGATTTCATTGATGCACTTAATGAAAAATCCTATGAAGATAAATAGACAAAAGGATTAGTAGTACGCTTCTATATTACTTATGCATTCACAGAAGGCAAAAACAGAGGCTTCAGGCGTATGACATCAAGTCAACCAGTTTTTTGCATGAATCGAACAAATAAAACATAAGGGAGTTGTAGGATAGAAGTTCAGAAATATGGTAAAATCACGCTGAAAACAAAACAACACTCCAAGACCACTGCCAATAATAATTTATTTCAAAAAAGAAACCCTTGATTCCCTGCTGACTTTCTTACTGAGCGTAGAAAGATACCTCAAACTTCAGAGGCTCTGTTCTCTTCAGCATAAAGAAAGTTTATAACCCAATACACTAAATGGTAACAGGAAAAGGATCTGATTTGTGACAATGTCATCAAGGTATTGGTATATGCATTCCCATTAATGTTGGGCTGATCATCTTTACATTTTCAAACTTCATTAAACTATTTGGCGACCTACAGAACTTCACTCATATAAATATATCACTCGCTATATAAACATTTTACCAGTTGGTAAAGAGTTTTAAACTGTTATGATGTCTTTACAACACCAACTACAGGAATAAAAATCCAGTTTACAGAGAAATACAATGCACTCAGGGGCATAAAGAAAACAAAAAAGTGCCTACCTTTGTCATGTGACGGCAGCTTTTGCACTGAGTGTATCATATACAGATGACAATAGGCAGAGGCTAGTGGATCTGCCAAACCCCTCATCATCAATACCAGACGACCTACGACTTGATCAGTACAATCAATTAGGAAACGCCAGCAAGGTAATATTGCCAGCTCCAAGTATCTGAAATCAAAGTTCAACAAAAAAATCTATTAAAAAGAAACTCAAGTAATCCTAAAAGTGGCAAAAGAATTCCTTATGCTACCAAATCAAAAGCACAGTGCAATTTACTGAGTTGATCACCAAACTGACCATGACATTATTAAACTGACAACTCCTTTCCGTTGCAAATCAGTTAGACCAAAGAAATAGTTGTGGAGAAAAATCAATCATGATACATATTGGGGATGGTATAGAAGCATAGAAAAGTGCTTAATAAGTGGGAGTTAGTGAAAGGGAGTGCACAAGCTATCCAAGCGTATAGATGTAAGAACAAGGAAACAACTAGATAAAAATATATAACTATAAGCCTTACATGCGTGGCAGTAGCTCACGGATGGAACCAACTTTGCAAAACCAGTTGTGGCAGGTTTCTTTGGCCTCTGAGCAGATATCACTAGCCCTGAAATCCTCTATCACCTCAAAAGTCAGAAGACAATAATCCCATAAGAACCCACCTAAAAGAGTCTCGATTACTGTTTCAGTTAGGGGTAATTGATCATTATATCAATTCAGTGAAAGACAAATATGGGAATACCAGACTTAGCAAGCTCAAAAGAGGTATCTATAGCTGAGATAGATACCTGATAAATTGTGAAATTGTGAACCATCTTCTGACGATACTGCCTTATGCTTGATGCGTTCCCAGACCAGATCACCAAGCATATCTAAGATATCTGTAGCTAAAGAAAACAATTTTGGATAAAATTGTAATACGGATGTGTCCATCAAAAGCCTTGCAACCTGGATAGCAGGACACCATATCAGCAATGTATAGCAAAACCACACAGCATAGATAAAGGTGGATAAATTTCAAATAGAAGCCCTTTCCTGAACAAATATAGACCAGACATAGTACAATGTATACTTGCCTTAATGGATAACCGTAGAGAAGTTACAAGATCACCAGAGCTCCAAGAATGTCTAATCTGACTCTTCATTTCACTTAGTTTTTCAACATATTCCTGCTGGGGGATAATCTTGATGCCTTCTGCAGTCATAACTGTGAATCTGCTAATTCATCTAGAGGTGTGGTTGAAAGATTCTCATATTCTGAAAAGAGTTTTTAGTGTACGTTAACAGACATGACAAAAGAAAGACAAAAGTTGGAATAAAAGGCATGAAATCCTAGAAATTGTAAAGCACGTCATCGTTTGTTGAAAATATGAAGAGATTGAGAAGGCTCCATACCTTTCTTACTCCTTATCACTTTAGAAGAAATCTGAGAACAACGAAAAATATAGTTGCATAAAAATCCATTCAGCAACCCTACCATATTACTAACCATTTTACTGTTCACTTGGTTCTACATTGAGCTAATTGAGAGATCAAGATATAGCAGGAATATCTGATTAAAAGAGGAAAAGAAAAAGAGGTTCCAATACCAACTTACAGGTGAAACAGACACCATTTTGGTGCCCGGAAATTTCAGCAACAAAAACTTCTTGAAAGTGGTCCATTCCTTTGCCAAATCTTGAAAAGAAGCACCATGTGACCTATTTCTTTTAGAATAAGAAAAGGCTTGAGGTAACTCCTCTACAGGGACAAGTGGGTCTCCACATGATGAGCGTAATGGATCAGATATAACTTCCTTTCCAGGGCATAACGCATCAACCTGACCTTAGCATTATATCAAATCATAAGCTGCTATCGAACAGAGAAAGTATATTCAACTAATGTCAGATAAGCACACTAAACCAAGCACCATAGTAATATTGGAATACAACTTTGTCAGATCACGGAAGAAATACTATCACAGACCTTTATGACAGCTGATTTTTAGATTCAGAAGATAATTAAACTCGTCAGAATCAAGATTATAGCTTTTGTTTTTAGAAAGATCTATAGCCTTCCATTTTTACTAATTAACACTACAATATCTCCCTCCCTCAGGGCAATATCCTGGGCCACCACAGTTAAAAGCCCAAGTCTTCCCTCTATCAAACAAGCAAAGGCTTTTATCTCTCTGAAATGAAATAAAACTCAATAGCTCAAATCAGTAGCTTAGGAAACAACTTTCTATAAGATTGTGTCACTATGGTCCATACAACATGATGGAGACTCTGAGTCGAATCTCTACTGAAAGTGGACTCCAAGTTTCATCATTTGAATCGAGTTGGATTTGTATTCTCCAAAATGTCACCGTGTATAAATTGAGCTTAAACAGGTATGCTACGACATAATAAGAAGCTAGACAGCTACAGAGGTCCAGACGCCTTGGCAGAGTAAACTTGTTCACTAACATCAATCACTCCGCTACAGATATTCAACATTCAGAGGCCACGCATGTAGATCCCGCCAAAACCAACACTATATTCTATGCCCATGACAGTCTCTTCTACCTTCTCTTGTTTATTTCTTCTAATTCAAACGGAGTAAAATCAGGTTTTTGCCGATGTACTATGAAACAACAGGAGCTCAATGGTTGACCGCAGAAAAAGTGAAGCATGGAATCTTAGTAGCTTATGGTCATGCAAATAGCGTTTAAGTATCCAAATCTATTCCTCCACATGCTGCGTCGAGTTTTTTTGGTAGATAGATACGCAGATGGACGGGGGAAAAGGGGGAGAGACCTGAGCAGAGCCTGGTGTTGGAAAAGCGAGAGGGTGAGAAGAGGCGGGGATGCGTGGGAGAGAACAAGCTCGGGCTTCAGCGCCGTAGTCGCGCTCACGGAATTCCATGGTGTTAGCTCCGCCGCGTTGGTTGCTGCATCAGCCGCTCTAGCCGCTTGGGAGATCGGTTCTTCCTTTCGTTTCGCTCGATAGTTTTTTCTTTTGAAAAACAGATATATATTATACTCCCTCCGTTCAACAATAACTGTCATTTTAGAAACTTGCACAACTTATTAAGAAAAGTAGGACAAGGACGCATGTGCCCCTACTTTTTACTTTTCAATTAGATAATAATACTTTATATTGAATAGTAGGGTAAAAGTGGAAAAAAGTGTGTCAAAAAGTAGAATGACAGATATTTTTGAACAAGAATCACATCCTAAAACGACAAATAATGAACGGAGGGAGTATTATATAAGAAGGGGTACATGCAAATTGACACCATGTAGGACATGTGTCAAGTTCCCTAACCAGCAAATACATATGTCATTTCTAAAATAGATTTGTTGGATTGCCTTCTTCTCCATGCTGACAGTGTGAACGCACCATCACCATGACCACCGCCATCGGCACCACCGTTGGTGCTAGCGGCACAACCGGTGTTTCCAGCGTCATCTAGAGCCGATCATGGTCAATATAGCCCAACCGTCCAGCCCGGCCCGCCCTGTATATTAACCCAACGGATATGGGTGGAAAAAATGACTAGGCGGGTTTGGACAAAAAAATCAGCCGAATTTTTTTTCGGGCCGGGTTATGGCTAAACAATTTGCCCAGTTGATGGCCCGGCCCGGCCCGTTATCATAGTTACATTACATTATCAGTTTAATATATGTTATAACATGGACTTCTCATTTTATGTGCATAATGTTATAAAAAAATACAAAATAAAAAAAGTGTGCATACTTTCCACGCTCCAGCCAGCCCATGTAAGCAAGCCAACTAAACAAAGTTACAAAGCATCAAACCCAATCGAGCTGACGATCTCTCATTTTATCTACGTTGCCTAGAAGCTGGAACATTCCATACCCGAAAAAGCTTCCAACAAAATCCAAATTTGCCTCTGTAGGTCCTACTCTGTTCGCCGGAAAACTCATTCAATCACCCACCTTTTCGGTCTCGTCCTCTACATTCATATATTAAGTTTTGTTACTCCTCCCAAGTTTTTTCAAATTTCGCTTAGTCTTTTTCCTTTTTTGTCTTTCTGTTAATTTCATACTCCTCTCGATTTCTACTCCTCATTTTCGTCAAGTGAATCTGAAGCGGTGATGGTTGGAACTTTGAAGTATATTACTTGAACAAAGAACTAGTGTGAGTTTTTGAGAAACATTGGGTGCACATTAGGATTACTATGTAAATGTCATTGATGGTTTATTGTAACTAGTTATGCTAGAGAAATAGATCATTCACTTCGCATATATTGTAGCACTTTGGTAGTTCTAATCATACTTGATTTTAAGAAAACATTTCAGACAAAGAGAAAATTGAGTTAAGACTGGACCGGGCGGGCCGGGCATTGGCACAGGTAGAAAAAAACCGGGCCTGGCCCGGCCCGGCCCGAATTTTCTAAAACGGCTTGGACAAATGTTTTAGGCCCGACGGGCAGAAAAATCATGATCAGCCCGGCCCTAACCTGGCCGCCGCCTGAATGATCAGCTCTAGCGTCATCTGCTACGCAGACTTCATTGACAGCCATCGGCTCCACGGAGCGAAGATTAGACTTTTCGACTCTTGCAACAACGTTGAAGGTGGAAGTGAGTTTGTATATCCCACCCAAAACCCACAAAATACAAAGAAACTAAAACAAAACTATACACAGCAGAAACCCTCCTAACGGAAAGAGGACAGAAACTAAACAGATTTATTATTAAGTAAAAGAAAATCTAGAGATAGGATGTAGAACTACTAGAGTAAAACCATGATAACAAGAAAAAACTAGAACAAGAAGAAGCGGAAGAGGAGAGATGAGAGAGCGTTTTCTCTCTCATGGACTACATGGTGCCTCGTCCCCGCTCGATAGTTGATCCTCATTGATATTTCAAAATTGTCATTGTATATTCTCTGTTGTTCTTAATATGTTGTATTTGATCGTTTTAAGGTTATGAGTTTTCAAAAAAAAGTTTTTAAAAGAGATTTAGTTTTCTTATATATTATTTTCTAAATTTGCTTCTTATATTTTCGCTTATAGTTCTATTTTTAAATTTACTTTATTTTTGTAAAAATAAGATAAAACAGACTATTTCTTTGTTCTTAGATCTTTTGAAGTAGAAGGGATTTCATTTAAGTGTCATTTTTATATTTGTACCCGTACATTATTGAAGAATCCACAACACTTGTTCATCTCACTCACACTTATGAGTGGTTTGATATCGAGGCATAGAATAACATCATGGAATTTGAGATGTGTCAATATTTGGTTAATGAAATTTTAATTCTGAGGATTTTTCAAAATATAAAAAAAGGGGCACTCATGAGAAATTGATTCCCCTAAAATAGGTAGGAATTGTTATATTACGTGCTAAATTACAAGTAAATTCTTTTTAGACTATTTATTTACAAAGTTGGCACAATTTTTATAGGAACTACAATTCTCTCTCCTTCAATTACTTAATTTACTTCAATTCATTTTTTTTAAAATTTTATACTATATACATGTGTTCTTTGTTGACAAACCATATATGGTTCATTTGCATATTAAGAATATCATAATTCACTCAATAAATAAAAGTTTCCAATTAAAATATACCTGATCAACTTTTACATTTTGTTATATAGTTCTCATTTGTTTTTATAACATTACACTTTATGTGCACATAATAACTTAGCATTTAGTATTTTTATATGATTCATATAATCTATGAGTAATAAACTTAATTATTCTCTATTCTAAGTTTTATTTCAAGAATTATATTTTCTAACCAAACAAAAGAATAGGAGGGTAATATGGTCATTATGTTTTATAATCTAGATGGATTCCAGGAATAGAATTTTCAACCAAACAAAAACATAGCTAATTCCAAGAATTTTGATATTGACAACCAAACAAGGGAATGTTTAATTCCAAGAATTCTATTCTAAGAACTAAATTCTTGGAATTTACATTCCGACAGCCAAATGACCCGTTATAGTCAATGAACATTGTTGAGACCCTGATATATTTCTTGTGATTATAACCCACGTATGAGCAACTCTTCAATAACCTAAGATCTCTCAAACTGTTCAAACTTGAAAACTAGTCATCTTAAGCCCTTTATCCTCACTTAGGCCAAAAAGTGGAAGGTATTCTTTTTGTAGTCAGGTATGTATCCATATAAACCACTCCTCTTAGTACTCATATCTCGATGTGGTTTCTGGGTATCACATACACCCCACTCAAGAACGGGACATCCTCGTTGCAAGCCTAGCATCCAAGTCACATAGACCTCCTTTGTAGGTGTCGGGTAGCCCATCTTGACACGGTCATGAGTTAGCTTTGATACCATTTGTAACACCACATATAGGTACCGTCAAACAACCTACCTCCCAACCCTTTCGGGATTGAAAACTAGCCACTTAATCCTCACTTGGGCTTAAAAGTGGAATGCTTTGTTGTTATAGTCAACCCATATGTATCCATATAAATAGAATACTTTATTACTTGATCGTTCACCTTTAGGTATGGTTCACATTTTATGGGCTGACTACAACAACAAGGTATTTCACTTTTAGGCTTGAGTGAGGACAAAGGCTTAAGGTGGCTAATTTTCAAGCTCGAATGGTTTGGGAGCTAGGTTGTTGAAGAGTTGCCCATATGTGGTTTTATAAATGGTATCAGAGTTGAATCGGGATTGTGTCATATAGGATACCTGACACCTACCAAGGGGTCCATGTGACTTGGATGTTAGGCTTGCGACGAGGACGTCACGTTCTTTAGGTGGCATCGAGATATGAGTACTGAAAGGAGTGCTTTATATGGATACATGTGGGCTGACTACAACAACAAGACCTTCCTCTTTTAGGCATAAGTGAGGACAAAGGGCTTGAAGTGGCTAGTTTTCAAGCTCGAATGGTTTGAGAGCTAGGTTGTTGAAGAATTGCCCATATGTGGTGCTATATAAATGGTATCAGAGTTGACTCGGGACCATGTCGGATAGGATACCGGACACTTACCAAGGGGGTCCATGGGACTTGGATGTTAGACTTGCGATAAGGACGTCACGTTTTTGAGTAAGGGAGCATGTAATACCCTTATCCCACCTCGGGATATGAGTAGTAAAATTTAGTTTATATGGATACATATGAGTTGACTACAACAACAAGCCTTCCGCTGTTAAGATCAAGTGAGGACAAAGGGTTTAAAGTGGCTAGTTTTTCAAGCCCGAATGGCTTGGGAGCTAGGTTATAGTGATGACCATTGTAGTGAAGATATTACTTAAGACTTTTTTTTACTATGTATAAAGATTATCACAAGATTGACATGGTGATGTGTAAGATCGGGTGGTGGAATGAGAATGAGATGGTTAGGTGATTAAGGGACCTAGTCTATAGTGGGGCATCAAAGAGATTTCCTTAAAATCATTTTTTTCGAAATGAAGATATAAGACAGGTCAACTTATACACTTATCTGCCACGTGTCACCATATGAGAGGCTAGAGACTTTCGAACAGGCTCATCATTCTCTTGATTTCTTTTGTAAGGATATTGTTTTTGAGACTAGTCCCTTATGGGAAACTTTACTCTCAAGCTGACATGTGAAGTACATCTATAAGGTGTGTCTCTAAGGGATTGTTCCTCTAATAAGCATATTCTTGAAACACATATCTTCTTCTCAAAATGATTTCCTTGAACTTGCTTTATGATATGAAAAAACTCCACACAAACCACGACAAAAGATTCTTAATAGAAGTATCCATTATTATATAGCTCTAATTTACGTGACCACATAAAAGGTGAGGAGTCACTAGAAGTAATCATGTTTAGTGTGTTGTAAGCAATGAGATAAATGTATTTTCAATGAGAATGTTGTGTCATGCCTAAGATACTGAAAATAGTTGTACATGAATCCAACGGCTCAAGATGTGCACAGTTGTGAGCACGATTTGTGTCCGAAATTTGGGGGAAAAATTCCGGTCAAAGGGCAGTTGACCATCTTATTCTCTCTAGGGTTCGTTGTCTGGGTTATTCCTGGGCAGATGCCTTTTGTTTTCTCTGTCAAGGAAGCGCACAACTAAAGTCATGCTAGCTGGGTGACTCTATTTATTGTGCGCTTCCTTTGCAACATAAAAAAGAGCCATTGGCTCATCTGCAAAGGAAGCGCCCAATAAATAGCAGTCACCCAGCTGGCTGATTGCAATTATGCGCTTCCTTTGCAGATAGCCAATAGTTACAATTATTCTATAAAACCCATCCCACCGCTTCCTTCCTGTCCACAAGCCCTACGAAGCGCATAAATATTACACTCATTTTCCCATTTTCATTCCTCTCCCTCTCCTCTCCCGCTGTAGAGAAGTGTTGGCTCCAGTCACTCCCCACATGCCGCACCAGCCCCAGAAGCGCCTGCCCCGTTCTCCCCACCAGACGCCCGCCCCACTCGCCTCGCACCAAACGCCCGCCCCCACCAGAACAACTCAAGATGGATGCCGAACAATTTTATCTTTTCTACTCGCAAGGACCGGGAGAGGAACAACCATTCAGCTTGCAAACCACGCACATATCTGTAGCTTATGCATCTACAGATGAGGTTAGTATTAATTTTTTTTATAAATTAGTTATCAAATTTAGTGATGTATATTTAGTATTTTGTGCATGTGTTTATTTGTAGTAGTTGATCATATGTTATAAATTATCGGTGAATTGAGTGAAATTATGTGTAGATGATTAACAACATTTTAGTTTATTATAGTTAAATTAATTTGACCTCCTTTAATATTTATTTAATCAGTTAGTTTGATGCATGTAGGTTATTAATATATAATTGGACTCAAATTTATAATTATAAATATATTTAGTCTATTCGTAACTAGTTTGATTGTTTAAATGTAATTAGCATTTTGATTAATCATGGTTAACTAAAAAATCTAATTAACTAACACATTAGTTAAAGTATAATTAGTTAACTCAATCTACTATAATTGACAAGATTTATTTTTTATAGATTTAATTCTGTATTTATCTCTTATAATAATTATATAAATATTTATTTTATTGATAGCTTTTTTGGCTCATTAACGTAATCCAAATAATTAGTCGTAGTTAAGAATAGTTCTCTAGATCTAGTTGCAGTATCTTATAATTACAATTAAATGTTTTTGATTGTTCAGAGGTACGAACCCTACAGAAATCGTACACTAAGAACTAGATCAAACTGGAAAGGTCAGGTGCCTCACCCATCTATATCCCCATACATTATGAGAGCCGGTTTGTTTAAAGTTTGTGGCTTAGGACTTACCACTAGTCGAGGGATCATCAGTGCTTTGATAGAGAGGTGGCGTCCAGAGATGCATACTTTCCTTATGTCGTTTGGTGAGATGACCATCACACTAGAGGATGTTGATGTGCTGTTTGGGATACCGTTGATGGGTACCCCTTATGTTTCAGCACCAGTGTACCCGATGTGAATGCGGAGTGCATACGATGGCTTGGCGACGCACCACCCACTCATAGAGGCAACCAGATCCCCATAATTTGGCTTGCATCCGATTTGTTGGACCGACCCAGACTTTGCCCTTCGTGACCCTTTGATACACCAGCAGCATGCGAGGGCGTTCATGCTCCGACTGATTGGTGGGCTCTTGTTTCCTAATTCGAATGGGGCCTGCGTCGATGTTGTATATCTCTGACTCCTTCAGGACTTTGACGTGGCTGGTAATTTAAGCTGGGGTTCTGCTTGACTTGCGCATCTGTATAGATAGATGTGCAATGTTACCAATTATGATTCAACCTGTCTAAATAGTTGTAGCAAGCTTTTGACTGTATAGGCATACGAACACCTTCCTCATTTTGGTCCCAAAAACTTGATTGATCTAGCTCCTGAACTTCCACTAGCTTACAGGTAACATCCTCAAACTAATTAGTGCTCGGTTCATAATGTCAAAGTCCATTTAAAATTTTCTAGCTTGCTCTTCATTGCTGATACAACGGGAAGCTGTGCAACATTAATTCGCACGCGGCCCGTTCCTACTTGGACTCACTGCACGTTCCACCCATGCAGAGAGAGGTGAGAACCCCCTTTATTGTATTTAGTTTACTGTTTTATTGATAATAAGTCTAACAAAATCTATTGTTTGTATATAGTGGATTGACAACCATATGGTGAAAGATCACCAAATCTTCAACAATTTGCACTTCGTGTATTTGTCATCCACTACAATATGGTGGAAGATCATCAGCCTGATCGGGTGCTGCGGCAGTTTGACGTGGACCAGCCAATACCAACCAATCCTCCCCTTGACTGCGGTTACCTTCACGTTTGTACAAGGTCCGGGAGGACTCATGCTAAGTGGTGGAAAATCTTTAGAGACCACGTACATATCTAGAACAATAGAAATTAGTTTCAGATATCACTTGCACAGTTACAAAGGAGTGTCCCGCTCGATATGAGGAGTGCATACATGGTCTAGTACCTACAGCACTCGATCGCATGGTACACTGAGGAGAGTAGACGGAATGTGATCACTGTAAGTGTTGTTTATTTAAGTGTTCATTATTTTTTTGTTTATAATAATATATCTGTAGCTTAAACTGATGACATACATGAATAGGAAACCACGCTAAAGCAATTGCAGCGCATTCCTATAGACCAGGGTGTTAGGATTTTGCATCCCAAGCGTCCCAGACATTGGGTGTCGGTCACTACTAAAGAAGAGGCCACTTTGATAAGTACTTCTCAAGCCAGGCGCCTCAGATGATGGAATTCAATACCCTGTATATGTCATCCACGATAACTCTCCTCCCCAAGCATCAGAAACCGGCCGCACAGTCAAAGACGAAGAGGGTCGCGTCGTCTGGCAGAACCTATGGAGGCCGAGCATCAGCCACATCAGGCAGAGCAGCACAGCAGGCAGAGCCGCCTGGGCTCAACTACTACTATTGACAGTAACTACGCCTCCAACACCGGACATGGATGGCTATCGTTCGGTCGTAGCTCCTATGACAGGTACACCTACACTTGGTACGTCTACTCCCGTTTACTCTTCATCGTTCGATGTTATGGTGGATCAGCTGCCACCGGATTTTGAGGACACAGTTTGATGCAGGGGCAGGGTCATCACATACTGCACCCACACCGAGGACCACCCTACCACATACGATGATGCTTTTCTTTATGTTGGGCAGATGGACTGGACAAACATGCCCACACCGGGGCAGCAGCACGCGGTACCTACATGTCATTAGTCCTCTGCACCTGATACCACCATCCAGCTGAGTGGCCCTTATCAAGCACAGCTAGATGAAGCTGGCACACCACCTAACCAAATGTGGTTGAGAGATCAAAGTTCTAGGACTAGGAACCTTAGATACTATAACCCTGATTACACCTTTGGTTCTCCTCCATAGATCCTTAGTTAGTTAATGTCTTTTTCCCTTTTAATGTAAGTTTTATTTGTGTATTGTGTAATTCAAATGAAGACCTAGTCATAGTCACCTCTGAATTTTACTGCTATTACATGGTTGTTGTAAACTTATTAAGTTATAAAAAACTGCATGTTGGTGCAATGTTGTTCACAGAATTCGAAGTACCAAATGACCTCCATTTTGGTTGTAACTATGTGTATATGTAGTACTATATGAGCACAATACCGTGGCAAAGAATTAGCTTCATCCGACGTCGACAAGTTTTCATAAACATGGTCAAAGTGACAACGTACACAACAACTGCATTATAAAAAACTGCATGCTGGTGCAATGTTGTTCACAGAATTCGAAGTACCAAATGACCTCCGTTTTGGTTGTAACTTTGTGTATATGTAGTACTACATGAGAAAAATATCGTGGAAAAATTAGCTTCATCCGACTTTGATAAGTTTTCATAAACATGGCCAAAGTGGCGAACGTACACAACAACTGCATTATAAAATACTACATACTGGTGCAATGTTGCTCACAGAATTCGAAGTACCAAAGCCTGGTGTTGGAAAAGCGAGAGAGTGAGAAGAGGCGAGGATGCGTGGAGAGACAAGCTCGGGCTTCAGCGCCAGGTCGCGCTCACGGAATTCCATGGTGTTAGCTCCGCCGTGTTGGTTGCTGCATCAGCCGCTCTAGCCGCCTTGGGAGATCGGTTTAGTTTCATTCTTCCTTTTCGTTCGATAGTTTTTTTTTTCGCTCGATAGTTTTTTTTTTGAAAAACATGTTATATATTATATTAAATAAAAAGGGGTACATGCAAATTGACACCATGTAGGACATGTGTCAAGTTCCCAAACCAGCAAATTACATATGTCATTTCTAAAATAGAGTTTGCTGGATTGCCATGACCACCGCCATCGGCACCACCGTTGGTGCTAGCGGCACGACCGGCGTTTCCGGCGTTGTCTGCTACGCAGACTTCATTGACAGCCATCGGCTCCACGGAGCGAAGATTAGACTTTTCGGCTCTTGCAACGACGTTGAAGGTGGAAGCTGAGTTTGCATATCCCACCCAAAACCCACAAATACAAAAAAACTAAGACACAACCCTATACACAGCAAGAAACTCTCCTAACCGAGAGAGAACAAGAAACTAAACAGATTTATTATTAAGCAAAAGAACATCTAGAGACTAGATGTAGAACTACTAAGTAAAAACCATGATAACAAGAAAAAAAACTAGAAGAGAAGAAGAAAAGGAAGAGGAGAGATGAGAGAGTGTTTTCTCTCTCATGGACTACATGGTGTCTCGTCCCCGCTCGATAGTTGATCCTCATTTATATTTCGAAATTGTCATTGTATATTTCTCTGTTGTTCTTAATATGTTGTTTTTGGTCGTTTTAAGGTTATGAGTTTTCAAAAAAAGTTTTAAAAGAAATTTAGTTTTTTTATCTATTATTTTCTAAATTTGCTTCTTATATTTCGCTTATAGTTTTCTATTTTTTTTTTTTAATTTCTTTAATTTCTTTGTAAAAATAAGATAAAACAAACTATTTCTTTGTTCTTAGATCTTTTGAAGTAGAAGGGATTTCATTTAAGTATCATTTTTATATTTGTACCCGTACATTATTGAAGAATCCACAACACTTGTTCATCTCACTCACGCTTATGAGTGGTTTGATATCGAGGCATAGAATAACATCCTGGAATTTGAGATGTGTCAATATTTGGTTAATGAAATTTTAATTCTGAGGATTTTTCAAAATATAAAAAGGGGCACTCATTGAGAAATTGTTATATTACGTGCTAAATTGCAAGTAAATTCTTTTTAGACTATTTATTTACATAGTTGGCACAATTTTTTTATAGGAACTGCAATTCTCTCTCCTTCAATTACTTAATTTACTTCAATTCATTTTTTTTTCAATTTTATACTATATACATGTGTTCTTTGTTGACAAACCATATTATGGTTCATTTGCATATTAAGAATATCATAATTCACTCAATAAATAAAAGTTTCCACATTAAAAATATACATGAACAACTTTTATATTTTGTTACATAGTTCTCATTTGTTTTTATAACATTACACTTTATGAGCACATAATAACTTAGCATTTAGTATTTTTATATGATTCATATAATCTATGAGTAATAAACTTAATTATTCTCTATTCTAAGTTTTATTTCAAGAATTATATTTTCTAACCAAACAAAAGAATAGGGGGTAATATGGTCATTATGTTTATAATCTAGATGGATTCCAGGAATAGAATTTTCAACCAAACAAAAACATAGCTAATTCCAAGAATTTTGATATTGACAACCAACAAGGGAATGTTTTAATTCCAAGAATTCTATTCTAAGAACTAAATTCTTGGAATTTACATTCCGATAGCCAATGACCCGTTATAGTCAATGAACATTGTTGAGACCCTGATATATTTCTTGTGATTAAACACCACGTATGGGCAACTCTTCAATAACCTATCTCTCAAACTGTTCGAACTTGAAACTAGCCATCTTAAGCCCTTTATCCTCACTTAGGCCAAAAAGTGGAAGGTATTCTTTTTGTAGTCAGGTCATATGTATCCATATAAACCACTCCTCTTAGTACTCATATCTCGAGTGGTTTCGGGGTATCACATACACCCCACTCAAAGAACGGGACATCCTCGTTGCAAGCCTAGCATCCAAGTCCCATAGACCTCCTTTGTAGGTGTCGGGTAGCCTATCTTGACACGGTCACGAGTTAGCTTTGATACCATTTGTAACACCACATATAGGTAACCGTCAAACAACCTACCTCCCAACCCTTTCGGGATTGAAAACTAGCCACTTAATCCTCACTTGGGCTTAAAAGTGGAATGCTTTGTTGTTATAGTCAACCCATATGTATCCATATAAATAGAATACTTTATTACTTGATCGTTCACCTTTAGGTATGGTTCACATTTTATGGGCTGACTACAACAACAAGGTATTTCACTTTTAGGCTTGAGTGAGGACAAAGGCTTAAGGTGGCTAATTTTCAAGCTCGAATGGTTTGGGAGCTAGGTTGTGAAGAGTTGCCCATATGTGGTTTTATAAATGGTATCAGAGTTGAATCAGGATTGTGTCATATAGGATACCTGACACCTACCAAGGGGGTCCATGTGACTTGGATGTTAGGCTTGCGACGAGGACGTCACGTTCTTTAGGTGGCATCGAGATATGAGTACTGAAAGGAGTGCTTTATATGGATACATGTGGGCTGACTACAACAACAAGACCTTCCTCTTTTAGGCATAAGTGAGGACAAAGGGCTTGAAGTGGCTAGTTTTCAAGCTCGAATGGTTTGAGAGCTAGGTTTGTTGAAGAATTGCCCATATGTGGTGCTATAAATGGTATCAGAGTTGACTCGGGACCATGTCGGATAGGATACCGGACACTTACCAAGGGGGTCCATGGGACTTGGATGTTAGACTTGCGATAAGGAATCACGTTTTTGAGTAAGGGAGCATGTAATACCCCTATCCCACCTCGGGATATGAGTAGTAAAATGATTAGTTTATATGGATACATATGAGTTGACTACAACAACAAGGCCTTCCGCTGTTAAGATCAAGTTAGGTTTTATTTGTGTATTGTGTAATTCAAATGAAGACCTAGTCATTGTCACCTCTGAATTTTAAATGCTTTTGCATGGTTTTGTAAAACTTATTAAGTTATAAAAAAACTGCATGTTGGTGCAATGTTGTTCACAGAATTCGAAGTACCAAATGACCTCCGTTTTGGTTGTAACTATGTGTATATGTAGTACTATATGAGCACACTACCGTGGCAAAGAATTAGCTTCATCCAACGTCGAAAAGTGTTTCATAAACATGGTCAAAGTGACAACGTACACAACAACTGCATGCTGGTGCAATGTTGTTCACAGAATTCGAAGTACCAAATGACCTCCGTTTTGGTTGTAACTTTGTGTATATGTAGTACTACATGAGAAAAATATCATGGAAAAAATTAGCTTCATCCGACTTTGATAAGTATTTCATAAACATGGCCAAAGTGGCGAACGTACACAACAACTACATTATAAAAAAATTGCATACTGGTGCAATGTTGCTCACAGAATTCAAAGTACCAAATGACCTCCGTTTTGGTTGTAAATTTGTGTACATGTATTAATACATGAGCACAATATCGTGGCAAAAAATTAGCTTCATCCAACTTCGAACAGTGTTTCATAAACATGGCCAGAGTGGAGAACGTACACAACACCTGCATTATAAAAACTGCATGCTGGTGCAATGGTGTTCACAGAATTCGAAGTACCAAATGATCGGTTGTAACTTTGTGTATATATAATACTACATGAGAAAATATCGTGGCAAAAAATTAGCTTCATCCGACTTCTAAAGTGTTTCATAAACATGGCCAAAGTGGCGAACATACACAACACTGCATTATAAAAAAACCGCATGCAGAACAAATGACATCCATCATTGTGTTATTAAGCTACGAAGATGAAATAAATACCTGGTTCAAGTTCTATAGGGACATAATAACACTTATTACTTAATCTTAGGTGCTTGATAAGGCACAATATGTCATAGCAGAACTACCTATTAAATATCTTAACACCTTAGATTAGTTCACACATTTTTGTCTATCTCCTTAGCCCTCTCGTTGTCATCTGAGTCGTCATCTTCACTGTAGTATTCCTCCAACGTATGCCTCCTTGGAGGTAAAGGTAACGACCTATCTTCTCGGAATTCATATACCACATAAAGTTCGACTCTTCTATAAAATCTTGATTAAAAATGAATTCTTGAATCATTTGTTGAACGGTCAACATCGCCCAGTATCTGTAAAGGCCCCCAGAAGGGACGTGACCAGGAGCACATTAATAACCGTTGAGGATTGATTCAACCACACAATAGTAACCGTTAAGCTCCTTTAGCTTAGTCTCAACGACATTCTCAAACTCGAAGAATGTAATATCTGAGGAGATCTCGAAATCAAATTCATAAGTTGAATATGTTCTAGCAAAGTAGACCTGAATTGTGCGTCATTGGCTCAACATAGTGCACAGGATCTCCATGGCTTACTTTTCCGGTGGTGGACAAACTGTGTAGCTCAAGCACTCTTCGACCAAGTTCATTTATTGTGCACTATATATAGGGTGTAAACGTAGCGGTACATTGTGATGGCATACAATTCAATTAGTAGTCCAGATTCCATTCTCATATTTTTGCAAGGTAAGCATTCCACTTCATATCCACTTTCAGGGAATTGAATGGATATCAGGCATATTACAAGACGTGCATCAGATTCATTGATTTGGCAGCAAGTGATAAGATGCTATACTCCATACTTTTTAAAGGTGATAAGATTTGCTTTTTAAAATAAATTGTGTACAACAACAAGCTGACATTTAAATAATGTGTGGATGTGAAATGATATTCTCTTAACTTTTCAAAAGAAAACACAATTATTAATATTTTTATTTCCTTATAACATTATATGTTGGATAACCCTTCAATTATTATGCATAGCCCTTCAGTCATTATGCATCGGGAATCTTTACATCCATCGTTGAAACCGTTACAAAACAACAATAACCAAAGTTACAATAGTAATTACCATTTATTTAAATAGCAACCATCACTAATCGTCCACTTCCTCATCATTATCAGTGTTGCACGATGAGGCTTCAGTGTTCACTCCCTTTTCTGCATACTCTTCTGTTGAAGACTCCGAGTCTGGCAGATCAACAAAAACCGGAGGGGCGCGCGAGTACGTTAGCGAATTTCCATGCTATTACCGTAGCTGTCACGATTACCCTCGAACGTTCTATCATTTGGAGGAGAATGGGATGCCAAGAAATAATGTGTGGCTGTAAAATAATATTCTCCTAACTTTTGAATGGTACAATATCTGATTTTTTTTAGATTTCATGATGATACTGTCCGATGGATGTTCACGAAATCCGGTAATCAATTTTAGGTCGTTGGATGGACTATATTTTAAGAACAGTGTAGCATGCATACGAAATTTCAAGTAAATACCTTACATTCCATTGAAAATAGCTACATATTTTTTTGTGCTTGCTAAAGGCACGATCTGTCACTGCAGCAGCATATTGATGTGACTTACGTAACTAATAACATATGCTAATTTTATGGGTTACTTGCTAAAGCAGATGCTTGTCTTCGTAGGAGCAAGTTACGGTACAAGATGAAGATATAACCGTCTGCATTTTATTAACCACTTGATGGATACTTTAACTTTAAATTTATAATCTAAACACCACGTTAATCAAATTGAGGGAGGTGGAAGAGTAGGATCATAATTTGGGTGACCAGAGGTATACTTCCCGCACATTTTGTTCATCACTCGCAGGTACATAGGTTCAATGTCCTTACTTCGGAAGCCACATAGAATGTCTAGCCACTCTTCTCTAGGCCATTCGTAGCATCAGGCCCTTCAGTATTTTTAGTTTTAGCGTCCTTATGAAATGTTTGTTTGAGTCATGGCTTGTAGTTCCCTTCTTCATTTCTTGGATGTTGGATGAAGATGATGAGGCACCCACTCCCTTATTCTTACATCTATCCATATTCCCTACATAATAGTAGCAAGACAAAGATCAGAAAGGATAGGGTAAATGTACATCAATACACTTATTGATAAAAGAGCAAAATTACCGCCAGTGGTAGGATTTGTCTAAAAATAGTTAAGATTGTGTGATGAGAAGAAGAGGGGAGCTTCTTCTATAGGCGTTAGAGATTTTTCACGAGAAAGATGAGTTCTTATCCAAAAAAATCCTAGAAATCACGACGTGGCGGTTTCCCCCCTTCCATGAGAATCTAGGACAGTAGGGCGTGGATAAGATGCTGTGAGTTTGCAGGGTGTATGCATAGCCCTTAAATAATTATGCCTCCGGAATCTTTATCTAAAGGGGTAAGAATAGGCATAATCAACTATCACTGACTTGACTACTCAATGGGTAAAGACCTTATCTAGAAGATCCCGGAAATCTAGGTCATCCAATGACCACAATTGATATCATAATTCCAGATTATCCAACGGACTGCAAATACCCTTTGCATGGTTCTACTTTATCTCCACCAGTCCCAACCTAAGTAGCTCTCATCCGTAAATACCTCACCTGTCCTTGAAGTTTGTCACACATAAACAATTGCCATTCCTCTGTAAAACAAAAAACTTTTGTTGCTTGCCATGCCACTCTCCCTTCGAGTTGTAGTTCAACAATGTTTATTCCTTGTTTGTTGTATTTGCACCACACACCATCCTTTAATGATTGTGGTTTTTATTTTGAACCAGCTGATTATGCCACACACGGCCTCTTACAACTGTAAATTTTTTGACTTTAAGTATTTCAAATTTCTAATTGATTGTAGCATAGATTGTGGTGATGAGAAGTTTGTTGCAACATCCATTGTCCTCTGAAAAATGATGTTCCTCACCTAGTGCCATTTTGGAGCCAAATGGTAATTGCAAACGACGAAGATGAGGGTATTATGGTTGAAAACTACATATCCAACAAGGAACACTTAAATAAGATTCAACTATTGGTAGAATATGAACCACATGTTGATAGTTAATCGTGGTTGATGAACGATGACACACTAGTGAAGGTTCAATGTGTGTTTACCTATTTCATTTACTCTTCCATGTTGCTCCTGCTTATTCAGGTTGTGCCTTAAGCAAGCACCTAAAAATATAATAAAATGTCTGAATGGAGCCGAATAGTGCTACATGATTATTATATGATCCAACTAAGACCGTAGTTAGAACACTAACAAAGTACCACTAAACATACCAAATTTTAATAAAATACACTCACTACATTCCATTACATTTTTTTGGGTGCTTGCTAAAGGCACGACCTGTCTTAGCAGGAGCAGTTGGTAAACAAAAAATTAACAAAAAATACAAACTTAATCAAATCTGGCATTTTGGGCAATTTCTCCTGATATGTCCCTGTTGTCGACACACCCCGCACCTTCGACTCTCACGTTCGTACGCTTCATCCATCTCAACTAGAATACGTGAAAATGTCAGACACCTCTAACTGTACGCATCATATTTGGGTCTGGAACCACGGTGAGGCCAACGTACAAAGGCCAGTTCCCTTGGTTCCCCAATGGAACATATCTATTCTCCTGGTATGCATGTATCATGGTATCAAGTCTATACATGTTATGAACATAATTCTTCCAATCAAGTGTGGTGCTGGAACAAACCGCCATGACATGTGAATAGGGGTACTTAAAAGCCTGCCACTCCCCACAATCACATACTCTTTCGTCGATTCAGACGACGAATTTACCTTTGTGTCGCCTTAATAGGTGGCATCACCATTGTCAACCACCTCGAAAACCAAATCTAGCGAATCAATGACAACCACACGGTGATAGTTCACTAAGATTTGGTTCTCATTCACCCTTTCTAGGAGTTGCCTTGTAAAAATTGACCAGCTATTCCTCTACGCATTTTACGTTTCCAAGTTATCTCGGAAATAATCAATTAGCTTGTATAGTGTACTCCCCATAATAGCTGTCACGGGCAGCAAACGAACCATCTTTAACACAACCGTTCATGCACTCAACCAAATTGGTGGTAGTATGACCCCACCTTCTACCGTCATCATAGCACAGGACCATTTCTCCACCGGGAGATCATTGAAGAAGGCAGCAATTGAGGTGAAGAGAAAAATGATTCAACCGGCATCCACATATCCTTCTGAACGAGTAACCTAAGAATAAACAAACAAAATATAGAGTCATAAACACATTAATACTAACTTACAGGAAATAACAGAGAATGAACAAGTAATTGAAACTGGCTGGTGTCATTGATACGTCTTTGACCGTTGTGGATGTCTTTTTTATCTTATGTGAACTATTTGATATTGAGGTAAAATACTTGATAAACTCAAACTAGAAATCCTTTTTCGTGAGAATTTCATACAGAAATTCACTCAATCTCCCTCCGCCACCTACGGACTCCGGACAGTTTAGGACTTATCCCTAAGTCCTCTACCTCTCATGACGCAGGCCTACGGTTCCCTAACCGTTCCTTGACTGATCTCTACCAAATAAACACAATATTCTTTCACTAACCCATCCTACCCTGCTCACCAACTTCCTAGTGCTTATACACACTTAATTTTGACTCACACTTGCTCTAGTTATCTCTCTTTTCCACATTTTCAAGTGCATTTACATAAGACGTTGTTATCGATCGTATTTATACAGGTATGTTTAGATGTGTAACAAACAACCTATGATATCCCGAGTCTCTAGGAGTCATTTGCTTCTTCATCCCAACAAGTAGCCACGCTCGAATACAGACTAATCTTCAACTTGCTTGGAACTGTCAGGACATGTGTCCCTATGGTTGGACACATTGGAGGTGTGTGCTCAGGTGGTTGTCACCACTTGCCTATCTTGTTTGTTTCATTAATGCTCATTAATGCTCTTCCACTTTATTTAATGCTGCGTAATGAGTGCCACTTAATAGCCCTGACCTTGTCTTGTTATCTTGTTCATTAATGAGCAAGCTTTGTCGTGATCTAGTTGCTTGCGTGGGATGCTTGAGTGTGCATGAGTTTATCGGCACACTTGATGTCTTTTGTCTTTCTACTGCATCTGATGCATAAGAGATTTGGTTGTGTAGTATTTTGACTTCTTGTGTGTACTAGAAGTTCAATCGGAGCTCTCCTGATAGGTGGCCGACTGGTGGGCATATGTCATGATCAGAGTGTGCATACAATCTTGCGTGCTAAGCCACTCCTCTACCCGTTTATCTGAATTCAAAGCTCAACAAACATATTAGACAAACAACTAAGGTTTGCTATCATCAAAACTAAAGGGATCTTGACTTAAAAATTTCCCCCTTTTTGATGATGGCAACCGATAACAAAATTGATTTTGATCATATGTACTTGACAACTTATGGAAGTGAGATATTCCCCCCAAGAGGGATTCCCCCTGAGTTCGTTTAATAGTAAAAAAAAGCAACAACAGCCTTATATGAGAGTCTTTCATTAGATTCAATTACATAATGCAAGGATGATAGTCATAAATTTCACAAGTACATATCTTTCTTTTCGCCCTTGCTATACAAACAAAATAGGAGCAACTCAGGCAACTCACGACTCATGTTATTGAAAAGGCCATACGTTCCAGAGATCAGGTCTCATTTGAATGAGACAACTTTAAGAGGTGTGGCACTTGGTGGCGGAAGTGTGGAGGAGTCTAGGCCACGAGGGTCGTCATCAGCAGAGTAACTTTGATATCTAGAATCGATTATGGAGAGTAATAAGTGTCTGACTAGGTTTGGGTGGTACTTACATTTGTGGACCATACAGATGACACTTCGAGTTTTGGACGAAGATTAGAAGGAGGCAGACCTTTTTTGTGTCATGAATTTTCTGATGGTGGAGAAAATGGTTTTCTCGTTCGAGCTAGACGAGCTGTAGTTTTCACGACTCATGACTGCTATGAAGAAGGGTGTTTAAGGATGGCAAAAGTTGATTGTGAGAGCGACTTTGAGTGATGGCTGAGCGATGGTTATAAATATAGGTGAGAGGACAGCTCATTGTCTGGTCGTGTGGGTCTAATAACTATGTATTAATGAGTTGGCAGTCCTAGGGAATCGATGGCGTGTCATTTGACTAACATGGACAAGTTGCATGAACGGTGTTGTCTGATCAAGAGGTAGTTATAAGCAGCCAATTCAATAATGTCATTCGAAAATAAGATTTGCATTCAAAGTAGAAAAATGTAACAGTTGAATTTCAGTTGATATCAAAAGTTGACGTTTGAAACAGATAGTCAATGGCAGGAAAACAGAAGCAAAAAAATCTAACTTAAAACTACAATTTCTCATAAGCTTCACTCGAGTCTTTAAGAGACATAGACTCTCAGGCTATAGATGTGTATCTATGAAGTTTATTGCTCCTTGAACCATGTGGTGAACACTAGGTTCTTGGGAGACTGCCTGCAACTGTAAGAGTGACTCTTACACGCTGAAGAACGTCTCGAGCTGAAGTATCTAGACTGGTCCCCGACCTGTCATGAACTGGTGAGAGACTGGGCTTTCTTTTGTGAGCAGAACTCCTTGCAATTGCGTGTAACTCCCCTACCGCTAATCTTGTCATTACTTTACAATTACTTACCTTCGCAGCGGATACTACATACTCAACGGTGGGTGTACAATGCCGTTAGTCACCCACGTGATTAACAAGGCCAGTTACAAATACAACATACTATCAGTCTGATGAACTTGAACATACCGAGTACTCTACACAATACATTACTTTCCATTCCATGCTCGAATCATAATCCAAATACAAGCTCCAATTCAATACTATAACGAGTCTACTACAATCCTTAAACTACCAATACAATTTGGACTTACAATTTCGCATTACAATACAAATACAGTTCCTATTACTCAACTACCCGTGCTTATACAGCAACCTCGTCCTACACTCTCGAACGGTGATCAGCTCCGAAGTACCTGTAAATAAAAACGGTGCCCCTAGGGGCTCAGCAAATTGCTGCATATGAAATTCGCATACCCCGCGTGCTAACCGGGGTATGCTGACTACTTTGGTCGAATACATGGAGTTCATTTTCATGCATACATACATACTAATACTACAACATTATACACAAGCAACAATACTTACATACATACACAAGTTTCAATACCTACGAGGGAAGACCATTCATCAATCAACCGTTTATATTAGTTACTCATTCATCCGGTTTAATCGGATGCTCTATTTCTCCTCGCTCGGGTTCATAGGGCTTACACCAATCATACTCTTACTTACTTGTTGCTTTACTCATACTTCACTCATTACTTCACTCGTTACCTTACTCATTACCTTACTCGTGTTTTGCTCGATACTCATTACTTTACTAGTACTTACTCATTACTCAATACTCATTGTATTACATACTTACTCATTACTCAATACTCAATACCTTACTCGTACTTACTCCTTACTCAATACTCATTACTTTACTCGTACATACTCATTACTCAATACTCATTACTTACTTGTACATACTCATTACTTACAGCCTCCGGGCAGAGTCATACATATGACTCGCCACCGGGCTTACAAATACAAGCGGAGCTATACGCTTAGCTCCTCAATACTCAAATGTTCGTTTCTACCGGACTACTCAAATTCCCAATACTCCCATCTTGGAGTTTTTTACAATCTCATGGATTAGCCTAGAAGTATCTATCTTGATATCCTCTATTAGCTTAGGGATTTACAAATGTCTAGTAATCTCATATTTAAGGGTTCCCTCAACGTATCGATTACTCTCATGTTCGGGACATTTTTTATACTAGTCGGGTCCTCTCTTTGTGGGTCGACTATTGTTCTAAGGGGTTTGGTGATCCCTTACCGTACTTTACTTTTCTCAAGATTCATGTCTTGCACCATCATCAATTCCTCTGATAGAGGTTACTTATATACTCCCACTATTTATTGTTTGGTGGATTAAATCGATTCGGTTCTCTAACCGTTATCGGGAGTTTACTAATCCCGTACACTCTCTCACATACTAGTAAGTTCATAGGTTTGCGTTATCGTTTCTTGGTTCGTTAGTTTTAGTGCGTTTCCACGTTTTCATTAATTTACAACATGACTCTTCCTACGAGTCACTAATCAACAAGACTCATCTATGAGTCGGCCTACACACTAAGTTAGGCTACGCAATCATTCAAGAAGGGTTAGCTCATACATCATACATCAAGACATACAATCAGAAGCAATAAACCATTTTCATGCTTTTATCTTGATTAGCCGGCACACAAGCACACAAATCAGTGTAACTCGGTTAGCATACGGGGCATGAGAAAATCATACCTTACACCTTGGTATTACTTTTACTGTGGCATCTCACGTTGCTCGGTTCACATACGATCCTCTGATAATGTTTCAAACATTGTTATTAATACCATGTTCATACGGTACGTAAATAGTTACTACTCCCGTACTTACCCCGGTATCCCGTTATACTTAGTTTTACTCTTGTCAATTTATGTTCTTACTTCTCACTCATTTCCTACACTTGTTTACACTTCTTAGGACCTTTAAAAGTCACCAAACAAGGCCTTAACAACATCTAAAACCATTACCATTCAATCCCCCATGTTTAAAACCCTTAAAACACTCTCGGTCAAATTTTGGGGGTGGTCCAGGACTTGGCCCGGACCCAAAGTCCCGGACCAACAATAAATATTACTCTCGGCCTGTTTTTGCTACTGGTCCGGGACTTGGTCCCGGACCACCTGTTCTGTCAACTCTCGGGGCTTTTTTTGATGCGGTCCGGGACTTGGTTCCCAACCTAGGTCCCGGACCCTGCTAAAAACTACTACTTAGGTGATTTTTCAACCCCAAATCATCCCTTAATCAACCCCTAATCATTCCATAATCTTTCCACATGTTTTATACATGTTTAAACACCTTAAAACACTCCTTAAACCACCTTAAATCGTTGGTCCAATCCTTGCTCAATTCTTGCTTAAGTTCTACATTTTCATTCTTGCATTTTCACACTTTGCACACTTGTGCATTTCTAACTTCCTCTTGGTGGGTTACTACCCTCTACCAACATCACCAAATTGCTTATTGACCATTACAATTCCATCCTAGACAAATGCACTACCTATACCCAAGTCAAATCTCCATTTTAAAGATTACCAGCACTAACTCTTTTTCTTGAAATTCTAAGGTCTTCACAACCCATTTTGCTACAGATTTTTCTCACTACTTTACTCACCTCTAAAATAGCTCCTAAGGGGTTAACTAACCAAATTGGTTTCTCTCCTAACACCAAGTTAACCCTTGGTCATTCCTTACTCATAACATCTCTTAAAGCACCATAAGTTCTTCCAAAATTTTGCCAAGACTTACCTACAATCCTTACATTCCCAAATCCATCCATTTTCACTAAATCAATCCTAAACTAGCCACACCCATACAAGGGTCCTACCAGCACATAATTAATTCACCAACCTCATCCAAATCTCATAAAGCACAAATATATCACAGTACATAATTCATACACTACTTGGCTCCTAGGCCTTCAATCCAAACATCAATTCCACAATTACTCTCTTCTAGTGAAATACCCCAAATCTAATTAACATTATAAAACCATTATTTAATGGAAAATAATCCAAATATAAACCATTTCACGTACGCATGCAAATACATGCATGCAAACGTTACGTAAAAATAGTCGTTTCACCATAAACGCTAAAACGCCTTAGAAACATGCGATTAATCATGACCTTGTATGACCTTCTAAAACTCAAACCAAGTGGTCATACCCTCATTATATGATTATACAAACATAGTCCCTAGGCTATATTCAGTCAAAACGCAAAACGCTCGGGAGTGCTCGCACGCCCTTAAAGCATGAAAAGCCCGGAGAGGTGCCGAGGCGGCACAAACTCCTATATAATTCATTCCTAGAGTTCCTAACATCATTAATAATCATTATAAGAGAAACCACGAGCTAGTTTCTCAAAATTCAACAAGATCCTTGGGGAATTCCTTAACGCTCCTTTTTGCCCCGGGAGTGTCCCGATAGCCCGAAAATTATGTCATGAGTTGATGTAACCCCATATAACTCAATGTAACACCTTAATATATCGTTATTTACTATAATAAATGTTTATAAACACTTGGAACTCATAAAGACAACTTATTTCCCAAAATATCCTTAGAGCACAAAAACGCACTTTCGGGTGTCACTAAAACGCGTTTTACGCAATTACCTTGTAGTTTTTGACATGCAACGAATTATGAATCTTAATTGGGGATGAATTGAACCTCTAAATAAATTAAAGGCAGTGTCAAACAAGGAGCTCTATAGGGGTCGATGTTCTACCTAAAAACTAGTATAAAATTTACATTTAAAACTTATAAAAGACATAGAACATGGTGACTCACCTTCCCATGTGCTATAATACTTAATGGAAAAAGAATATAGGTCTCATTTGACCTCCATGCTGTCGAAATCCTGCAAGAAAACAAGGCCATGTTAGCTTGACGAAAGCAAAAATAATTAAAGCAAAAAGTATCTAGATTCTTTTTTGATTTGTTAAATTCAAGTGACCATCCCATGCTTGTCTATGACTCTTAGCTGCCGATTGAGAGGCTCCAATATACCCTAGAAATCGTCCACCTACAAGGGAAGAAGGAGACAAGCTTTAACATTGAAAAATCAAAGAATAAAACCTTACCTAACTTACCTTGTCATTTAGCTTCCATTATTTCTTCCACCTTGCCTTGCCTTGTAACATGGCCGAATGGGTACCTTAATTTAGGGACTTTGGAGCCTAATAAACTAAGGAAAACAATAAACAAAGACATGACCTAACATGCCAATTATGGTCCAAAAATAAACAAAACAAAAATCAAGCAAGCTTACCTTAAGTCTTACGGTAGCAATTTCATTTCCCACACTCCTTGAAACCGGTTGGGTAAGCTCCTCTCTTCTCCTTTCATCTTCTTCCTTTGAAGCTCTTAAGTCCATTAATGGAGTTTTAACTTCTATCTTCATCTTTAAGGTAATTTCCTAGCATTTCTTGTCAAGCCTTGAAGCAAAACTCTTCCTAGCATAACTACAAGGGTTCGGCATCAATTAATACTCCAAGAGGTTGTCTACATCAACATTAATCCAAGGAGCATCTCAAGGTTACCTTAAGGTATTTTTCATGCTTGAAAACTCTTAAAGCACATTTTTATGTGTAACCGAATTCTACTTCTTCTAAGGCTCTTTTCTTCTTCATTTTCATGAAGGAAAGTTTGTTCTTCATCCATCTTAAGTGTGCCGAAATCCTAAGGAGAAAAGCTTAAGGTAAATCCTTGAAAAACTACTTACAAATCTACTTAAGATCTTTGTTAAAGATCTAACTCCTAAACTCCTCCACCTCTTGCATAAAAACCGAAGTGGAGCATCAAATTCCTTTGGAGAAAGCTTGGAGATTCAAGAAGAGTTCAAGAACTTAACCATCCCTTATTAAGAAGAAGTAAGTTTACTAAGCCAATCTTTATGTTTTAAGCTTGGTTAAGCTTCTAAAAATTATACAAAAATTAGGTACACCTTCTAAGGAGTCTAAAACTGAAACTACATGGTAACATGTACCAAAAATATAATCTATAACATATATGGAAAATATTTACCTTAAGACACATTTTTGTGTCACAAAATTTATCTATGTTAAATACAAATTCAAGCCGAATTGTCAAGGGCAAATATGCTCTATTTTGAGCTAAAAATCAATCTAAGACATTACAATAATTGATGTATAATTATTTTGACATATAAATCTACTTTATATACTATATGGTAACATATAAATTATGGCCAAATGGTCTTGGTAAAGAATAGGTTTTGATGAGCTACTTATGCATATAAACTTATATTATAAAGTTTTGGTGAGTTAAAAATATTTTATTAGTGCTTAAATGGCTAATTAATTAATTTATGTGGCTAAAATGTAAATTTTATAAAGTTTGGTGTATATACCATAAAGCCGAGAGTAAAAGGCTTCCTTGGGATAATTATGACATAATATAAGGTTAGGAATTAAGTTTATGAATTTTAGTTAATTTAAACAAGTGTTAAATTAACAATTTATAAAGTTTGGGGCTATTATGTAATTTATAAAAGTTATTATGAAAATTTGAAGTTTATATGGGGCGAATCCATAATTAGGAGAATTATAAAGGACACCTCCGAAATTTAGAGGAATTAAATATTTAAACTATAGTTTATATGTTATTAAGTAAATATTATAAAGTTTTGGGGTGAAAATGTAAATAAAGGAAAGTTTATGTCAAAGCCGAATTGTTTGGGGTTAGATTTGTAATTTAAGAATATATATATATATATATATATATATATATATATATATATAATATATATTCGGCAATTAAAGGGGATTAAAATTAAAACTATAGTTTATAAGACATTATGAAAAGGTTATAAGATTTTGAGGATTAAATTGTAATTATAGAAAATATTATATTAAGGCCGAAAGTTGAGGGGCCAAATGGTAATTTCGAAAGTTATAATATTCAAAAGTTATATACCAAAATATTTATGGTGGACTTGTAATTTAATTAAATAAGGAATTGAAACTATATAGTATAATGAAATTAGAATTTAAATGTAAATTTATGAATTAATGAGGTTGTTTTGTAAATAACCGAAATAGAAGGGTAATAATTTAGATTAAATAAATATAGGTCCTATGTGGATATTGGAGGAATTAGAAAAAGAATTTTGATTTAAGGAATTATAAAATTAAAACTATGGCTTATATAGTTATAAGGAATTTAAAGGTAACCAATAATTATCATTTATGATTAAAGGGGAATAATAAAAACTATAAGAATACTATGTCCATGTATGGCATATAAATATAGTTGAGAAATTATAAAGTTGTTATGTCACCTAGACAATTAAAAACATGTAACATAAATAGTACATGAATAAATAAATACATATGTGTACATTAAAGGATTTATAAATAAATCAAGAAGGAATAACAAAATAAGTTATACATTAAATCATAAGGTAATTAAAAGAAATTACCACACAATATAAGTTATTCATTAGGACTATATAAATTAGAATATATAAAACACCTTAATTATCAATGAGGTTAAGAGGTTAAAGAAACTATCTAAGTATGGAGAAATAAACCTCACATGAAATAACAAACACGAAATTGTTGAATAAACCAATAAGAGTATTATACAAGGGTAACATAAATTAACCCTCTCAGTTAATCCTAATATAGGACAATACTTGACCGGACGTTGACCAGGATATATTCAACTGCAATCTACGGTGAACGGTATGGGATTCTTGTAACCTGTTTGCTACCGGATTACACGGCTTGTGTGTTATCTGTTGTTTGAAATTACGACCAAGATAATTAATGTAAAATGTTGTATTACTCTTATGCACTGTTGTGATATTTTATGCGTGTGTTGATGCTAACTGTAACATGTATGTCCCACGCATACAACACTACATTACCAGTGGATTAAATACCATGTGCTTTATTATACCGAGAACTTGTACTCAAGTTTCTCACTAACTTCACTTTACAACAAGCGTCGTTATCCTAAACGTGATAACCGACATTACACATTGTGTCCTTGCTTAACATCCTTGGTTGACACCTAACAATTCTATACTACGAGAACGAGGAGCCCAGTTGGATATGGCCATGCATGCTACAGGAGTTGTACCTGTCTCAGGTCGTCTCCTATTCAATTTACGCCGCGACGGGAGTTTTGGGTGCACTATGTCACTCACCGGCTGCGTACCAGAACAGTTCAAGTTGGGAGGAAGACTTTATTTCTCTGAGGGTTCGATACCCACCTCTTTAAGTACAGGAGCTAACTACGTTATCTTCTGAGGGACTCATTACCCACCTTTCTCTTTTAACAAGGTCACTATACCTTCACTATATTGACATACTCTTATATACCTGTCAGTCCCACTGTGTGGACCCGACAACTATTAAAAGATTACAGATCATCTAACTCAACCTTCTGAAGTCTTGTTCTATGAGACATTATTGTCCTTGTATGGATACTGTGATTATCATGTTATTTTTGTTTACAGCTTTACAAAAATGAACTTCATGTATTCGACAAAGTAGTTGGTGTGGCCCAGTAGCCGATGGGCTGCACATTTTCCATACCAGCATTGTTTGTTGAGCCCCTTTGGGGGCACCCCCATTTTTCAGGTACCTGAAGTTGAAGAGTTACCACACCGAGTGTAGGTGGGGTAGATCAAGCTTGGGAGTTCATTACTAGTTACTTGTTTTACTTAATTATTGTACCTTTGAGTTTGATTCCTAGTATCTCGGGTTGTATTCGTATTCAGACCGTGACTTTTGAGATTTGTATTTGGAGTTAGCCTTGTTAGTCACAAGGGTGGCTAACGGCATTGTAATACCACCCGGTTATTGTAATTTATTCCGCTGCAGTTTAAGTTTATTTGGGAGTGATCGTCGTTCAGGTTATTAGATTTCGGGTTGGGGGTGTTACATCTAGTTACCAAACACATTTCAATTCAAATTTGGGTTCATTATTCAATCTAACCCATCCCAAAATCCTAATGCATTAAAATTAGCATTAAGGAGATTTTCTACCTTAAATCCTCTTGAGTTTCTTTTGCTCTCTTCCCTCTCCTCTCTTCTTTTTCAGTCAAGTTGGGAAATAGAGTTGCCAAACTCCATCCCAACACCCAAATTACACCAAAAAGGATATAATTAACTTCTAATTCTTGGAATAAGACTAATCCAATAAAGGCTCAGAATACCATAAGTTAGGGTTTACCTTTTGGAGTTTTTAAGAGGGTTTTAACCCTTGATTCAAGAAGATGATCCCACCACCATTGGAAGGTTGGAATGATGCTCAAAAGAGAGAGAAAAATAGGGCTCCATTAGGGGTTAAAATCGGCCAAGGTAGAGAATGGAGGAAACATGAGTTTTTCATGGATATTTTTACCTTAATGGAAAGAGGAGGCTCCAAGCTTCAAGATGGTGTAGTTTACTCTTCAAATGCCCAAAACCCATGGATGTCAAACTCCTCCATTTGGAATTTGAAAAGATAGAAATGTAGAGCTTGATGAGGATGAGAAGAATATGCAATTTATTTTCGATTTGGGGCTTAAATGAAGCTTGAGCCAGCTTGGAAAGATGGAGAAGAACCATGGAAGCTTTTGAGGAGCCAAAATCATCCCCAGCAGAACAAAGAGGAAGGAGAGAGGTCTGGTGGGGAGGGAAATACATGTGAGACAAGAGGGAAATGGGAATGGGAGGAGAGAGAAGACTAAAAGCTACTTTTGTACTTTTCTTTCACTTTTTGCTTTTGTTTTGTTTCTTCTTTAATTATTAAGGTCAATTGAGTCAACAGGAGGGCTAAGTCACATAAATAAACCGGCCCACACATGTATATTAGCTGGGGCATTTTTTGTCTTTTACAGAAAACGCTCGTTAATTTACCCGGTTTTAGCACTATTCACTAACCGGGCCCGTTTTCCGGATTTTTCTCGTTTAATTAATTTTAATGGTTCTTAAGCTTCCATTAATGTTTAATTATAGTTATTTGATTGAATATAATTTTTACGAGTTCATTTGACCACTCAAAGTCACGTTTTTGGGTTTTCTTGAAAAAGTGTGCTAAAGCTTTATTAGCTTTTTAATTCATTATTTGGATCCGTTTTCTTTGGGAATTGTTCCCATATATTATTTAGGAATTATTAGGCCTTGTAAATCCATCCAATACCCTTTTCGAGGTTGTATTTTCCTATGGTCATGTAACACTTATTTTAGAGTTTTCGCTTTTTAAGCGTTTTCTCATTTCTTTTGGATTTATTCTCTTCACCAATATACTTTAGGCACTATTAGGCCCTTAAATACCATACTAGAGTTATTTAATCACCATAATAAAGTTCGGGGTATTTCATTGGGCGAGGCTCTGAGCCTGAGTCCTTACTTTTGGTTGGATTTTGAGGGGCCATGAGCTTCTTCGCCCCTTGGGTTTTGATCCCAATCTTGGATAGCATCTCTGAGCAGATGCAACCCTGAGCATTCCGCGAGCACTCATGGAAGCGGTCGGTGTCCACTTCAAATTTCTCCAATGCCACAGTGACCACTCCTCCTTGTACTAGCCCTTGGTTGACGTATCTACTCTCGTCAAGGGTGAGGAGGATCATAGCTAGAAGGTTAATCTTCTTCTTCATCCTTAGGGCGTACAAGATCCGCACATCTCTAGCATTGACAATGTGGGTTCTTTGATTTCTTGGGGGTGATGTTGTGGGTGAGAGGCTAAAGAGCACTCTGTTGGGGAAGGACATTTGCACTGCGTGGAAGTTCTTTATGGTTGCCCCTTTGTTTAACAGTGCACCATTTTTCCCCCTTGATGTCCCAAGTCATTCCAAGTCGGTCCTTTGGAACGACTAATCCTTCTGGGGCTCCAGGTGAAAGTCTTGCAGGAAAAGACTTCGTGATGTTGATGTGGATTCCTTGGACTTTGGAGATGATGTAGGTCCTCATCGTTGTTACTCTGGAGCGGGCCTAGGTATCTCATGTGCTCTTTGAGCAGCTCTATGTAACAGGGGATAGGCTCTTGGAAGAATTAAACCCATCCTTGGAATTCAAAAAGCTCCACAATTTCTCCAAGGCTCATTTTCTCCATCCACTCGAGGTCCAGTGTCTTTGGTAAGACAGGACATGACTTATCATCCACGTTAGCAGATTTGATGATGGTTGGCTCTAGCTCTCTTAGTCTCTTCAATCACTTGAGTGTTTTTTGCGTCTGTGGCTTCTCATCCACTCTTTTTGACTGAAAGAGACGCTCAAGCTCTTGAGCGTGCGGTGATTGAGCCATTTGTTGTTTTCCTTTGGCCTTTTTCAGCTGTTAACACTCCTCGAGCGTCAAGATGACAGGTGAGACTGATTCCCTGTTACTTTGTCCTTCCTGATTGGATCAGGGAGGTGTCGAAGATGCTCTATGACCGGTAATGTGGTTTGAGCGCGAGCTTCTTCTTGTCAGCAAATTCTGGTTCGGTCACACCCATTTCTTGAGCTTCCTCTTCTGTTGAGCGTGCTTTTGGTGACTTCTCGTCACTCTACACTTCCTCTTCTTCTATTTCGTGAGAGATTTGCTCGACGAGGTCAGTGGGAGTTGCTTCATCCTTGTCGGTAAAGAGAAGCTTGTGAGTTGCTCGTTCAGGTGTGGACTGGGTTTCCTTGGGTGGTTTTTTGGTTTGAAGACGCTTGGAAGCGCAAGTTGCTTGACTGGTGGAAGCATGTGGGAGGCTTTTGCTTTGAGAAACTTTTGGTTTCTTGGCTTTGGATTGCTTCGTGGAAATCTTTGAGGTTTTGGGAGATGGAGCGGGAGAGGTCATGGTTATATTTTTTGTGGGGGTTGAAGTGGGTAGAATTTTGGGTTTAAGAGTTTCGGAGTGAATGAGATGGTGGATTTTGGGTAGGTGAATGCTTATATGGTTTACCTCTTCTTGCTGCAGTTCTCCCTCGTCCATGACTCGAAGGACAAGTTGGTCTTCCTCCTTTTTGGACAGACGATTGGGCGGCGACATTCTGATGGGACTTGTCGGCTGTTGGTCGTCAATTTTCTGGGCTAACATCCCTTAGGATAGCCTTGATCTTTGAGCACTTTGTAGTCTTGGTGCCATGATTGATCAAGGGTTTTACTGGATTTAAGTACTTTTTGATCGAGAGTTCTTGAGCGAGGCTGTGAGGTGAGGGTTCTTAGCACAAAGCTCACTAGAGTGTTTGTAAGAAAGAAAAGAAGTCGATTGTGTGATCAGAGTTTTAGAGAGTGAGGGTAATAGTGTGACGAGAGTGGAACTCTCATCGCCCTTTTATAGATATCGAGTAACGGTCGGTGACCGTTTCTCGTCCGCTCGCTGACATGTCCCAACACTACTATTCATAACGGGCAGTGGTCGTGACTGACAGTCACCGATCTGTTACAGATTTCCCATTTCTATCCGTTGCACTCTTCCTATTCTAACCTTTCTTTTGTGAAATGGCTGACATATCTGTTTCAAGTATTCGTTTGACATAACATTCTTGCATTGAACTGTACACTGACCATTGAACGACATACTTGAGGTGTTGCTCATATGTCGGTGACCGATCATGGGAGTCAAAAGATAGTCTAATCATGATTAATGAATATCATTCCAAGATCATGAACAATCTTGTTGAACCTTTCTCTAATTAGTGGTTTGATAAAGATGTCTGCTAGTTGGTTTTCGGTTGAAATGTACTTTAAACCAACTAATTCTTTTTCACAGCAATCTCTAAGGAAATGATGTCTAATGTCAATGTGTTTAGTATGAGAATGATGTACTGGATTTTTGGAGATAAATATGGCACTAGTATTATCACACATAATGGGTAACGTACTTGTTTTGACACCATAGTCACCAATTTGTTATTTGAGCCACAATAGTTGAGCACAACAGCTTGCCACAACTATGTATTCTGATTCAGCAGTTGAGATTGCTACGCTTTGTTGTTTTTTGATCCACATGCGATCAAACATGATCCAACAAAGAATGTTGTCCCTGACGTGCTCTTTCGATCGGCTATAGAACCCCCATAGTCTACATCTGAAAATCCTACAATATTGTAGTTAGTGAATTTTGGATAAAAAAGACCAAGCTTCATGGATCCTTTAAGATAACGTAGGATTCTTTTCACAGCTGTGAGATGACTCTCTCTTGGATCTGCTTGAAACATGGCACATAAGCAAACACTATACATAATGTCAGGTCTACTAGCAGTTAGATATAATAGAGAACCAATCATCTCTCTATAAGATCGTTGGTCGATCGGTTGGTCACCAGTCGTGATGCCCATTTTTGTGCCAACTGCCATTGGTGTGTCAAAGGTTTACATGCCTCCATTCCAAATCTTTTCAGTAGATCCTTTACGTACTTTTGCTGGGATATGGTCCCCTTCATTGTCTTGCTTGACTTGAAGTCCTAAAAAGAACTTTAATGCTCCTAGATCACTCATCTCAAACTCTCTTTTCATCAATGCTTCGAATTTCTTGCAATACTTCTCATCAGAAGCTCTAAATATTATGTCGTCAACATATACTTGCACTATTAGGAAATCCTTTTTATTGTTGTAAATAAACAAGGTTTTGTTAACCTTACCTCTTTTGAAGTGGTTATCTAATAGATAGGATGACAGGCGGGCATACCATGACCTTGGAGCTTGTTTGAGCCCATAAAGAGCTTTGTCAAGCTTGAGCACCATGTCTTTCCCTTCTTGAGTCTCAGAACCCGGAGGTTGTTCAACATATACTTCTTCTTTAACATACCCATTGAGAAAGGCACTCTTGATGTCAAGTTGAAAGAGTTTGATTCCTTTATGTGCAGCAAATGCAATCAGTAATCGGATGGACTCCATCCTTGCTACTGGAGCAAAGGTTTCTTGGAAATCTATCCCTTCTTGTTGACGATATCCTTGTGCTACCAAACTAGCCTTGTTCCTAATGACTTCTCCCATCGCATTTAGCTTGTTCCTGAAAACCCATTGTGCCAAGTACCCCTTGATGTGTGGGACGAGGCACAAGATGCCAGACTTTGCATCTTTCAAAATGATTTAATTCCTCTTGCATTGCTTTAATCCAGTCTGAATCTTGAAGAGCTTCTTTGATGTTTTTTTGGGTTCAATGGGTGAAACTGTAGTTGAAAAGGCTAAGAGATCACGAGTTTGTGCTCTGGTTTGAATTCCCTTGAAGATATCCGATATGATGTTCTCTAATGGGTGATCTTTATACAAAATTCGAGATTGATGAATGGTTGATGGTGATAGAGGATCGTCGACATCATTGTTTCCTTCACTGACTTCTTGCTGACCTGTTGCTGATCTATTGGGCAAGTTTTCCTTAGTTGGTGATTCATCTTTGGGATTGTTTGTGTGATCTTGTCCAGGTAGATCAAATCCAAAGGCTTCATCTTCTTCAGGTTCTTTGATCTTATGGATTTCAGCCTCATCAAAGACCACATGTACACGCTTTTCCACTTTCAGAGTCCTCTTGTTGTAGATTTTGTATGCCCGACTTCTTTCTGAGTACCCAAGGAAGATGGCCAGATCACTTCTAGCATCGAACTTTCCTAGGGAATTCTTTTCATTATTATGGACATACACTTACACCCAAAGATTCTAAAGTGACTTGTGCTTGGTTTTCTCTCCTTGATCAGCTTATAGGGTGTTTTGTTGAGGATTGGTCGCATGAGCATTCTATTGGTTATGTAACAAGCAGTTGCTACAAATTCAGCCCATAAGACTTCAGGAAGACTACTCCTAAAAGCATGGCTCTAGCTACCTCTTGTAATGTTCTATTCTTACGCTTAACTACCCCATTTTGCTGAGGTGTTCTAGGTGTTGAATATGTGTGATTGATTCCATGTTGTTTACACATTTCCATGAATTGTTGATTTTCAAACTCTAACCCATGATCAGACCGAAGGGCCTTGATTTTAAGGTTGAGTTGTACTTGGATTATTCCTGCAAAGGCTTGAAATTTCTCAAAGACTTCATCTTTGGAAGCAATAAACATTGCCCATACAAATCGTGAGTAGTCATCAACAATCACAAACACATACCAATTTCCTCCAAAACTTCCGATTCTTCATTGATCCACATAAGTCCATATGAAGTAGTTCAAGTGGCTTGACTGTACTTACCATGTTCTTTGATTTGAAAGAAATCTTAATTTGTTTGCTTCTTACACACGCATCACAAAGATTGGTCTCAGATTTCTTAATCTCAGGGAGATCTCTTACCAACTGTTTCTTGACAAGTTTTCTTAGCACGGATATACTGACATGCCCTAGTCTTTTGTGCATAGTGTGGAGTCATCTATTGATGCAGTCAAACATGGAAGATTTAGACTATCAATATCCTCTAAACTAGTTTATATACATTTTTCCATTTTTTACCCCTTAACAACTCCTTTCCGTTACTTATACTTACTATGCTACAATGTGTAGAATAGAAGTGGACTGAGTTGTCTTTGTCACAAATTTGAGATACACTGAGCAAGTTAATTTTAAACCATTAACTAAATTGACATTATAAATGACATAATCTGAAGTAAAACCAACCTTACCTACACTAATGATTTTTCCCTTCTTGTTGTCGCCAAAGAAAACGGTTCCTTGGCTTTTTGGTTCGAGTGAGAAGAATTTCCACTTGTCTCCTGTCATATGTTTAGAGCATCCACTGTCGATATACCAGCAGGGGTCCCTTCCCACTCGATTCTACGCTTAACAAGTTAGTAGTGTGGGGTTAGGGTCCCCAGAAAGTTTGGACCCATTTCCACCAACAAACATTGTTCTAATATCACTCCTAACTACCCATTTTAGTCCTATTTTCTTGAGCTGCCAATGCCTCATAAATCTTGTTCTATAGCATTGGGCTTCATGGTGACCGGTTATCTACACAGTTGGCAGACACCTCTATGACTGGTTCCCGATTAGTACCCGACCGGTCGTTTGTTTTTCCACATGGGTGTCCTAGCATCAGTTTCTAGTTTTGCATGTTTTTTCTTTAATGGACACTAGTTCTTTTTTCTTTTATGTTAAGAGCAGCAATCAATTCATCGATTTCAGGTTGTTTTCCTAACTTCATTTTTTCGTGGACAGCAAGTATTTCACTATAGTCGGTTTGGAGTTTCTTGAGTGCATTCGTGTGATTCGCTACTTTATCCTTGTCTGAATTTTTTCTCTAGTTTTTCGTTTCCTCTAAGAGTTCTTTATTTTCATTTTCCAACGCCTCTAGTTGATCAACTAATATGAGAGAAAGCTTTCTGAGTCCTAAAAGTTTAGCTTTTTGAATTTTCTTTCAAAGTCGAGAGTAGATTACCTTGTTTTGTTCCTCTTCCTTCTCTGATTCTGACATTTCGTTGTCTTGGGCCATCAGGCAAACTTTCTCAAGGTAAAGGTGAGCCTTTTCATCCTCTGAGAGATCGCTGTCGGAGGTTTGGTTGTTGTCACTTAGTTCTGAGTCTCCCCATGCAGCAACGAAGGCTTCTTTCTTTGGCTCTTTGTTGAATGATCTCCGGGCAGGTTTCTTGATCCTGTCGTTGTCCTCTCGGGGTCGTTGTGGACAGTCTTTGATGTGGTGTGAAAATACATAACTTGGTTCCTCCATTCTCACAACGTACAGAACACCGAGAGTTATAGTGTTTGGCCAATAATCCGGCCTACATCCACTTCTAGACAATATCTTTATTCCCTTCTTTGGTATTACAACTTTAGAGAGCTTTCTAGTGTTTTCTCCCCCTTCTAATAATGTGTCCCCTTACAAGTGAGCCTCTCATCTCTATTTATAGACTTTCTAGGGTGAAGTCTATCTCTTAATCCTTATACATGCGGTATTACTTTATTGGAGCAACCTTCTTAATTTTGGCACATCTCTCCTTGTAAAGCCTTCTGGTCCCAAAGTGTGAGGTACGGGATCCGGTCATGGGGCACGGGGCCGGAATATGGGACCTGGTCATAGAGTGCGGGCCGGAATATGGGACCCGATCATGGAGTGTGAGGCCGGAATATAGGACCTGGTCATGCGGCCTAAGACCCGATTGATGCTTGGTGCTCAAATTGGAGCCTGAACAGGGTCCTGAAGGAGGCTCATGGTCTGGGCCGGGGTCTAAGGTGTGGACCGCTTTGATCTTTTGTCTTCGTCACATTCTTGCCCTTCTCATCAGTCCCACAAGTTCTACTTTTAGTACTCAAAAAGTGGAACTTACAAAAAAAAAGAGAGATAGAAATTTACATTTTTTCCTTTCTCCTATCCCCCAGTCCCACAAGTTCTTTTTCTTTAGTTTTTACAAAGAAACATGAACTTACAAAAAATTGGTACAATTAGTACAACCAAAGTCCCACAAGTGTCTTTCTTCTGAATCTGACAAATTGGAAATTCTGGGACATAAATCCTTGAGATAATATATCTTAATGGACGGATCCCATATATCTTGATGGATGGATCCCATAATATTTTGATGGATGGATCCCCTGATGTTCTGATATATAACATTTAAGAAGGCCAGAAATCGAAGTCCAGAAGTCCATAATAAGATCTTCATAAAGAAGACCAATGGTTCTTTTAATAGGAACCATTCCCTTTTTGAAAGGTGAAATAATATGATGATGAAATTTTTGCTTATACTAGCCAAAGGATGATAATTCCCTTAAAGGGAGAATAAAGATATATATTTTTTCCCAACTTTGCTTACGCTAGCCAAAGGATGGTACTTGTGATTCAAGTATGGTGCAGCGTCCCACACCTAACAATGCACCCATTACAGGCGACCAGAGCTCCTGATGGGTGCAGAGATGGGTTTTCTTTTTTTGTTGGCTCGATGGCCGGGTTTCATTTCAACCCATAGTGTTACTTTTCAAGGCACAAGTGCCTGCGGCTCGTTGGCCGGTGCTTACTTTCAAGGTATGATAGCCTGCGGCACGTTGGCCGGTGCTTACTTTCAAGGCATGATAGCCTGTGGCTCGTTGGCCGGTGCTTACTTTCACTTTCAGGCATGATAGCCTGCGGCTCGTTGGCCGGTGCTTACTTTCAAGGCATGATAGCCTGCGGCTCGTTGGCCGGTGCTTACTTTCAAGGCATGATAGCCTGCGGCTCGTTGGCCGGTGCTTACTTTCAAGGCATGATAGCCTGCGGCTCGTTGGCCGGTGCTTACTTTCAAGGCATGATAGCCTGCGGCTCGTTGGTCGGTGCTTACTTTCAAGGCATGATAGCCTGCGGCTCGTTGGCCGGTGCTTTCTTTTACTTTCAAGGCACAAGTGCCTGCGGCTCGTTGGCCGGTGCTTTCTTTTACTTTCAAGGCACAAGTGCCTGCGGCTCGTTGGCCGGTGCTTTCTTTTACTTTCAAGGCACAAGTGCCTGCGGCTCGTTGGCCGGTGCTTTCTTTTACTTTCAAGGCACAAGTGCCTGCGGCTCGTTGGCCGGTGCTTTCTTTACTTTCAAGGCACAAGTGCCTGCGGCTCGTTTGGCCGGTGCTTTCTTTTACTTTCAAGGCACAAGTGCCTGCGGCTCGTTGGTCGGTGCTTTCTTTTACCAGAGGGCCTATGAAAGCGCCATGGACCAGAGGGCCTATGAGAGCGCCATGGATTTTTTGATGATACTTTTGATTTTTTGCAGTCATAGATTTTTACAAACTTGGGGGCATTTAAAATGATAAAACGTCTTCAAGCGGCCGCTTCAGGAATAACATTTGGTGCGGCTTTGCTAAAAAAGTGGAATGATTCTAGAAGTCCCATGTGTTATGTTGCCCGGACCATTGACATTTTGGCCTATCTGGACTGGTTTAGTGTTTCAGCGCTATTGAAAGCTGAGCCTTATTTTTGTATGCTTGAAGAATTCTTTCTTCTATCCGGCTGTAATGATGTGGGTATATACTCTGATTGCGACAACACCTTGGCAGTTAATCAATCGGCAAGCACCCTTCCCTAGGATTTTGTTCTTTTATCCTCCGGCTGGTTCTTACTGCACTTCTTGTAGCGATCTCTTATATCTTCGCACTTCTTTGTAAGATGAAGATCTCTTATCTTCGCACTTCTTTGTAGCTCTTCTAGACAGTCCACCGTCTTATAATATCAGAAGATACTTAAAACAGATTCGAGTTAGTCCTGAAAAAATCAATTGAAGTCAGATTTGGACATGCCGTCATCTACCAATGTGTAGATAAACATACTAAAGCACACAGAGGCAGCAAAGCAGCTTATACTGTTGTTGTATAACACCCAATCATTGTGGAGGAAAGCAACATATGGCAATACTTAATCAGTTTTGAGTTTGCGTCATATTCAAGATGTGAAGGCTGAGATACTGTTTAACCAATATATTAAAAAAAAAGCAGTAGTAGTGAATATAACATATAATCAAGTTATGCAATCAGCTTTGTCAACCACAATTTATCTCACATCAGACTGCATTATTCATGAATCCTAACCGGTACGTTGGTTAAAAACTGAACAAAAGTACATATTATGTAAAATGGGATTTTGAATCTTTGTTGTAACAGGTCTGACCAAGCATAACATGAGATTGATTTCAGCAGACCGTGTAATATATTGCAAATAATAGCTTTCCATAACAGCTGTGACCAATTTGATTTTAGATAATCAGAACAAATCTGATAATTGCCATAATCTAGTAGAAGAATACTTTTCTGAATGGTAGTTTCCAAAGCAGATGAGGTTTTCTCATGAAATTGCCCCAGTAAGTGAAGAACGTATTAGAGTAGGTACTTAAACAGAGCCAGAATCTTGAACCAGAAGTATGGCAAGGTAGAACAAAAAGTAGGCACTTGAGTAGAAGAAGATTTAGTAATTCGGAGAGCTTAAGGTGCAGCAAAATATTGCACTAGAAATGAGGCATTTATCAGCAACAAAATAGTTGAGAAATGAGCATGAAGTATCAGTCAAGGCAAAACTTAAATCGAGAAACAAAGATTCTGCGGTAGTTTAAAGCAGTAGCACAATTCTGGGTAGAAACTAAGAATATAGCAAACTATGAACCAAGTAGACGTAGAGAAATGCTTCTATTAGAATGGAGTATTTAACGACAGCAAAACAGATGAAAAGGAAAGTATATAGAAAGCTAGTATTGCTTGTGCAACAGTCTAGCAATTGCAGCGGCAGCAGAATCTATAGTAGCATTTTTCCTTCAGTAAGACTGGTAACAAATGAAGTATTATCTTAAAAACAGAGGGATGTTTTAAAATTGTCCAGAATATAGCAGTACCCAAAAACAGAGAGTAGAATCTAGCAAACTACCAACTATCAATCCTCAATTGTTTGAAAGCACGATTACGTCCCAAGTCTATCGACAGGATAAACCTGATAAGCAGTGTTGGTGTTTAGTTTACTCAGAGAATGATCACAAAGCCGCACAATGGCAGTAAAACATAACTGAAGTACACTCACTAGTAACAAAGCTTGGATGTAAATCAAGCAAAACGAAGAAACCCTCCTAGAGATTTATTAAAACAGATGTGTATGAGTATCACCTGAGGTATCAAACAGACAAAATTTTATAGGTTTTACCAAAAAATCAAACGAAGTTATTTACTGATATCAAACCTTCTTTACAGCAGATTCTATCAAAAGACACTCATTGCTAAAAGCTTCAAATTAGAGGATGAATGCAGTAGTAGTGTAAACGGTGACAGAAAGTTTTACTAGAGCTTGCAAATACTAGCGAAGAATGAGCTTAACGAGATAACTAGAAGTAGTACATAATTCTTTTGCAAGATTCAGATTTGTTTCCTTGGTTTAGACTGATAAAGCGCAAGATGAAAGACAGTGAAGCTGCTTTTTTTAACGCAGCAGTAAATAGTAGCTAACCTTGGTAACATCTAAAGAAGTATTAACAGTAAAGATTTAAAGTAAAACGGGACAGCAAGAAAGAGTAGTGAAAAGAAGCAAGATAGATGCGCAATTTTAAGAGAGCTATCTTAGCACAATTAAATCTTATTCGTAACAGGTAGATGCAACGGGAATAGATTTTATCGTTATTTTGGCAGAAAAGACATTTGAGACAAGTATATTTACTTGAGATCGTTGGCGAATGCAACAAATGTTTTGCCTAAAAGATGATTCTCTTGGTAGTAGTAAAAATATAGAAGATCTAATGGTGCACATTTCGTTATGTAGAAATTTGTTTTGAAATAAACAGATGCTGAACATTTGTAATCATATGAGTGCTTTATCAGAGTGAAATCAATTTGAGCAAAGCTTCAATATGTGTTAGAATCTGAAGGTTGTAAAATGACCTGAAGTAAGATCAGAAATAAAAATGCATGAGGGCTAAAACTTTTACAGCTTGTGGCAACAAATGCCTGAGATGAGGTGTGATATCTTTTTGCGTATCAGACCTTGTGCCCATTGTCATGATCAAAATTGGGCAAGATAACACATGAACTGTTTTTTGCAACAATAACAAAATTATTGACCGGGAAACTTTCAAGTACTCATAATCTCATACCCATCATCCTTGATTTCAAAAATGAAATCACAGGAGTAGTAACACAAAAGCAATAGTATATTTTTTAATCCTCTGAGACTTGAGAGTTGTTTAGACTTTTAATCTACGCTTTATAACACAAAGAGAGGCAAGATATGTTCCACAGATCGTAAGTATGAGTTAGCTTTTAGGACCAGTGGACTTATCTTTAGTGGTTGTCTTAGAATGTCGTTCCCTTGTTACTAGTCCTTAGTTGATTTTACGACTTCTTGCCCTTTCCTTCCTTGCTTCAATTGGCTCACAGTTCTGCCCGGAGGGAAGCTGGCCAAGAAGTTTGGCGGCAGGGAGTTTTGGTGCGGCCATCGAATTGAGTTTTGGTGCGGCCATCGAACTGATGCGGCCAAGGAGTTTTGGTGCGGCCATCGAACTGATGCGGCCAAGGAGTTTTGGTGCGGCCATCGAACTGATGCGGCCAAGGAGTTTTGGTGCGGCCATCGAACTGATGCGGCCAAGGAGTTTTGGTGCGGCCGTCGAACTGATGCGGCCAAGGAGTTTTGGTGCGGCCATCGAACTGATGCGGCCAAGGAGTTTTGGTGCGGCCATCGAACTGATGCGGCCAAGGAGTTTTAGCATTTTGAGCAGCAGAAACAAGTTGCCATCGTTGTTGGACTTGAATAGTCATTGGCCGGTCGTTGTATTGGAGGCGATCGATTGGTTGTGGCCCGGTCGTGGTGAATTTGCTCCTTGTCTGAAGGATGCCCGGCAACGCAGCCCGGATGGACTGAGACGCAGGCAAGGAAGTCCGGATGGGCTGAGATTCCGGCCAAAGGAGTCCGGATGGACTGAGATCCGGCCAAAGGAGTCCGGATGGACTGAGATTCCGGCCAAAGGAGTCCGGATGGACTGAGATCCCGGCCAAAGGAGTCCGGATGGACTGAGATTCCGGCCAAAGGAGTCCGGATGGACTGAGATTCCGGCCAAAGGAGGTGCGGTCGAGGAAGTCCGGTTAATTGCGGCCCGGTTGTTTGAAGGAGAAAGTCGAGAATCGCGATTTTTTGAGAACTGTGTTGCGTCCGTGCTTGCAGTTTGAGGGCGATACGAAGGCTTGAGCCGTAATGGCGTCCGGCGTCCTACGCCTGGTCATCCCTTACCTTCCTTCGAAAGAAAAGTTTGACCGGAAGCTTCATCCGATATCCCAGTCGACGAAACACCTGGTCATACCACCCGGTCTTGACCTTGAATACGATGGCTGGTGTCGATTGAAATTTCTTGTCTCTATTTCAATTTTATTGCAAGATTCGTCGATCATGATTCTCATTCTGACAAGGTAATCCGCTTCCGGTCGAGGGTCACAAACCAAAAATGCCGACCGGATTCTGACTTTGAAGACGATGCACCCGATGAAACCCGGCTACAAACATTTCCCAGGCTTCTTCATTTTGTGTGCCTAGGCCTGGAACAAGGTGGTGTTCACTATAGAGTGCGGCACCGCATCTTGTATCGATCCAAGACGCCGGTCAAAGTTCAGATTGACGCTTGGAGTATACGCTTCCCACTACTCTTTTACTTTCGCTTCTGTTCTGCCTCCGGTCGCCTAGGATATGAACAATCAAAGTTATTACTGCACAGGAGGAGAGAGTAAATTGCAATGTTAAACATGATTTTATCAATCGACAAATAAATTTTGATCGTGATGCATCCGACGAATTGCTTTGGCTCCTCGACCCGGTTGAACTGGATATTTGGATCTGCAACCTCATCCTCCGTTGTATACAACTGAGCTTTCTCAGGGAACCGAAAATTTGTTGATAGGCTTTAGACGGCTTCTGCATGGCGATGCCGTCGGGTCAAAGAGCGCGATTTGACTATCTTTGATCGAAATTCAACCGGAGCTCCTCTATCTGTGCAAAGGTAGCATCGACAAGCTGGACTTTTCTGTGCGGATCTTCGTAGTCGTTCTTTGGCTGTTCACTTTTCTTTCGATATGAGTGATGTCTTTCGCAATTGCTTGAAGTATTACGCCAGGGATTTACTCCTTCTCCACCAAATTCTTCTTGTCGATAATTACCTCTGGCTGGAACCTTGCCTTGATAGTCGGCCCTCTTGGACGGCGAAGGCTCTATCACATCGGATCGATTGTCGTACCAAACTCTTGCAACCGGCTGCATCTGGCTTTCCTTCCGTTGATATTTTTCGACTTCGCTTTACTTTGATCCTGTTGAGACTTTCCTGTCCCGTCGCTCCATTAATCGATTCTTCTTTGCCGTCTGCATCTCAGCGCTTCATTAAGAGAAAACTTCGCCGAGAGCCGAGAGTCAGATGCCGCTTTAATGGCACGCTGAAGAGGAACGACTTTGATTACAGAAAACTTGGACTCAGTGACTCCGTTCTGGCGATGTCAAATTTCCGTTTCTTTTAGTTTTGTTCTTTGTCGAATCGCTCGACACGTATCATTCTTACGACGAGCAGGTGTTTATGAATTCCGGTCGATTTGATAATGAGCTTTAATCAAGAATTGCGGATTGACAATGAGCTCAATCGAAAACCAAAACAATCAAGAACCAAAATGGAATCGTGGTTGCTGGTTAGGTTGTTCCTTTCCCACAGACGGCGCCAAATGAAAATATATAACTTGGTTCCTCCATTCTCACAAACGTACAGAACACCGAGAGTTATAGTGGTTCGGCCAATAATCCGGCCTACATCCACTTCTAGACAATATCTTTATTCCCTTCTTTGGTATTACAACTTTAGAGAGCTATCTAGTGTTTTCTCCCCTTCTAATAATGTGTCCCCTTACAAGTGAGCCTCTCATCTCTATTTATAGACTTTCTAGGGTGAAGTCTATCTCTTAATCCTTATACATGCGGTATTACTTTATTGGAGCAACCTTCTTAATTTTGGCACACTCTCCTTGTAAAGCCTTCCGGTCCCAAAGTGTGAGGTGCGGGATCCGGTCATGGGGCACGGGGCCGGAATATGGGACCTGGTCATAGAGTGCGGGCCGGAATATGGGACCCGATCATGGAGTGTGAGGCCGGAATATAGGACCTGGTCATGCGGCCTAAGACCGGATTGATGCTTGGTGCCCAATTGGAGCCTGAACAGGGTCCTGAAGGAGGCTCATGGACTGGGCCGGGTCTAAGGTGTGGACCGCTTTGATCTTTTGTCTTCGTCACATTCTTGCCCTTCTCATGGTGCCCATGTTTTGAACACCCAAAGCATTTGTCATCGCTCTTCCTTTGGTGATCGTTAGATTCCTAGGGCTCCTTTCCTTTTCTCATGTTATTTCTAATGAACTTTTGAAAGTACCTCTTAGCATAGAGAACCATCTCATCATCGTCTTCCCCTGACTCAGGTTTCTCATTTTTAGCTACCTGAAGAGCTATGCCTTTTCCTCTCTCCCTTATTGAGCTTTCTGAGCTTCTTTGTTGTAATTTTAGCTCAAATGCCATTAATGATCCTAGCATGTCTGCCAAAGACATCTTAGAGAGATCATGAACTTCTTGCATGACATTGACTTTGCTATCAAAAGATGCAGGAAGTGATCTGAGGGATTTTTGAATTTGATCATCATTTGTGATGGTTCTTCCAAGCACAAACATTTCATTGATTAGCTTGGTGAACCTAGTGTGCATTTCAGAGATGCTCTCCTTTTCTTCCTTTTTGAACAACTTTTAGTGAGTAAGCAACAGTACAATACGAGTCTTTTTGATCTCATCATTTCCTTCATAGGTAACTTCAAGAGTTTTCCCAAATTTCCTTGGCTGTTTTGGCTAAGGCCACTTTAGAGTATTGCTCAGGTAGTAATGCACAATGTAGGATTCTTACTGCTCGAGCGTTGAACGTCAATTTCTTGATTTGGTCATCATTCATGTTGTCGAATGATATGTGTTATAACCCAAAGTTTATTGCATTTTATTTCGTCACAAGTGGCCTTATGTGGTTGTATTCTGGATTCAGGACATGGCAGTCTTTCTTATAAAGACAAGGGCGAGGTGGTCTTTCTTCTTTCTGATTTTTGGTAAGGGATTATTAATTGAGGTGAGTTATATTAATAATCCCCTAATCACTATTCTAATCACGCTCCCACTACTTCTCTCTCGATCAGTTCTGAAAACCGTCGAGACGCTCCTCTCATCTTCTCAACTCCTCTCTACTCCTCTCGACCTGTCGAGCGCTTCTGTGTTGTTGGAATTCAAAGATTGTTGTAGTTTGCTCCTTCTCTGCGTTCCCGTGATCAGTCAAGTAAGTGGTAACGGTTTATCTCCTTCAATTCTGCAATCTGAGAACCCTTGCCCTAACTATTTTCCCCTGCAATCTGATTAGTAAATCAGAAATCCTCCTGACGTTCTCTGTCAAATTCTGCTGCTGTTGGCTTCGTCTGTGATTCCGCTGTCAGATTCAGGTAAGGGTTTGAATTGCGTTTATCAGTGGCAGTTCCAGGGCTGTGAGTCTTATGTTTTCTGAGTTGGGCTTGTCTCTGCATTTGTTGTTGGTTCAGTGTTTTGGGATTGCGCTTCGATCTGCGTTTCGGTCTGCGTTGGCTGGGTTCTGCTGCTTCAGACTGTGGGATTTCGTCTCTGCTATAATCGAGGTAGGTGGCTTATGGATTCGGCTAGTGTGTTCAGCCTTGGGGCGTTTCGAATTCTGGTTTCTAGTGTGTGAACTACCTCTGCGATGTGTTTGTGAATCAGTCCGTTTGCGTTGTTTGAATAACTACAAACCCCCAAGGTTGTTTTAATGCTCTACTTCTGTTTTGTTATGTTAAACCCTCTGTGTTGCTGCAAATTCGTTTCTGGAAACTGCACATTTTGGTGTTTCCGAACGTCTGTCCGAGCTTTGACGTTCAGACATACCCTGTTGCGCTTTTAATTTTCTGAAGTTTTCGCTGTGTCCGAACTTCCGTCCGAGCTTTGAAGTTCGGACACAGCCTTCTGTATTCTCTGATTTTGCCTCGACTTGTGTCCGAACATGGATGTCCGGACACAAGTTCGGACTTTGCGCGTGTCTGATTTTCTGAAGAACATCCGAACATCTGTCTGACCTTTGATGTTCGGACACCTCTGTCTCTACTACTATTTTAATGTTCGACCTGTGTCCGAACTTCGTAGTTCGGACACATGTTCGGACATCTGTCTGTTTTCGACTTCTGAGTCTCGACTTGTGTCCGAACATTGATGTCCGGACACAAGTTCGGACATGGTACTGTTTTGACCATAACTTGCTCGTTTAAGCTCTGTTTGACTTCCGTTTGCGGGGTTGGATTCCCCTTCTGATTTCCAAGCCATCTATGTGCTTTCTGGTGCCTTTGGTGCACATTTGCTTATCTGTATTTAAGCTTCTGTTTTGGGACCTAGTTATCTCTGTGTCTGAGCCTTTGGATGGCTGGTTTCGCTGTCTCGTAGCGCGCTATGTAAGATCCTTCTGTTTCACACGGGTGATGTTCCCCGTTCTGTTCACAGGTGTTCCACCTGTTCTGTTTACGAGTGAGGTTTCCTCGTTCTGTTCACGAGCTGGTTGCTCGTTCTATCTGTATGCTGTGATCGCTAGTGTCCCACTCTGTTTTCTGCTTTTGTCTGCTTCTGGCTCTGTTTAGTCCTTTATAGTGTGGACTTCTGTTTCTGTTTCTGACATGTTTATGGACTCCTTGCGACTCCTTCTGATTTGACATTATTCTATAAAATGTTTTGAGCATGCTGGTTGATGAAGTTTGTCATCTACTGGGGATAGTTGTGTGCTCATTCCCCTACTTTATCTAACATTGCAGATTGATCAGCGAGGGTCACTTTGCAGCTCTGGAGTTTAGTCTGTTTTGTTATTTAGATTCCTTTGAGACGTTTTGTATTTGACTTGAGCCTTTGGGCTCCTTTTGTTAGCTTCCGCTTCTGACATTCGTTTGGTGGGTTCTGTAATAACTTTGGGATGTTACGACATCATTTTGATTATACTTTATTCAAGCATTCGTTTTGGGCCTTGCTTGATTATCTGTCTAAGTTCGTTTATTAGAGCCTTGCGTTATTATGTAATAATACGCGGCGTGTAATACCCCTAACTCCTAGGCCAGTGTTTGGGGGTGTTACATTTAGTGGTATCAGAGCTCTGGGTTCTAATCTGCTGGGATTTTAAGTTAGCCAGTCGGTCAGAAACGTCAGTGTTAGTGTCTGAGTCTAACTGCCTGCTGTTGGACTTTCAGAATGCCGCCAAGAAGAGCAACAAACCCTCCAGGAAATGTGGCTGATGCTGTTCAGCAGTTCATGACGCAGCTCATGCAGACCATGGCTGCAGTAGGAGGACCAGTTGGAGGGCCAGGCCCAGCTGGGGCTGATGCTGGAGGCCGAAATGTGAAGGCGCTTCAGGAGTTCATGAAGCTGAAGCCGTCGTCGTTCGATGGGGCAGGAGACCCCCAGGAGGCCAGTCATTGGTTGACTGAGGTCGAGGATTTGCTGCGTGTGATGGGCTTTGAGGAGGAGCAGAAGGTGGACTTCGCCACCTTTCTTTTCAAGGCCGAAGCCAAGGAGTGGTGGAGGTCAGTGATGGGCAGATTCCCACAGCCTTGGACGTGGGAGCAGTTCACTGGGGAGTTCAATAAGCAGTTCTACCCCGATGTGTATAAGGACCAGCGCATCTTGGAGTATAACCGACTACGCCAGGGTCGGGATATGAGTGTGGAGGAGTACGTCAGGAAGTTCATCAGCCTGTCGAAGTTTGCACCTGAGCCGGATGAGCATAGGAAGGCCAGGAAGTTTGAGAGCGGTCTGAGGCCAGACATTCGCTCTGCTGTGACGCCGCTGCGTCACAAGACCTTCAGGGACGTTGCTGATGTCGCCCTGTTGGTGGAGGCTGATTTGAGGGGCCGCCAGTCTGGCGGGAAGGACCAGAAGAGGAAGCAGAGGTCCGACGAGAGTGACAGGAGGGATCAGTCTGCTTCTCAGAAGAAGCAGTCTACTGGAGACCAAGCTGGAGACCGCTCTGGGGACCGTTTGCGAGATAGAGGTGGTTCGTCTTCAGCTCCTGCTCCGAAGTGCCAGGTCTGTGGCAAGTTTCACAGAGGTCAGGACTGCTACAGGAAGTCTGGAGCCTGCTTCAAGTGTGGGTCCATGGGGCATAGGATAGCTGACTGCCCTCAGGCCGAGAGGAGCAGAGGTAGCTCTGGAGGTAGAGCTGGTGAGACTGTTTCAGGGTCCAGAGATCGAGACCGGGCTGAGCAGAAGAAGCCCCAGGGCCAGGCCAGAGTGTACGCGATGGCTGGAGAGAGAGACCGATCGGCTGACAGAGTTGTCACAGGTATTCTCCAGCTGTCTTCTCGTTCTGTTTTCTGCTTGTTTGACTCTAGAGCCACCCACTCTTTTATTTCTGCTGAGTTGGTGGGTGAGCTCGGTTTGCCTGTTGTGCCTCTAGGTGTTGAGCTGTGTGTGCATAGTCCATTAGTTAGAGACTCTTCTATGCTTTTGAACTCTATTTGTAAAGATAGTCCTGTGTTAGTCAGAGATAGGACTCTGTGTGCTAACCTCATCCCTATGGAGATGACTACTTTTGATGTGATTTTGGGCATGGATTGGCTTGCTGCGCACCATGCCCACATTGATTGTGCCGCTTCGAGAGTGACCGTTGAGGAGCCTGGTCAGCCCCGCCTAGTTGTAGCAGGGAATGGACTCCCGTGCTCGCCGCCAGTCATATCAGCTATGCAGGCGTTTCGTTTTCTGAGGAAAGGATGCCAGGGATATCTGTGCTACATCCCTGAGGTTCGCAAGGATGCGAAGTTGGAGGACATTCCGGTGGTCAGAGACTTCCCCGACGTGTTCCAGGATGATGTACCTGGGCTTCCCCTTGTCAGAGAGGTGGAGTTCTCGATCGAGCTCGCACCTGAGACTCAGCCGATTTCTAAGGCCCCATACCGGATGGCGCCTGCTGAGCTCAAGGAGTTGAAGGTCCAGTTGCAGGAGCTGCTGGATAAGGGCTTCATTCGCCCTAGTGTGTCGCCTTGGGGAGCGCCAATGTTATTTGTTAAGAAGAAGGACGGTAGCATGCGTTTGTGCATTGACTATAGGGAGCTCAACAAGGTTACCATTAAGAATAGGTATCCTCTCCCTCGCATTGATGACTTGTTCGACCAGTTAGCAGGAGCTAAGGTGTTTTCGAAGATCGATCTGAGGTCCGGCTATCATCAGTTGAGGATTAAGGCAGACGATGTGCCTAAGTCCGCCTTCAGGACTCGTTATGGACACTATGAGTTCCTAGTGATGCCATTCGGTCTGACGAATGTGCCTTCTGTATTTATGGACATGATGAACCGGGTGTTCAAGCCGTTTTTGGACCAGTTCATTGTGGTGTTTATAGATGACATCTTGGTGTATTCCAAGAGTGCTGAGGAGCACGAGGAGCATTTGAGGACTGTTCTCCAGACTCTGAGGGAGAAGGAGCTGTATGCGAAGCTGAAGAAGTGCGAGTTCTGGTTGGATCAGGTGGTATTCTTAGGACATGTGGTCTCTAAGGATGGTATCTCCGTGGACCCGGAGAAGATTAGAGCTGTTACTGAGTGGGCCAGGCCTACTAATGTTGGGGAGATTCGTAGCTTCCTTGGACTAGCGGGCTACTATCGTAAGTTTGTGGAGGGCTTCTCCAAGTTGGTGATTCCGTTGACTCGTCTGCTACAGAAGGATGTGAAGTTTGAGTGGAGCGAGGCCTGTGAGCTGTGCTTCCAAGAGTTGAAGAAGAGGTTGACGTCTGCGCCGATTCTGACCCTTCCAGAGGGTAATGAGGGCCTGGAGGTTTTCTGTGATGCGTCCCATAAGGGACTTGGGTGTGTGCTGATGCAGCATGGGAAGGTAGTAGCATATGGCTCTCATCAGTTGAAGCCATATGAGAAGAACTATCCGACCCATGACCTGGAGTTAGCTGCTGTGGTGTTTGCGTTGAAGATTTGGAGGCACTACTTGTATGGGGCAGCGTGCAAAGTTTATACGGACCACAAGAGCCTCAAGTATCTGTTCACTCAGAAGGAGTTGAACTTGAGGCAGAAGAGGTGGCTGGAGTTGCTACACGATTATGACTTAGAGATCCTCTACCATCCTGGTAGGGCGAATGTGGTTGCCGATGCACTCAGTAGGAGGGGTCCGTCTGGAGCCGTTTGCGCTTTGTCTGGTGTGCAGAGGTCTGCTCTCGAGTTACAGCGTATGGGAGTCTGGGTCGTCCGTCCAGAGAGGTCTGGGATGTTAGCAGCGCTGCAGGTTCAGCCTACCTTGATCGACCGGATCAAGGCCAGTCAGGAGCTCGATGTCAGTTTGAGTAAGATCAGAGAGGGTCTGCCTGCTGGTCAGGAGTCTGAGTTCAGAGTTTCAGAGGATGGCTGCCTGAGGTTCAGAGACCGTGTTTGTGTGCCTGCAGATGACGCCTTGAGGCGGGAGATTATGCAGAAGGCTGATAAGTGTCCAAATGAGCATGTTTTATAGGTGTATTTCATATATTATATTAACACTTTTCTTGCTCATTTCTCCACTTCGGTTAGTTTTCCTCTAGTTTATGTTTTATTGTTTATCTCACAAATTTATTGGTTTAACATGAGGAAAACCAAGCTGGGAGTAAAGTAGACGAATAGACGAACGCATAGACGCAAACGGCTCAGAAAACGGGGTCCAAACGAAGAATCTAGAGCCAGTCGAAGTTTGAAGGAAAATAGGTCACGGTCACACTTGTGACCGCCTAAGGAACCGCCTACACAACCGCCTGAACAGGGGCGGACGTCTCACAATTGCAACCGCCTGAACAGGGCGGACGGCAGGCGGACTCCAGGCGGACGGCAGGCGGTCACCAGGCGGACGCTTAGGGCGGAGACAATTTACAACCGCCTAACTTTGGGCGGTTGCCTAGGCGGACAAGACTCAAACCGCAAAGCCAGGGGGCGGTTGCAGAGGCGGACGCGACTAAAATCGAAGGCAAAACTGTTTTTCTTCTTCGCTCGTCGACTTCGCCCGTCGACTTCGCCCGTCGACCTGTCTGCAACTTATCCATCTACTCTGCACACGCCCTGTCCCCTGCAATAAATGAGCAATCAGTGAGCAAATCCCTTCACGCGTGATCCAGCTCTTTCTTCATTTTCTCTTCTTCCTTTTCCTATATAAACGCACGTAACTTCTGCTTCCAGAGACATCCATCGACCACCCATCATCGCTCCACTTCACCACAAACCTCACGCCATCTCATTTCTCTTCTCCCGCCTTCTCCATTTTATTTATTTCCACATTCCACCATATCCACCTCTAGTCCTACGTATACCAAATAGCAGAACGAATGTAGGAGTGATTACAGATGATTTCTATTACTCTTGTTTCTGTTTATCTATTTAATATGTTAGGCTAGAATATTTATACTCTGGGAATGGTTATTATGTGTTTGTATTAATTATGCAATATTTTTACTGGTTTAATTTAAATATAGTTTGTTGTGTTTTGAAGGTTATCTCGCACCTTTTTAATAAATGTCATGAGTTTATTAAATTGCTTTACTAAGTCTATTTTGATCAGACCAGGTGATAAATAGACAGGTTAATTAAGACATAAATTTGGAGAAAGCTTATTATGATTTAATAAGTTAGTATTTTCAGATGCAAATGTAATTCCTCAAATACTCCTCTGCCGTTTACAGGCATTTTGCTTGAGTTTTCATCGGACCTTGCATTACAGGTAAACGAGTTCTTATGAGTTTTCATCGGACCTTAAGAAAATAACAGGAACCTTGCCAAATTATTAAACCAGTAGAGATAGCTTAATTATGCAGATTATAATAACCTGACCCAGAGTTCCATTTAATTATCTATTAACTTAGTTTATTTTATCTTTCCTTTTTATTTATTTTACAAGTCAATTAATCCCCCTCTTGTGACACGCTTAGGTACTATAATATGTATATTAGTCCCACGGTTCGACATCCGGTCGCTTACAATTCATACTACCACGACCGGGATTTGTTTGCAGCCCGATTTATTTTTTTTTAATTTCTTTTCTTTTATTTTTTTTTACACCTGTTTAAACCACTCACCATATAACATCTGCAGAGGCTCATGGGGCCCCGTACTCGGTACACCCAGGTGGTGTGAAGATGTACCGGGACCTACGTGAGACATTCTGGTGGAGCAACATGAAGAGGGATATTTCAGACTTTGTATTTAGATGTCGGACCTGTCAGCAGGTCAAAGCCGAGCACAGAGGCCAGCTGGTTTGCTTCAGCCTCTTCCCATTCCGGAGTGGAAGTGGGAGAGCGTCGGTATGGACTTCGTTAGGGACTGCCTAAGACTCGAGGGGTTTGATGCGGTTTGGGTCATTGTGGACCGGCTCACGAAGAGCGCTCATTCCTGCCTGTCAGGAAGACTTTCGTTTGCACCGCTTGGCTCAGTTATATGTGGATGAGATAGTGCGTCTGTACGGCAGTTAGCTTCGATTGTGTCTGACAGAGATCCGCGTTTCGGTCCAGATTCTGGCAGAGTTTGCACCAGGCTATGGGGACGAGGTTGTCTTTCAGTTCAGCTTATCATCCCCAGTCAGATGGTCAGACAGAGAGACGAATCAGGTCCTTGAGGACATGCTCAGAGCATTGTGTTGTGTTGGCTCGGGGCATCTGGGATCAGCACGTTGCATTGATAGATTTGCTTATAATAATAGCTTCCAAACCAGTATCGGGATGGCTCCGTTTGAGGCCTTGTATGGTAGGAGATGCAGGTCACCCATCTGTTGGGATGATCTGAAGGAGAGAGCCGTGATTGGTCCAGGACTTAGTTCAGGATGCATGGGCAAGATTCAGTCTATCAGAGAGCGCTTGCTTGTGGTTCAGAGTCGTCAGAAGAGTTACGCCGATCAGAGGAGGCGACCTCTAGAGTTTGAGGTGGGCGATCATGTGTATCTGAAGGTTTCTCCAGTTCGAGGAGTTGTTCGGTTTGGGAAGAGAGGCAAGCTTAGCCCTCGCTTTGTGGGTCCTTTTGAGATCCTGGAGAGAGGATCGGACCGGTTGCCTATCGTTTAGCTTTGCCACTGTCGTTGGCTGGAGTCCACAGTGTCTTTCATGTGTCTATGCTGAGGAAGTATATTCCGGACCCATCTCATGTGATTGACTTCAGTCCGCTTCAGTTGAGGGAGGACTTCACGTTCGAGGCAGTTCCTTCGAGGATTTTAGCGCGGGATGTCCGCAAGCTAGTGGAGTAAGACCATGCCCTTGGTGAAGGTGCAATGGTCGGGTCAGTCAGAGGAGGAGGGAGACCTGGGAGGTCGAAGCGAAGTGCGCTCCAAGTTTCCGCCCTTTTCGTAGCAGTAGGATGTTTTAATTTCGAGGTGAAATTCTTTTAAGGGGGAGGTGATGTTATAACCCAAAGTTTATTGCATTTTATTGTCACAAGTGGCCTTATGTGGTTGTATTCTGGATTCAGGACATGGCAGTCTTTCTTAATAAGACAAGGGCGAGGTGGTCTTTCTTCTTTCTGATTTTTGGTAAGGGATTATTAATTGAGGTGAGTTATATTAATAATCCCCTAATCACTATTCTAATCACGCCCCCACTACTTCTCTCTCGATCAGTTCTGAAAACCGTCGAGACACTCCTCTCATCTTCTCAACTCCTCTCTACTCCTCTCGACCTGTCGAGCGCTTCTGTTGTTGGAATTTGAAGATTGTTGTAGTTTGCTCCTTCTCTACGTTCCCGTGATCAGTCAAGGTAAGTGGTAACGGTTTATCTTCCTTCAATTCTGCAATCTGAGAACCCTTGCCCTAACTGTTTTCCCCTGCAATCTGATTAGTGAATCAGAAATCCTCCTGACGTTCTCTGTCAAATTCTGCTGCTGTTGGCTTCGTCTGTGATTCCGCTGTCAGATTCAGGTAAGGGTTTGAATTGTGTTTATCAGTGGCAGTTCCAGGGTTGTGAGTCTTCTGTTTTCTGAGTTGGGCTTGTCTCTGCATTTGTTGTTGGTTCAGTATTTTGGGATTGCGCTTCGATCTGCGTTTCGGTCTGCGTTGGCTGGGTTCTGCTGCTTCAGACTGTGGGATTTCGTCTCTGCTATAATCGAGGTAGGTGGCTTATGGATTCGGCTAGTGTGTTCAGCCTTGGGGCGTTTCGAATTCTGGTTTCTAGTGTGTGAACTACCTCTGCGATGTGTTTGTGAATCAGTCTGTTTGCGTTGTTTGAATAACTACAAACCCCCAAGGTTGTTTTAATGCTCTACTTCTGTTTTGTTATGTTAAACCCTCTGTGTTGCTGCAAATTCGTTTATGGAAACTGCACATTTTGGTGTGTCCGAACGTCTGTCCAAGCTTTGACGTTCGGACATACCCTGTTGCGCTTTCAATTTTCTGAAGTTTTCGCTGTGTCTGAACTTCAGTCCGAGCTTTGAAGTTCGGACACAGCCTTCTGTATTCTCTGATTTTGCCTCGACTTGTGTCCGAACATGGATGTCCGGACACAAGTTCAGACTTTGCGCGTGTCTGATTTCTGAAGAACGTCCGAACATCTGTCCAACCTTTGATGTTCGGACACCTCTGTCTCTACTACTGTTTTAATGTTCGACCTGTGTCCGAACTTCGTAGTTCGGACACATGTTCGGACATCTGTCTGTTTTCGACTTCTGAGTCTCGACTTGTGTCCGAACATTGATGTCCGGACACAAGTTCGGACATGGTACTGTTTTGACCATAACTTGCTCGTTTGAGCTCTGTTTTGACTTCCGTTTGCGGGGTTGGATTCCCTTCTGATTTCCAAGCCATCTATGTGCTTTCTGGTGCCTTTGGTGCCATTTGCTTATCTGTATTTAAGCTTCTGTTTTGGGACCTAGTTATCTCTGTGTCTGAGCCTTTGGATGGCTGGTTTCGCTGTCTCGTAGCACGCTATGTAGGATCCTTCTGTTTCACGGGTGATGTTCCCCGTTCTGTTCACAGGTGTCCCACCTGTTCTGTTTACGAGTGAGGTTTCCTCGTTCTGTTCATGAGCTGGTTGCTCGTTCTGTCTGTATGCTGTGATCGCTAGTGTCCCACTCTGTTTTCTGCTTCTGTCTGCTTCTGGCTCTGTTTAGTCCTTTATATGTGGACTTCTGTTTCTGTTTCTGACATGTTTATGGACTCCTTGCGACTCCTTCTGATTTGACATTATTCTATAAAATGTTTTGGCATGCTGGTTGATGAAGTTTGTCATCTATTGGGCATAGTTGTGTCTCATTCCCCTACTTTATCTAACATTGCAGATTGATCAGTGAGGGTCACTTTGCAGCTCTAGTTTAGTCTGTTTTGTTATTTAGATTCCTTTGAGACGTTTTGTATTTGACTTGAGCCTTTGGGCTCCTTTTGTTAGCTTCCGCTTCTGACATTCGTTTGGTGGGTTCTGTAATAACTTTGGGATGTTACGACATCATTTTGATTATACTTTATTCAAGCATTCGTTTTAGGCCTTGCTTGATTATCTGTTTAAGTTCGTTTATTAGAGCCTTGCGTTATTATGTAATAATACGCGGCGTGTAATACCCCTAACTCCTAGGCCAGTGTTTGGGGGTGTTACAATATGTCTTGTCCTTGCGGGTCTTGGAAGGTGTATTCACCTCGTGATACAACCCTCCACATCCTTAATTCATCAAACTTGATATGGAACTCCATCTTGTTCTTCCAGTGAGTGTAGTTGTCCCCATTGAAAAGTGGTAGTCGATTTGGTGCAGAACCTACTTCTAACGCTAGTAGGTTTTAATGAGACATTTCGATCATCTTCTAAAGTAGTTAGCTTTCTAGAAGAGACCCGCTCTGATACCAATTGAAACTGGCTGATGTCACTGATACGTCCTTGACCGGTCGTGGATGTCTTTTATCTTATGTGAACTATTTGATATTTGAGGAAAGTATTTGATAAACTCAAACTGGAAACTCCTTTTCGATTGAGAATTTACACACAAAAATTCACTCAATCTCCCTCCGTCCTACCTACGGACTCCATGAGAGTTTAGGACTTTATCCCTAAGTCCTCTACCCTCTCTTGACAGCAGGCCTACGGTTCCCTAACCGTTTCCTGACTGATCAGTCTACCAAATAAACACAGTATTCTTTCACTAACCCAGTCCTACCCTGCTCACCAACTTCCTAGTGCTTACACACACTTAGTCTGACTCACACTTGCTCTAGTTATCTCTCTTTTCCATATTTTTCAAGTTCATTTACATAAGACATTGTATAACGTATTTATACAGGTATGTTTAGATGTGTAACAAACAGCCTATGATCTTCAAGTCTCTAGGAGTCATTTTCTTCTTCATCCCAACAAAGTAGCCACACTCGAATACAGGCTAATCTTCAACTTTCTTTGGAACCGTCAAGACACGTGTCGCCCTATGGTTGGACACGTTGGAGGTGTGTGCTCAGTGGTCGGTCACCACTTGCACTCTCCACTTGCCTGATCTTGTTTGCTTCATTAGTGCTCATTAATGCTCTTCCAGGCTTTATTTAATGCTGCGTAATGAGTGCCACTTAATAGCTCTGACCTTGTCTTGTTATCTTGTTCATTACTGAGCAAGACTTTGTCGTGAGCTAGTTGCTTGTGTAGATGCATGAGTGTAAATGAGTTTGTTGGCACACTTGATGTCTTTTGTCTTTCTACTGCGTCTAATGCATGAGAGATATGGTTGTGTAGTATTTTGACTTCTTGTGTAAACTAGAAGTTCTATCGGAGCTCTCCTGACAGGTGCCCGACTGGTTAGGCACATGTCATGATCAGAGTGTGCTTACAACCTTGCATGCTTAGCCACTCCTCTACCTGTTTATCTGAATTCAAAGCTCAACAAACATATTAGATAAACAACTCAGGTTTGCTATCATCAAAACTAAATGATCTTGACTTAACAATTTCCCCCTTTTTGATGATGACAACCGATAACAAAATTGATTTTGATCATATGTACTTGACAGCTTATGGAAGTGAGAATATTCCCCCTAAGAGAGATTCCCCCTGAGTTCGTTCAAGAGTAAAAAAAAAATTAATCAACAACAACCTTATACAGAGAGTCTTTCATTAAGAATCAATTACATAACGCAAGGATGATAGTCATAAATTCACAAGTACATATCTTTCTTTTCCCCCTTTGCTATATAGCAAAATAGGGAGCAACTACACGACTCACGTTATTGAAAAGGCCATAACATTCAATAGATCATAGTCTACATTTGAATGAGACAACTTTAAGAGACGTGGTGCTTGGATGTGGCGGAGTTAGAGGAGTCTAGGCCACGAGGGTCATCAGCAGAGTAACTTTGATATCTGGAATCGATTGTGGAGTAATAAGTGTCTGACTGGGTTTGGCTGGTACTTACATTTGTGGACCATGCAGATGACACTTTGGGTTTTGGACGAAGATTAGAAGGAGGCATACCTTTCTTTTGTGTCATGAATTTTATGATGGTGGAGAAGATGGTTTTCTCATTCGAGCTAGACGAGCTGTAGTTTTCACGACTCATGATTGCTGTGAAGAAGGGTGTTTAAGGATGGTGAAAGTTTATTGTGAGAGCAACTTTGAGTGATGGTTGAGCGATGGGTATAAATATAGGTGAGGGACAACTCACTGTCTGGTCGTGTAGGTCTAATAACTATGTATTAATGAGTTGGGCAGTCCTAGGGAATCAGTGGCGTGTCATTTGACTAACATGCACAGGTTGCATGAACGGTGTTGTCTTTGATCAAGAGGTAGTTATAATCTTGAAAGAAGCAGCCAATTCAATAACGTCATTCGAAAACAAGATTTGCATTCAAAGTAGAAAATGTAATAGTTGAATTTTAGTTGATATCAAAAGTTGACATTTGAAATAGATAGTCAATGGCAGGAAAACAGAAGCAAAATAAATCTAACTTAAAACTACAATTTCTCACAAGCTTCACTCGAGTCTTTAAGAGACATAGAACTCTCAAGCTATAGATGTGTATCTATGAAGTTTATTACTCCTTGGACCATGTGGTGAACACTAGGTTCTTGGGAGATAGCCTGCATAGCTGTAAGAGTGACTCTTACATGCTGAAGAACGTCTCGAGCTGAAGTATCTAGACTGGTCCCCGACCTGTCATGGACTGGTGAGAGACTGTGTTTTCTTTTGTTAGCAGAACTCCTTGCAATTGGGCAAGGCTCTGAGCGTGAGTCCTCGCTTTTGGTCGGGTTTTGAGGGACCATGAGCTTCTCCCCTTGGGTTTTGATCCCTATTATGGATAGCATCTCTGAGGAGATGCAATCCTGAGCATTCCGCGAGCACTCGTGGAAGCGGTCGGTGTCCACTCCAAATTTTTCCAGTGCCGCAGTGACCACTTTTCCGTGTACTAGCCATTGGTTGACATATATACTTTCGTCAAGGGTGAGGATGATCATAGCTGGAAGGTCTATCTTCTCCTTCATCATTAGGGCATACATGATCCGCACATCTCTAGCATTGACGATGTGGGTTCTTTGATTTCTTGGGGTGATGTTGTGGGTGAGAAGGCTAAAGAGCACTCTGTTAGGGATGGACATTTGCACTGCGTGGAAGTTCTTCATTGTTGCCCCTTTTGTGTAGAAAGGACAATGTAGGCTGCAGCACAGTGGGCTTGCTGTTGGCAGACTGCTGGCTAGAGATGATGGTATTTATGTTGTTGTACGGATGCACATAGTAGAGGAAGGAAACCGACAAGGATGCAAACGAGCAGAAGGCTTATACTGGCTCTGATACCACTAATAGTTTACGAGAGAACTGATGAACTTACGAAAAGTAGAGCAATGAATACTTTTACTTTACTTGGTGCACCTGACTGCACACCCAAGCTACTCTATTTATAGCAAATTAATATCATGGTTAATTGTTGGGGGCTCCTAACAGACAAGTTAGCTTCCTAAAAAAGTGATAGATCTAACAACTCAACGAATACAAAAATAACTACACCTATTCTCTAGCTCTTAAATAGGAAACTTATGACTGAGTAAAATAAGAAAATGAGACAAAAATTAGGAAAACAAAATCAGGATTAATAATACTTTTTATCATCCTCCCTTAATCCCGATTTGTATCGAAGTCATCCCCAATCTTTCTTTTAGTTTAACAAATGCATCATATTTTAGGGGTTTAGTGAGAATGTCAGTAACTTGATCTTCCAATCTGCAGTACTTCACTTCTATCTCTGTCTTTGCAACTTGATCTCTCAGATAGTGATATCTGGTCTCGATATGCTTACTTCTACCATGTATGACCAGATTCTTTGCTAAGTTAAGTGCAGACGTATTATCAACAAAAATCGTCGTGGGCTTCTGTTGTGGCATATTGATGTGATCCATTAGGTACCACAACCACATAGCTTGGCAGGAACTTGTTGCTGCGGCCACATACTCTGCCTCGCAGGTTGATAGGGCAACAATGGACTGCTTCTTGGACGACCATGAACATGCAGTTGTTCCAAAGTTGAAACAATATCCTGAAGTGCTCTTTCGACCATCTACATCTCCACCCAATCACTGTCAGAATATCCTACAACACAAATATCATTAGTAGACCCATAAAAATAATCCATGGTCGTATCTTCCCTTCACATATCGTAGGATTCTCTTTGTTACTTGCAAATGTGGAAATCGGGGAGTCTCCATGAATCTGCTGATCAAGCCAACACTAAAAGTAATATCCGGTCTTGTACAAGTAGGATATTTGAGACTGCCGACAATCTGCTTGTAGTAGGTTGGATCAACATAGGCTCCTTCTCCATTCTTTGATAATTTAGTTCTAACCTCCATAGGTGTTCTTACTGGGTTGCATTCCGACATCTGAAACTTTTGCAAGAGATCAGCAGCATACTTCTTCTGAGAGATGAAAATGCCATCATTTCCTTGAATCACCTCAATGCCAAGAAAGTATGACATCAGCGCAAGGTCAGACATCTCGAATTCCTTCATTATGGACTTCTTGAAGGATTCAATCATAGTGGGATGATTGCCTGTAATAATCAAGTCATCAACATACCGACATATGATTAGTATACCACCAGCCTTATCCACCTTCACATACAGTGTATGCTCGGAAGGGCATCTGGTAAAACCACCCGTGCTAAAGAAGGTGTCTATACACTTATTTCAAGATCTGGGTGCTTGTTTTAAGCCATACAAAGCCTTCTTCAGCCGGTATACTTTCCCTTCACTTTCTACTTTACTAAAGCTGACTTCACATCCATCTGGTGGATCTTCCACCGATTTTGAGCAGCCAAGGCAATAATTAGCCTTATGGTCTCCATTCGAGCAATAGGAGAGAAGACTTCTTGGTAATCAGACCGGGTTGGTGCTTGAACCCTTTTGCCACCAATCTTGCTTTGTATCTTTCCACCTCACCATTGGGCTTCATTTTTGTCTTGAAAACCCAAATCACATCAATGGCTTGTTGTCCTGGTGGAAGATCGGTAAGGACCCATGTACCATTTCTTTCAATAGCATCAATTTCCTCATGCATGGCCGCCATCCATTTTGGATCTTGAAGTGCTTCCTCCACTGTCACTGGCTCAAGATGTGCGGATAGAGCAAAATGCACAATCTCTTTATCATTAGTATCTTCATCATCAAGGTTTACCTCATAATCTTGAAGATGTACTGGCTGTCGGCGATGACGCTGTGGTCTACCAACATCTGTCTGAACCTGGTTAGGTGTTGAGTCTCCTCCCTCTAGATTTGACTCTTCTGATTCTTCGGTAAGAGAGATATTATGACTTTTGGGATCTGTGGCACCACTTCTATTCTAATCCCATGACACATTTTCTGCAAAGGTAACATCACGGGTGAATATTACCTTTTTCGTCATTGGATTGAATAGCTTGTATCCTCCCCGTTCATATCCAATGAAGACCGTTTTCTCGGCTCGATCATCCAGCTTCTTTCTTGTCTCCGCTGGAACATGGGCATAGGCAATGGCGCCAAATACCTTCAGATGTATTACTTTTGGTTTGACACCGGTCCAAGCTTCTTCAGGAGTAAGACCTGAGACACCTTTCGTCGGAGAGCGGTTCAGTATATATGCTGAACAGAAAATTGCCTCCGCCCAGAAAGAATTTGGCATCCATCTTCAACATGCTTCTCACCATATCCATGATGGTTCTGTTCTTCTGCTCAGCAACACCATTATGCTGAGGGGTGTAGGGACATGTCACTTCATGTTTTATCCCTTGTTCTTCACAGTACTCCTTGAATTCGTTGGAGACATATTCACCACCGCCGTCAGTGTGCAGCACCTTTAGGGAGTAACCACTATGTCTCTCTGCATGAGCCTTGAACTTCTTGAAGTATTCAAACTCCTAAGATTTCTTCTGCAACATATATAGACCCACAGTTTCCGAGAAAAATCATCAATAAAGGTCAGAAAGTACCGATTGTTACCATTTGATATGGTACTCATTGGACCACATACATCAGAGTGCACCAACTGAAGAAGATGGTTGGCTCTTTTTCCATCTTCTGAAAATGGTGATCGGTGATGCTTTCCGATGGTGCAAGCTTCACACAACTGCTCAGGATGATTTATCTCGGGTAAACCCTTCACCATATTTTCTCGGGATAATTTCTTCAGGCCATGAAAGCTCATATGACCAAATCGTAAGGGCCACAACCTTGAATAATCAGAGATTATAGTGGACAAACAATGATAAACACCACTAGATATATCAACCAGAAACATACGATTTCTAGTCATAGCAGCAGTGAGAATTAATGTACCCTTTTCATCAGAAACAGAAAGCTTGCCACCATTACGCTTCATGTTATACCCCTTTTCTTGCAGCTGACCGATACTTAATAGATTTGTTCTCAACTTGGGCACATAAAAAACATCAGAAATATACCTGTGGTCCCCACTCTTCAAAGTGATGAGAATTTCCCCTTTACCGACAACTGAGATCTTACTTTCATCTCCAAATTTGACTGTGGTATAAATCGACTAGACAAGATGAGCAAACTACTCCTTCTTTCCACACATATGATTGGTGCAGGCGGTGTCAAGGAACCAAGTTTGGCTATCTGGTCTCTCCCTATCGTTTGTGACCATCAAGAGTGTATGGTCATTATCATCACTGGCATCACTATTTTGCACATAGTTTGCCCTTTGGTTTTTACCTCTACTCCTGCAATTCTGAGGCATAATGACCATACTTCTGACAAGCATAACATTGAACATCAGATCTTTCATACCTTCCCCGTTCTCCACCTTTGCCACGTCCACGACCTCCATTGTAATTTTGTTGATGGTTGGATCTTGACTTATCTTCACCGTCATTTTGATTTCTTTGGCCTTCATAATATTTGTAGCCACCACGACCTTTATATGATCCACGTCTTCTTCCTCTCTGGCCGGAGCCACCTTGCTTCGTCTTTGGCTCATCGGTGAGGGAAACTTGAGCTTGCAATGCTTGCTCGATTGACTTCTTAGTCTTTCTCCCATTTATACGTTGCTCGTGTACTTGCAACGTTCCCGTCACCTTATCTACGGTCATCTTGGCTGTATCATGGGCCTCCTCAATCGCTATCACGACATTGTCGAATTGGGGGATTAGTGACCGCATGTGTAACACCCCATCCAACAACAAATACATAACGACAATCTGCAGTGGAATACACACCTCATCAAATAACTTAACTCGTTGGTGTTACACGTCGTTAACCACCCACGTGGTTAACAAGGCTATTACATAAATATTGTACCGGTCTGATGGACTAGATTTCCGAGCGCCTACACGTTATTATCCCTTTCCATTAACAACAACCAACATACAAAAGCCTTCCAACTGTACCGAGTATTTACAAATTGATGCCGATAACAGTTTCGGTCTTACTACACCTATTGTATGTATACAACTTAAATGTTTACCCATGTACAATGTCTACCCCGTCCTACTCTCGAACGGCTTCCAGCTCTCTGTACCTGAAATAGGAAAAGAAGAGAAAGGGTGGCCCCCAAGGGGCTCAGCACCTTTGCTGGTATGGTAATCCCGCAGCCCACATGCTACCGGGCCACGCACAACTAATTGTCGTCTTAGCATGCGATTGGTTATATTTAAATCATGCATGCAACTGTAAACACACAACACATCATCATTTCGCCTCAACGGGCTCAACAAACGGATAATATATCCTTACTTGATAAGTCACTCATGGTATTGATTATCCCTAGAGTGTTCCTCCTCTAATGGAGCTACTTCCTTAATAGACGACACTTACCCTTAAATCGGGTTATACTTAAACGCCTCTTATCACAAACTGGGATTCCTTTCCATGATCCACACGCTCCGTATCTTACAACATATCACATTCCTCACATAACAAAACATAACAGCACTGTTCTCGTTTCGACGTACACATGATAACATCGCATTCATTTTAAACACCTAACGTATACATATCATAGCATAGCAAGGGAAATTGCCTAGCACAATAGCAACACAAAACACCATAAGTTCGGTTCACACAAGGAACCTTCCACCATAGTTAGTATACATAGTGAGCCTAGAGATTTTTGCCAATCTCATGCTAAGCTCGTTACCAACCTCGTTACCGTCCAGTTATATCGAACAGTTAACTTATACCCAAGGTGTGTCGGATATAGTAATCCCAAGCACACCGAAATAACATTTGTATGCCCCTGTGGCCCGACGTGAGTCAGTAAACTAGCTTTGGATAAGCTAAGGGAAGGTTGAGACCAAATTGGAATACAACCTATACATACACCAAGAGAGCCGAACCGGATATGACATCGACTCCCGTCCTCACACGCGTGGCCGGAACATGACCGGACTCCTCACCCCCCCTATTAGTACATATATACTTATAAATAAGTAGTTAGAGATCCATTATGGAGCCTACCACATCCACACACCATACGGTATCATAACCGAGTTAAGCACACAAGGGAGGTTCACACACTTGCATACAACAACAATATCCATCTAACTCACACATAGCCGTGGTTAGAACGTTCCCAAGGTTTGGGCCGTTAACTCCGAATACCGATCACTCATGTGTTCCTAGATTTGGTTAGCTAAGGTTTAACACATATTTGAGGTTAAATGGTATCGGAGGCCAAATTCGCCACATAAATGAATTACTATAAACTCATTACATGTTTTAATCTTACAAGGTGGCAACACTCAGAAAAACACATTGGCATACAAGCCGGTGTAATCTGGTAGGACACAGGTTGCAAGAAAACCATACCTGTCACCGGAGTCCACTTTACCACGTCCACTTATGTTCCTCGAGCAATTCTCGAACAACTGATAACATTACATATACTTTTATTAACATCGGGGTTGCATGATTATTTAATGTCTAATGCTTATAATTTTTCCCCGTTAGTTTAGTTACATAACTTTGCATTTTTAACTTGATTTACTTTCACATTTTATTACAACTTTTCACCTACTTAATTGTCATTAAAACTCACCTAACATGTCTTAAACAACCTTATAACATCTTTACTAGGTAGTTACCATTTTTAGACATCATTTCCCCACTTAAAACAACAATTTTGGTCCATACAGTGGCCTGTCCGAACTTGTGTCCGAACCTCCAAGTTCGGACGCAAGCCGTGACTTCGAACTGAAAACAGACACACGTCCGAACTTGTGTCCGGACTTCGGAAGTTCGGACGTGAGTTGAGAATCTCTTAATGCGGAAATCCATGTGTCCGAACATGTGTCCGGACTTCCCAAGTTCGGACACAGTTCGAGTGTGCAAAACTTCTTACCCAACAGAGCCTGTCCGAACTTCCATGTCCGGACGGAAGTTCGGACAAGGCAAAATGCTCAATTTCCAAGCCTTTAAACACTTAGCCAAATTCCTCCAAAGCCTCCAACACTTATAGTATTTACTCCCTAGGTTCCTAAGTGATGTTTCATGCCTATTCTAGCCATTATACCAAGACATATCTTCCACACAAACATCATCACCCAAACATCCTTTCTTACAAATCAAAACTCCTTATGTCATTCTTACAATTCCTTTTTCCAAGCTTACACTTTCTCCTCAATTTACCAAAGTTTGCCTAAGTCTTTACCTAAGTCCAAAATGACTTTGGTACATACTAAAACCTCAAGATCATGCCTAAGTCCTTATTACACTCTAAATCACCTTAATGCATGTTTCTTTCACAAGGAAAACACTTAACCATTCTAAATACTCCTTAACTTATCAAACTCATTTTAAACTCTTATAACTTCTCGTTTATTACCTAAATTCCGACATAGGTTCTCCTAGAACATTCCTAAACCAAAACACTAAAAATCCATCAAGCACTTTCTTATACATAAACTCCACTCATATAGCACCACATCACAATATAGTGCATAATTTAGATTGCATGGCACTTAGGCCCTTAAATGACATGGCTCTTAGGCCCTTAAGATGCATAAATCTTAAACACTGCATTTCCACAATATATAAGCCTTTGACCTGCAATTACACACACCAAGACATATGTTCCTTTACTAGTCTCCTTGAGAACACCTTACTAAGTCATTCACCATTTGCTCTTTAGGTAGTTTTAGCAAGCATTATAAGCTCATTTCTCCTAAGGCATTAAACCACATTAGGTTAGTATATTTACCTCTTTTCCACACCAACTTCTTTCTTGTTTCCTTATAAAACCGGTAAGGTATTTGATTCCTTGCCAAGTTCTAAACAATATACAAACATCATAATGAGTATTCAAGCTTTAAGCTTCATCTCATTGTAAACCCTAGGTTTACATTGATTCAAAAACATTAATGTAGTTGTTTTACCTTGATCTTTGAAGGGAGTTTGAATATCTATCAAGAGAGGACTCCACCTAGTCCTTGAATGATTGGAATGAAGCTAGAAAACAGGTAATATAATGACTCCATTAAGAGTGATTTTCGGACATGACAAAACATGAAGGAAATGTCATTTTTCTTTGAGTTTCCTTACCTTGAAGCAAAGGAGAACAAGAATATGTGGAAACACAAGCTCAAGCTCCATCAATGGTGGAACTCCATGGCACCGAAATGGGGCTCTTGAAGTTTTAAGAAGATAGGAATGAAGAGCTTGATGAGAGGAAGAGATTGGTGGTGTT